>OY979695.1:78657852-79066496 GCA_963855945.1 Thereva nobilitata
AATAAAACGTGACGAATCGGCGATCCATTTCCCTTTGTTGAGGTTAAATTACATGATTGGTGTTTGACCGTGAGCCTCGACGGAATCTGTCGGTGGTCGTGGTTGAGGTGTGCCGGAATTTATGGGTTGTGGTTCTTCCCTTCGGTGCAACAAAGAGTGATGAGGTTGGTTGCAAATGTTGCACTTGTATTTGCTTGGGCATTGTGCCAATCGGTGGCCATGGCCTAAACAGTTGAGGCATAATCCTGTTGTTTTGACCAAAGTTATCCTTTCTGCAATCGATAATCCAAGGAATTTCTGGCATTGCCGAATACTATGGTTGCCTTGACAATGGCTGCATTTTGTAGTCCCTGTTGCGTGGAATGCTTGCGACGTGGTTCTTGGCTTTGATGAGAACCCTCGATAAGTTTTACCCAACGATGAGCCCTTCTGCGCGACGGCCTCTAACGTCCTAAAGCGTCCATCCATGAATTCTCTGAGGGTTTCCCACGATGGTATAGATCAGGGGTGGCCAACCCAAATGGTATCGCGGGCCACTTTGAAAATGCCTTATGATCCCGCGGGCCGGGGTCATATATTGGGTGATTCAAATTTAATTTAATATAATTTAGGGAGAGAGTTCTAAAGCTGTTCTGCGAAGACAAAGAAAGAATGCTGACCAATCAACGTGCGGAAACGCGGAATTATAAATTATCTGTGAGGGATTGCAAAAGCTGCACAAACTGTTGAGGTATGCAGGTAAGTACACAATCGTTAAACGCTACTTCAAGTTTATGGGCGCAAAAAGAATCAAGAGAGGACAGATGGACAGCCCTTTTCAGCAAGCCACAATGATAACGAAGTTTAGACAGGAGTCCGAAGGTTTTACTTACAATGAAACTAATGTGATCGCAGCAGGTCATGCTGCTATTCAGTGCAGTACTTTATTCACGCAAACAAGAAGAACCGAGTTTAACGCGATAGCTGAAAAGTCAGGACGAACAGTATCAGAGTGAGAGAGATAAAAATGAAATGGGATTTCGAAGGAGCTGCAGTAAATTTAATGTCGACTATAAGGATACATGACGCAAGTCAACAGCAACCTTCTCCACACACATAATGTATTTGATCTCTTGGCACAGGGAAATAAAGCTGCACATCGTCTGCATACATATAAATCTTAAAATATCATTAATAAAAATACTGAATAAAAGTAGCCCAAGAATGGAGCCTTGAGGAACGCCAGCGTGGAGTAGGGCACTTGAGGTACTCCTCCTGGTGTAAACTTTTGAGAGCGGAACTTTTCAAAAATTTAAGAGCAGAAAGAAATAATACTGATAGGACTGAGAAGGGCACTTGGGAATAGGTATGATTGAAGCATGCTTCCAAGTCGAGGGAAACTTGAATACGGTGAGGCAGGAGTTAAGAATGTGAGAATGTGAGTTAAAATAGGCAATAGACGAGGTATGAGCATTTTTAAGAAACTAGGTGAAATGTAATGTAATTGGTGGTGCAGGTTTTCATCAGACAAGGTGGCGCGGTATTCATTTTACGTAAATTCCATTTTCGAAAAGAAACGATTCGCAATCACAACCTTTTTTCCCAGACATCTCAATTTACAAAACTTTCCTTTTATAACATAAAAATCATGGTTTTGAAAGGGTTTTTCACATTCAGGTCCTCAAAAATATGTTAAATAATTTAGTAGCAGAAGTAGTTCGACAGGCTTAAGATTAAATCCGATTAAAACTAAAGAAATGTGGATACAGCGCTGACTAATGGTGACGTGGAATTGGTAGATTAATTCTGTTACCTCATTAGTTACGTCACTACCAGAATATATAAATCATATGGAGATGGACGGAGATCTCAACTAACGCCAAATTAAGGCTGTTCAACTCCAATGTTAAGGCAATTCTGTTGTATGTGCGAAACATTGAAAGTGGCCCAATCTATCACAACGCGCCTTCAAGTTTTCATCCTAAATAAAAATCTGCTGGCAAGATAAAATTACAAATGAAAATAAACGATAGATGACCAAATCATGCAAGGGAAATGGAATGGAATAGCCACACCCTGCGAGGTTCAAACGTGAATCTATTGCTTGACTGGAATCTGCAAGGAACCCTAGAGTTGGAAAACCTAGAATAAAGTGGAGGAGAACCCTACCAAAAGACGCCACAACAAGGAGGGCAACTGTTTCCGCCCTATGTCCCGTGCGGGAATAAAGGAGCAGAAGAAAAAGAATCCTGCACTCATAACACACTAGCTGGATGTTGACCAAAGAAGTGTACTTCCTTGTAAATATCCTTGTTTTCTCTGCTAGCTCCATGACACTAAATTTTTGTTGCGGATGCGGTATTTATATTGAATTGTTACCGAGAAAAACAATTACTTGGATTTTTATCCATCAACCCGGTCACCCCGAGAGTCAATTCTCTATGGCAGGCTGTGAATTTTAATCATTGCTCATAGCTGACTCTTTTTTTTCACATGTTGGAACCTTCTAGCACAAAATATTTTGTTAAATCTTGTTGAATCTCGCGGGCCGCACAATTTCTTGCGAAGGGCCGCATGCGGCCCGCGGGCCGCGGGTTGGCCACCCCTGGTATAGATGTATCCTTGCTGATGGTTTGTTCCCATAATTGATGGGTGTCTGATGGAAATTTCTGGACTATCGTGTAGACGATCACTGCATCCCAGCTTTCCACCTTTATTCTTAGATTATAGAGGGCTTGTAAACATTCAGTGGTTATGTCCATTAAATTCTTGATCCCTTGTGCAGATTCATTCGATACGGCTGGTTGGGAGAGTAGTAGTTTCAATTGCGTATTGACTAATACTCTCTTGTTGTCGTATCGGTCAACTAAAAGTTTCCATGCTGGATCATAATTGTCGTTGGTGATTGACGTAAAAGACCCTCAGCTTCTCCACAAAGGTGTAGTTTCAAATATTGCAGCTTTTGTGCCCTTGACAAGTTAAAATTCTCGTGGATTAAACTCGTGAACAAATCATGGAACGTCGTCCATTTTTAGTAGTCTCCCGAGAATTTCTCTAATGTGATTTTTGGTAGTTTTATTAGTTTTCCTCTACCAGGCATAGTCGTCTCCTGGAAACTATCAGAGTGCCCTGTTGATTGTGTTTCTGGTTCTTGCTTGGGATAGTCCTTTTGAAAGCGAGTTTGGATTTCCGCATAATTCGTGAAGAAGAATTCCTCCATGGTTGAGTACAAATCATTGGTGAAATATTCATGTGTTAAATGACTAGAATCTGCAGGTTGTCGATTTTTCTCCATTAGTAAGTCCATATGGGTTTTTTGAATTTTATTGAATAAATCCTGAAAGGCTTGAAGACGTCTTTTGTAGTATGGAGGCATCCTTCTATCCTTCCCATCCTTTCGATAATTAGACATAAAATTTTCCAACAGCTCCTTGTGAGCTAATTGTTTGTTGAGTGCTCGTTTCATTTTTTAATGTTTTTTCCGACTGCTTTGATTATTTACTAACTCTTTTCTAAAACTCACGTTGCACTATCCGGCTCGAAGGACCAAAATGAATGGGCTTGTTGCCTATTCGGAAAACTCAGTGGATGGGTGCAACGCAAACTGTAGAAAAACAAAGGATTTGTACTATTAATTACAATCTTTATTTAGAGTATCCAATCTTCGTGATTCCGGTATAATTTGTTCGTTAAATTCAGTCTACAATTCAAGTACGGTTAAATTCATGCAAATTTCAAGTTCAATTTCGATTAACTCAAATTCATGTAAGATTTACGTTAACTTATAAATTCACTTTTAGAATTATTATTACTTCAAATTCGTACACAATTTTACTTTTCCTTTAAACATAAATTGACGTGGGCTTCAAGTCCAATTCTACTTTTTAATCCGCTTAATTCCGGTGTAATCCGACTCCTGCTTGCTGGAATTATGCCTTAGTAAAGTTAACCCGTGGTTCGTGTTCCAACTGAAATATCAAGAGTTAGGGTTAATGCGGGGTTAGGGTTCGAGAGTTTATCAGCTCAGGACGACTGATATTAATTAACAGCAATTTCTATCAGCTCAGGACGACTGATAGAACCGAGATTTCTATCAGCTCAAAACGACTGATAGAACCAAGATTTTATATCAGTTCAATACAACTGATATTAGTAGAAATTTCTATCAGCTCAAACGACTGATAGAACCAAATTTTATATCAGTTCCATACAACTGATATTAGTAGAAATTTCTATCAGCTCAAAACGACTGATAGAACCAAGATTTTATATCAGTTCAATACAACTGATATTAGTAGAAATTTCTATCAGCTCAAAACGACTGATAGAACCAAGATTTTATATCAGTTCAATACAACTGATATTAGTAGAAATTTCTATCAGCTCAAAACGACTGATAGAACCAAGATTTGAGATCACGAGCCTTTAGCTGGAGTTTCTTCTACTTCAATTCACGTAGAAGTCCGAATGCGATCTGAATTTTCTGATCAACGTGCCCCGATATTTATCTCTCTGCCAACAATGGATATAGCAATCTGGCGGGGCAATATCGTAGTGGGGCGATGCTTTACTCTGCTGACGAAATGGTGCCTTCTAAATATTTAACGTTGCTGAATAAGTTGTTGCTGTATTAGTGCATTGTGACATTTCGGTCAGCTGCTTAGCAAAGGTAATATGGGATTTATTTAGTTTTCATTTATTTTAATTTATTTTCATGTATTTTCAGGAACTTGGACACCAGTGGGATATGCTGAGGAGGGCTTGGTAGTGTTGTCAGGTTTGTATTTTTCATTGAACTTATTTCTTTGTGGTGAAATTGATTCTAATTTCAGGTGGTCGAAGCTACATGGACGGGGTTTGGCTGATTTATGTTGAGGAATTGTTTATCCCAGTCTAAGTGTTTTTGTGACATAGTTTTGTGACGATTAATTATTATTATTTTTTGTAGGTTTTTGATGTGACGACGGAACAGCGGGTGAGCGATGTATATACGCACAGCGACCACCATGCCATCATCTTCGAGGTGGGTCAGGGTATAGGAGTGAGGAACCCCAGGTACGGAACGGCTAGAGGATGGGTCGTTAAAAAACTCGACGCAGAGTTGTTCGAAGAAGTATTCCTGCATGATGCGAGGTCGGCAGGAGGTGCCAGGGAATGGGCAGAGGAAATAGAAAACTCGGTGAAACAGGCAGGTGGCGCGTCCATGCCGCGGCGCGCCGGCAACCGTCGACATCCACCAAACTTTTGGTGGAACGCCGAGATCGACGAATGCCGAAGGGCCTGCCTGAAAGCGAGAAGGAGAACTCAGAGAAATCGGAACCGTCCAGATTTCGATAAACTCCTTGAAAGATATAAGGAAGCAAGAAAAAGGCTGAACAAGGCCATCGCAAGAAGTAAATCCGAGCACTTCAAAAGGTTGTGCAGAGAAGCAGACTCGGACCCCTGGGGAGGAGCCTATAACATGGCAATGTCAGCGGTCAAGGGCAAACGCTCTCCGCCGATCACCTGCCCCGCGCTGCTCCAGAGTATATTCTACGTCCTGTTTCCACAGAACGTACGCACCGCCGATCTACCCACCCTCCAGGTGGACCCAGAAGAGCTACCTGCGGTGACCACAGAGGAGATTCTGGAGGCCGCAAAAAAGGTAGCCATCAACAAGGCCCCCGGCATGGATGGCATTCCAAACAAAGCAGCTAAGCTAGCAGCTACAATAGCGCCAAACAGGTTCGCTGAGGTCTTCACACCGTGCCTGAGAGAGGGGATCTTCCCAGGGGGATGGGAACAGCAGAAACTCGTGCTCCTACCGAAGCCAAACAAGCCTCTAGGGGACCCATCGTCCTACAGGCCGATATGCCTTCTTAGTTGCATAGGCAAACTTTTCGAGCGGGTGATCTGTAACAGGATACTCCCAAGCCTCGAAAGAGTAGGTGGTCTGTCAGATAGGCAATTCGGCTTCAGAAAGGCAAGGTCGACGACTGATGCAGTCAACATGGTGGTGGGCATAGCAAGATCCGCCATAGAGAAAAATCACTGCTGCGCACTGATAACCCTCGACGTAAAAAATGCTTTCAACTCAGCGAGGTGGAGCAAAATAGTTGAGGCGTTGATCAAGCTAGGTACTCCAAAGTACCTAGTGTGACGTAGTAACCGACTACCTTCAAGGTAGGTCGCTTCATTGCGATTCGAAAGATGGTCCGAAGGTGTTCGGGACAACATGCGGAGTCCCGCAGGGTTCCGTCCTGGGCCCTCTCCTGTGGATCGCAATGTACAATGATGTGTTGGGGCTTCGCCTTCCAAAGGAAGCAGTGGCGATCGGGTTCGCGGATGACATCGGAGTAGTTGTCGTAGGACAACGCCCAGATGACATCGAATTGTATGCGAACGAAGCGATCTGGGAAATAAAAGCGTGGTTAGAACGCGCTGGACTGAAACTTGCTGAGCACAAAACGGAAGCGGTGCTGATCAGCAAACGAAGAAAGCTAGTATCCGTAAGGATAAAGGTAGGGGATCAGATCATCCACTCGCAGCCCGCTTTAAGGTACCTGGGAGTGATGATCGACCGGAGGCTCAGCTTCAAAGCGCACTTGGAGGGCACGGCAGACAAAGCGTCTGCGATTTGTGCAGCACTCGCAAGAATGCTGCCCAATGTTGGGGACCCTAGACCGTGTCGCCGCCTCCTCTTGGGGAGGGTGGTTAGCTCATTCCTGTTATACGCAGCGACAGTGTGGGCAGCAGCGTTAAACAGGACTGCAAACAGTAGAAAATGGAGGGCCGCATACAGGCTCAGCGCACTTCGTGCTTGCTGCGCGTACAGGAACACGTCCGACGATGCGGCGTGCGAGATGACGGGGATGATCCCCATAGACATTCTGTCGAGAGAGGGCGGTACGGCGGCAGATTGCGCGCTGCGACTCCGTAAGGGAATGGCAAGGGAAGTGGGACGAGTCGGTGCGGAGCTCTGCCATGGGTGACTGTTCTTTCTCGCGTTACTCGTGGGATCATCATTGAGACAAACAAAAAAAACAATGAAGGTGGAGCACCTCCCAACGCTCCAAACATAGCTGGGGCTTTTATAGTCCAAGAATGAGCGACAGGTTGACGCTATTTCCGAGCTCCGCCAGGGAGGCATCTGTTCTCACCTTCCGAAGTATCTCCGCATAAGTCGCGTCCCCTTTGGTCGTGATGATAATAGCATCCGACCGGATCCTTTGCTTTAATTTGCTCCCTTCTTTAAGTCTTCTTTTCTTCTTATTCCGCTTCTTTCGCTCTATCTTTTTCCAGCCAGAGCCTTCCGGGTTCCCGCTCTCGTTATCCACAGGGCGTGCCGCCTGTAGCGGGGCTGGCTCGGCCACTCATTCGGGAGTCTTCCCCTTTTTTCTCTTTGGGGTGTGCTGCTGCAGCTGTACCTCTTCATTGAGCTCTCTACGGCGCTTACTTGGCCGCGGCTCTTTGCCTTTCTCTTGAGGCCGTTTCTCTCCAGTGTCCCCGGTTGAGCGGTTCTCTCTTTTTTGTGAGTGCGGAAAATCTTCTGTTTGAGCCGGAGCCTCCACCAGCTCTTTCGCCCTCTGCTGCTTCAGGGTCTCGTTTTTGGTTTGGAGATAGGTTTCCCTGACACGCCTAATTTTCCCTTTGATCGCATGTTCCACGTTTTTTTTGCGTCCACATACTCCATGAGGTCCCTTATCATAAACCCTAGTCTTTCAAAACGGGGTGACGTATTTGCCTCCGCCGCGGTCGCTGGACTGCTCACTTTCACTACACTTACCTCTATAGACCCTGGGTGTTCTGGTCCCAGCACTTTTTGGTGGTGGTGTTCTCATCTTTTTTCTGCTTCCTCGGAAGGAATTTCCATCTGCAGGAGTCGCTCATTCTTGGACTATAAAAGCCCCAGCTATGTTTGGAGCGTTGGGAGGTGCTCCACCTTCATTGTTTTTTTTTGTTTGTCTCAATGATGATCCCACGAGTAACGCGAGAAAGAACAATCACCCATGGCAGCGCTCCGCACCGACTCGTCCCACTTCCCTTGCCATTCCCTTACGGACTCGCAGCGCGCAATCTGCCGCCGTACCGCCCTCTCTCGCCAGAATGTCTATGGGGATCATCCCCGCCACCACGCACGCCGCATCGTCGGACGTGGTCCTGTACGCGCAGGAAGCACGAAGTGCACTTAGCCTGTATGCGGCCCTCCATTTTCTACTGTTTGCAGTCCTGTTTAACGCTGCTGCCGACACTGGCGCTGCGTATAACAGGACTGAGCTAACCACCCTCCCCAAGAGGAAGCGGCGACACGGTCTAGGGTCCCCCACATTGGGCAGCATTCTTGCGAGTGCTGCACAAATCGCAGACGCTTTGTCTGCCGTGCTCTCCAAGTGCGCTTTGAAGCTGAGCCTCCGGTCGATCATCACTCCCAGGTACCTTAAAGCGGGCTGCGAGTGGATGATCTGATCCCTTACCTTTATCCTTACGGATACTAGCTTTCTTCATTTGCTGATCAGCACCGCTTCCGTTTTGTGCTCAGCAAGTTTCAGTCCAGCGCGTTCTAACCACGCTTTTATTTCCCAGATCGCTTCGTTCGCATACAATTCGATGTCATCTGGGCGTTGTCCTACGACAACTACTCCGATGTCATCCGCGAACCCGATCGCCACTGCTTCCTTTGGAAGGCGAAGCCCCAACACATCATTGTACATTGCGATCCACAGGAGAGGGCCCAGGACGGAACCCTGCGGGACTCCGCATGTTGTCCCGAACACCTTCGGACCATCTTTCGAATCGCAATGAAGCGACCTACCTTGAAGGTAGTCGGATACTACGTCACACTACGTACTTTGGAGTACCTAGCTTGATCAACGCCTTAACTATTTTGCTCCACCTCGCTGAGTTGAAAGCATTTTTTACGTCGAGGGTTATCAGTGCGCAGCAGTGATTTTTCTCTATGGCGGATCTTGCTATGCCCACCACCATGCTGACTGCATCAGTCGTCGACCTTGCCTTTCTGAAGCCGAATTGCCTATCTGACAGACCACTTACTCTTTCGAGGCTAGGGAGTATCCTGTTACAGATCACCCGCTCGAAAAGTTTGCCTATGCAACTAAGAAGGCATATCGATCTGTAGGACGATGGGTCCCCTAAAATCTTGTTCGGCTTCAGTAGGAGCACGAGTTTCTGCTGTTTCGCTCTGGGAAGATTCCTCTCTCCGGCACGCTGTGAAGACCTCAGCGAACCTTTTTGGCGCTATTGTAGCTGCTAGCTTAGCTGCTTTGTTTGGAATGCCATGCCGGGGGCCTTGTTGATGGCTACCTTTTTTGCGGCCTCCAGAATCTCCTCTGCGGTTACCGCAGGTACCTTTTCTGGATCCACCTGCAGGGTGGGTAGATCGGCGGTGTGTACGTTCTGTGGAAACAGGACGAACACTATACTCTGGAGTACCGCGGGGGAGTGATCGGCGGAGAGCGTTTGCCCTTGACCGCTGACATTACCATTTTATAGGCTCCGCGCCAATGGTCCGATTCTGCTTCCCTGAACAACCTTTTGAAGTGCCCGGATTTACTTCTAGCGATGGCCTTGGTCAGCCTTTTTCTTGCTTCCTTATATCTTTCAAAGAGTTCATCGAAATCTGAACAGTTCTGATTTTTCTGCATTTTCCTTCTCGCTTTCAGGCAGGCCCTTCGGCATTCATCGATCTCGGCTTTCCAACAAAAGTTTGGTGGATGTCGACGGTTGCCGGCGCGCCGCGGCATGGACGCGTCACATGCCTGTTTCACCGAGTTTTCTATTTCCTCTGCCCATTCCCTGGCACCTCCTGTCGACCTCGCATCATGCAGGAATACTTCTTGGAACACCTCTTCGTCGAGTTTTATAACGACCCATCCTCTAGCCGTTCCGTACCTGGGGTTCCTCACTCCTTTACCCTGACCCACCTCGTAGATGATAGCATGGTGGTCGCTGTGCGTATACACATCGCTCACCCGCCACTGCAGGTCCTTCGCCACCGAATCGCTCACGTACGTGATGTCGATTGCAGATGTTCTCCCGCCCCTTTGGAAGGTATTTACGCCTCCGGTGTTGACTAACACCACGTTCAGTTGCAGAGAATACTTCTAGGAGTATGCGCCCTCTTTCTTTGGTTTGTCGACTGCCCCATTCGACAGCCCAAGCATTGAAATCGCCCGCTATTATTTTCGGGCAATGGCGACTCGCGTCGGCGGCTAACCTTTTCAACATCGACTCGTACTCGTCTAGTGTCAGACTTGGCGCCGCGTAGCAGCTGTAGACGTGTATTCCGCCAACTTTTTCCCGCTTAACCCAGAATAACAAAAGTTGTTTTTGCTTATTTTAATTTTCCGCCATTTTTCTACCAGCACATAGCGCACAGCTCTTGATTTTTGTTATTAACGTTTTTCATCTTCCTTAATCTAACAATCGTCTGTACAGATTGTGTGTCAAAAACGATATTTGTAATATAAATTAAAAAAACGGGTATGTATGAAGTGTCGAGAAGAGCACGTAAATAGCACATTATTATGTTGTCAAATGTTTTTGATACTTTTTGATTTAATTTTCGTCGCGACCACGTTGTCTTACCAAAAATATAGTAATTTCTGTTTCTCTTTTCCTATGCAGTTTTTAGGGTATCTTCTTCAGGTATCTTAAAGCACATAAAAAGCACATAATTTTGGTACAATGGTTACTTTTTTCCTCTCATTATATTTGAGAGTTCGGGGCGCGGCACGGAGCTGCTGGCCCCTTCCTACAACACAAAAATTTTTATCGAGGGCCATAAAAAGCACCTAAAAAGCACTTAATTTCTGGCGGGTCAAATTATTATTTTTTGGTACTCGGGGGCTGGCTACCCTGAGGTGGTATTAAGGTATATTCACACTTATCCGTGACGGTACGGCACCGATGCTTTCCGTGTCAGTGACTTCCGTGATGAATTTTTCACTGACATTCAGACAGCACTACCTTTTCCGCTCAATGTTCAATGTCATATGCAATTATTGGATTGGTGGATGATAAAACTAAATTCTACGAATATTTTAGAATGAGCTGAAACGCATTTAGTGATGCTAAAAAAGAAAAAAAGACAAGAACACCCGAGTCTGTACATATGTATGTAGTAGGAGGATGAAATGTATTTGGGCATTCAGGCAACCTTCCTGCAAACATTTCGATTCAGAAACGATTCGAGAACGATTTGTCAAAAGCGAAAGCTTACTTCGATCTCGGACTCGTTAACGACTCGTAAACGAATTCGAAGGCAATAAAAGCGGAGCAAGAGATCGAATCGCTTTCTCGTGCTGATAACGAATCGCATGCTCGTATCGATAGCAAATCGCTTCTGCGCCGAAAACCACTCCGCTCAAACTTTCCATACAAATCGTTGAAGAGGAACCAAAGGCTCTCAAATTTCCTCTCAATAGGACTTCAAATCGGTGAAATGACGTTATGTTGTTAGTGTAATTTGGAGATTTGAAGCCCCATTCAGGGGAAATCGGCTCTCAATATTTTTTACAGCATGAAGGCTTTAGCTCAAAACAGAATTGCGACTGCGACGGCCGACTGCAACTGGGATTTATGTCATATTTGGACGGAGCAGCTAATGTATACCGAAATTGCAACCGCAACTTTTATTGAGACGTGACGTTTTGCATATCCAAAAATTGTGTTTGAAAAAAATTATGTTTTGTACGCCGACTTCCATTTTGCAGCGCAGTGACGCTGCAGTTGTAATTTCGTTATACAACGTTGTTTTACATTTGCGCTAAACGAGCGACTTCGCCATCCGCCGTCGCAGTCGCAATTCTGTTTTGACCTTTTGGGAGAAACAAATCAACCAGGAAATCTTTCATTTTGCGTTTTGAATCTTTTTCTCGTACCCTTCGCAAGCATTTTTCGAATCGAGAGCCTCCGAGAAATTGTTTGCAGGGCTTACATTAAAGCCATGTTTACATTTCTTACTTATCCATATGTACTTGGTTTTAAAAACTTGTAATTGGTTGGTCGTAAAAAAACTACCGCACGTAAAAGACTGGCTTGAGTGTATTTCAAATAAACTTTACTTAAATTTGTGTTGAATTCTTATAAAATTTTCCGTTGAATATAAAAAAACATTTGTTTCACGTACGGGAAATTCTTGGATTTTATACGATTGTTATTACATGGTTATTATGTACCACTTGATTATAATTTAAAATTTATAGTTTTTTAAAATAATTTGTTTGACAGATTGCGACCCCATCTTATATCTCTGTGATGCTAAGGCAGAACCCGATATGTCGTTTTCGTTTTTTTTTCGTTTATATTGCCATCAGTCGAAAGTTTATTAAAGAAAATGTTCCCCAAAGCCAATATTGTAGACTGTTTCTCTAAAATAATTTAGTTTCAAAACTAAAGAGTCCATATGCTTACAATACAGCGATGGCACAATCCAATATTACTTGACCCAATATCGACAATTACCTATTTTGACATATTGTGTTCTGCCTTAGCACCACAGAGCTAATGTCGACCCCCCGGCTGAGACACAATGCTTTAAACTGGCGCCCAATAGCAATTACTTCTGTTCTCTCCAAAATCATGGAGACCATAATCAATAGAGAGCTGATGAGATATCTAGAATCCAACCAAATTATACAGGACAGGCAGTACGGCTTTAGACCAAAACGGTCTACTGGCAATCTCCTTGGGTGTTTAACCGGACATATCTGCCAAAGCATTCACCGCTTTGGTGAGTCTGGTCTGGTTGCTCTAGATATCTCAAAGGATTTTGACAGAGAATGGCACACTTCTCTTTTGACCAAACTCCAAACTATTGGTATGCTCTCAATCCCCTCCAATCGACTTCACTGCTTCGCTGATGACGGTACTTTGCGTTAATCTAACGCCTTCGACCAAAACGAAGTACTGCCTCATCTCCACCAAAGCTAACACCGACATTCCTCCCATCTTAGTGGGAGAAGAGAATGTAACGGCTGACTCAACCCTTAACATCCTGGGGGTAACTTTAACGGAGGGTCTGCGATGGAAAGATCATATATTCCATAACACCAAACAAGCCGCCCAATGCCTTGGATTTCTCAAGAGATGCAATTTCTCCTCCAGCCAGCCGCCTTGGCTACAATCTACAAATCCTACATTCGGCCCCGCCTTGAATACAATTCGTATATCTGGGCAGGCGCCCCAAAAACCACGGTGACTTCGCAAGGTGCAAAATCGTGCCATCAAAGTCATTGGTGATGGCACCTTTCGCGCCTCTATAGACCCTTTAAGCCTCCGTAGGGATGTGGCAGTACCGTCTATACTTTATCGCTATTACCACAGCGACTGTTCCACTGAAATTCAGGACCTGCTGCCTGCACGCAATATTTCTCCCGCAACACAAAAAAAGCTCGCTCGGCTCACCCTCATACCCTACAGCCCCCTTTCGCGCACAATACGGTCTAGAAGTTCGTTTATGAATAGAAAAACTCGATTGTGGAATAATCTCCCGCAGCCAGTATTTCCGAACACCTACAATACCTTAGAGTTCAAACGTAAGGTTCATCGACATTTTCTTGAGCACCCTCAACCTTTCCCATTCTCCTCTATTCTTCAAAACCAAGGTCATTGCACTATGACCTTAACGACATGACAGACTGGTAGTACAAAGGGTGATTCCTAAGCTTGGTTTCATCATATAAAAAAAAGAAAAAAGCTTTATGAAAACAAAATTTAATTACTGTGTTCGTCTTAACCGGCTGACCGGCTCAGGCGCTATTGTGTGTGTGCCCAAATTTTGTACCGGCTCCAATGGATAAGCAAAATTGGAGTGTTGCCGGGGCATTCGTGTATGGGAGCCTTCATACGAATACTTTGGATTTTAGCCCACCGAATATCATACTTTGGAAAAATATTTGCAGACTAGCTGGAACCCGGTGCGACTCGCAGCACCCAACCTTAAAACATTTAAAATTAATCCAAATCTTTCAAATTCAACTCTTCAATAACTATAACCAATAACGAAAAACCAATTATTCCTATAAAAGTTCGAGACATTAGATTCAAAATGCTCACCCAACGTACAGACCTGAGAGTCGTTTCACACCGGGGTCCGTAAAGTTCGATTTTCGAAACTGACTTCAAGTATGAAATGTAACTTCCCGAGTAAAAATAATTATATAGAAAAATATATAATCATATATATTTATATCAAATTATATAAAATCTTATATAAAATATTTCAACAGTTTTAGACGATTTTATATAATTGTATATAATAATAATATATAATAATATAGAATTGTATATTGTATCATTTACAGTTCAACATGGGATGATATATAACTCTATATCATTATATAAAACTGTATATAAAGTCTACAAATGAATTTGTGCAATTATATCTGATCATATATAGCATAGCGAAATAAAATAATATATAATGCCTTACAATAATTTTGATGAAATGAATATTATCAATTGGTAGATGGAGTTTTTCGTGAAAATCACATACTAAAATGCACATCCCGAGTAAAAATAATTATATAGAAAGATATATAATTGGATATATTTATATATAAATTAATTATATATAATTATATAAGAAATTTGGCCCGATATAATTATATAGAAATATATATTTTTATATATAATAAAGAAAATCATATACAATTGTATAGAATTGTATATATGCAATTATATCTTTTATTTCGCTGATTTTCTCAGACATGGAATGTTCTATATGCGTTTTATCGTGGTAGCGCCAGTTATTTTTAAGAGCGTGATCCTGGCTAAACTCTAAAACAGATATAATGAGATATTTTTGACAACATACCTATAATAACTTTTTTCCCATCATTTTTCAGCCACACACCTTTTTCTTGAGGTCTTTCTCCACCTTTGAATGAGCTTTGAGAGTGCGACTGGAGAATGTGCATTTTAGTATGTGATTTTCCCTAAAAACTCCATCTACCAATTTATAATATTTATTTCATCAAAAATTTTTGTAAGGCATTATATATTATTTTATATCGCTATATATGAACAGATATAATTGCACAAATCCATTTGTAGACTTTATATACAGTTTTATGTAATGATATAGAGTTATATATCATCCTATGTTGAACTGTAAATGATACAATATATAATTCTATATTATTATATATTATTATATGCAATTATATAAAATCGTCTAAAACTGTTGAAAAATTTTATATAAGATTTTATATAATTTGATATAAATATATATGATTATATATTTTTCCATATAATTATTATTACTCGGGATTCTCCAGTCGCACTCCCAAAGCTCAAGGGTGGAGAAAGACCTCAACAAAAAGGCGTGTGGCTGAAAAATGATGGGGAAAAAGCTATTATAAGTATGCTGTCAAAAATATGTCATAATATCTGTTTTAGGCCGGGCGCCCACTAAAGTAGTGTTGCAGTGGCGTGGTTTTTGTCTGTCATGTGGAAACAAAGTGGTGCGGGAGTTGAATGGTGGCGGAGTGGTATTAGAATTATTAAGCGCGCATCGAAATGGCAACCTGCCATTTACCACTCAAAAATTAAACTTGTCGGAGACTAGTGGCAATCAAGTGATGCCACGCCACTTGCCAGATGCCACACCATCGCCACTCCACTTCAATGTGAGCTACTTCATTTGAATTTACGGGAATACATGTTTCCACTTGCCATCAGACCGCCACGCCACTGACACGTCACTGCCACACCACTTTAGTGGGCGCCCGGCCTTAGAGTTTAGCCAGGATCACGATCTTAAAAATAACTAGCCCTACCACGATGAAAAGTATATATAACACTCTATGTCTGAGAAAATCGGCGAGATAAAAGATATAACTACATATATACAATTCTATACAATTGTATATGATTTTCCTTATTATATATAAAAATATACAATTCTATATAATTATATCGAGCCAAATATTATATATATTTCTATATAGTTATTTTTACTCGGGACTTTTTACCCAAGCTAGTAGAAAAAGATTTTTTTTTCATATAAAAATACCATCTAAATTTCTGCCCTTTTTTGGGTATACTACAAAGTGCCATATTACCATAGCCAAATAAAAGGAAAGATATCCCATTTCATACAAGAAAAGTGTGCAGGTTCCTGTTCAGAGAGCTTTCCTATTTCCTCCATTTAAGCTTCCTCCAAGCGAAAGCTGCCCCCGCTAAATCTTTATTTTCGGTGGCACTGTCAAGATATTTGAGTAAATCGAATCTGAAGAGAGTAAATGGAAAGGAAAGCGTTTGCGATACATGGGAGCTTGGTTCTTGTAGAGCTATTCGCGTTTGCGCTTCTTTTTTTACAGGTTTTCTCATTTATGAAATATCGGCATGTACAAATGTGTATATTGTATTCTAGGTAAATTTTATGAAAGGGATTTGATGGCGGAAATAAATGTAAATAAGAAGGAAGCTATTAAACATATTGTTTGATTTTTTGTTTAAATGACAAAAATCAATTACGTATTTTTAGAAGTTTGAAAATTTTGTTTTTTCAGGTCTGACTTTTCGGTTTGTACTACTTTGCAAAAGTTAGTAAAATCGTGAGTTTTGTGCGAATTTTGATTTTGTTTTGATTTATAACAATGATTTCCGCGTTGTGCTTATTTTGCAGATTTGGGAAAGTATTATTTTGATCAAAGATTCACAAGCAAATTTTCTCGTTTTACAAGGATTTCAAGATGTAAAATATCATATCATGAACAAATTTAAAAATATGAAAAGTGGAAATTATTGCTTTATGGGTATTTGTGGCCATTCTCACTTAATAGTGCAGCCA
Organism: Thereva nobilitata; assembly: GCA_963855945.1. Lineage (NCBI taxonomy): Eukaryota > Metazoa > Arthropoda > Insecta > Diptera > Therevidae > Thereva > Thereva nobilitata. The sequence continues at coordinate 78,674,627 of OY979695.1, forward strand.
ATACAAAAATTCTATATTAGGCACTAGGAAAAAAATCCAAATAACTTGAATTTTTGTTATCTTTATTATGATGTTCTACTGACATCCTGGAAAGAATCCTGGTTTCAGCGGTCCCGTTTTCTTTTATTGGGGTATATTTTAACTTGACGTAATTAATATCGAGAACCATTTTACTCGTAAAACGTGCGGGAAAGTTTCGGTGTCCCTCTAATACTTGTATTTTGTTGAAAATAAATACTCCTTTCCACACCACCGCAGGAGTAGAGTATTAAGCGCGTTTTTAAAGAGGTTTCCCCAGTAAGCCTAATCCACAAAAACATTTTCAGCGTTACATCCCTTATAGGCATTTATTTAGTTGAGTAATTTGATTGAGCAATTTGCTATTCACACTACTACTCATAAGAATTTGAGGTAACAACTTTCTGTCGAAATCCAATTGTCCTGTTCATTTTGTCTAAAATCGGCGAAATCGGTAAATTTCTACCGCTCAAAATATTAAAATTTATTAAGTAAATATAAAAAACTTATAGAAAAGTTGAAGAGCAGCAGCAAAGAAGAAAGAACTAAGAAGGTGAACCTAGAAGGAAGAATATGTCGAAATAACTATCTCAGTAGAATAGTCAAAAGACTTCTTTAATTGCCTCCGCTCCATATAACTCAAGAAAGTGCAATTTTGCAGGAGAGACTTTTTAAGATGAAAAATGCTGAATAATAGAAATCTTATTTATTTTGATTAATTAGTTATTATGAGTTATTAGCTATTATGATATGCAATTATTAATTAATTATGGTGCTTTTCGATAAATTTATAAAATTACACCAAAAAACCGCAGTCATCCCCTAGATTTCACTACCCTTTTTGAGTTGTGCCGTTATTTCAGAAAATTTCATTCAAGCATCGAGGCGCTATCTGACAAAAACTTGCAGAATTAAAAATACGTCACTTTACAGGATGAAAGTAGACAGATAATGCATATATGTATTCTATACAATAAAACGAAATTTGAAATTTTTTGAGTTGTGCACATCAATGCAAAACAGCGATATGTAACTAAAAATTCAAAAACTTTTTGCACAAAAATAAAAAAAGATGGAGTAATGAAGAAAGATCGTTAGCTTTGAATTTCCATTACAAATCTCCTACAACTACAAGATAATTTAAACATAAATTTACCATCTCTGACCTCTGCATCGTTGGCAACTAATTAAAAATATTCAACTTGGTTTTAATAACACGATTACAGAAAACCTTAAGAAGATTGTTTCATATTGGGATGAGGAAATGAGGCACGCTGTGTTAATATTCAATGAAATTAATATTAGAAGAGAGTTAACATATGATCAGGTAACCGATGAAATAGTTGGTTTTGTAAATATAGGTGATTTTAGAACCAGCAAAGTATGTTTCTGTTTTTATGGTCCGAGGTTTACTTTCTAATTGGAAATTTATTATTAGTCTTTTTGCCACCGATAAACCAATTAACAGTAAAGTATTAGCCGAAAAAGTGAAGTTGAATTTCGATTAATGTTGTGAACTTGTAGTAGAGATTTGTATAAGTGTGGATTAACTTAAACAAATACTCCAAGGAAATATTTTTCTAAAATGCTACATTACATCCAATCAATTTCATTTGAGAACAAAAACAAAACATTTAGATTGTGGGATTGATTTTGACTCTAAAATCCATTATTCTTTTAACTGATGAAATATTAAACGAGTTTCCCAATAAACATTTCGTTCTGACATCGAAATTTAACCAAGACCCAACCTACTTTCCTTAGTACGATCAAGAGGGAGCTTCAGTAACAACCCGTATTTATATAACTTTTATAGTATCATTTGCAAAATTATATCGAACAAAATTTGGTCTATATCTTCCCATAGGAAGAATTGTGACGAAGATAGTCAGCAATTTATAGCTATTGACTCATTTAGTGATGGCAAAACCATAAATAATAATTACGATCATTGTATTTTTACTGGAGGATCGGACGATTGGTGATGTCACTAATGAGGGTCACGAAGTTAGCAATATAATCGAGTCAATTGTTTTGTTTGTGGCATTCACTTCAATTTAAAGATAAAAGCTAATTTAAAAACTATTCCAAGCAAAATATTATACAATTCTAAAAGGGAAAATTGTTTCCTAAAATTCTTAGGAATAGAAGCGAGAATAGCAAATTGGAGAATTGCTTTTAAAGGGTACAATTTTTGCCTCTGTTCCAGAATTCACTTTCACTAAAGTTTTCCGATTTCATTTCGCAAAACAGAAATTTTGGTGTTATGAAATTCACTTTACGTTTTCAAAGGCAACTGCGATTTCGTAATTGAAAAAATTGGTGTTCCACAATTCGCCTTACGCAAATTTTTGGCGTTTTAAAATCGCGCTTAAAAATTTAACGTATTTACAAAGTTTGTAGATTATGCGATTATCTACAAAAAAAAGATATTATACATTTTCCCGTACGAATTGCCATTCATGAGATATCGCCGTTTTAAAGATTTAATATACTCATATGCACTCATTCGCGACTTGTATAGGTCATCAGACCTTCAATAAACCCTTTATTGGACTACGTAACTAATATTTTCAGAGGTGATTCCTGGAGGATTGCTAATTGCAATATTATTGATGTTTTTTGAACGAGTGACTTTATTTCTTTTAATACCTCAATAAAAGCTTCTTTGTTCAGGCGATGATAATTTATAAATGTACAAAAAAAAGAAAAATTTGAAGAATTGTACATATTCTTTACTTTCAACAGATTTCCAAAAAATAACTTTCATCTGATTCGGAACAGATAAAAGATCTGATTTATCCCTTAATATTTTCCTGTACATTTTTTCTTCCTTCGAAGAATTTCCTCCTTCGCGATTATTTATTAAATATAATATTAATGGATCCATTTCATTAACTATTACATAACTCAAATGTTTTATTCTTTATTTTAGGTAAACAAATTTATAACTCCACTTTTTTATTTGTGTTGCTATGATCTAGAAGTGAATTGAATTCACTTTCGAAACTAGCGAAAACGTACGAAATGTGGAACACCAATTTTAAATAGTTACGTTTTTGAATTCACTTGCGATTTGAATTCGCGCGTTTTCTAGAACATGGGTGATGTCGGATTTACTCAACTAAATAAATGCCTGTAAGGGATGTAACGCTGAAAATGTTTTTGTCGATTAGGCTTACTGGGGAAACCTCTTTAAAAAAAACGAGCTTAATGCTCCACCCCTGCGGTGGTGTGGAAAGGAGTATTTATTTTCAACAAAATACAAGTATTAGAGGGACACCGAGACTTTCCCGCAATTTTTACGAGTAAAATGGTTCTCGATATTAATTACGTCAAGTTAAAATTTACCCCAATAAAAGAAAACGGGACCGCTGAAACCAGGATTCTTTCCAGGATGTCAGTAGAACATCATAATAAAGATAAGAAAAATTCAAGTTATTTGGATTTTTTCCCTAGAGCCTAAGATAAAATTTTTGTATTGGCTGCACTATTAAGTGAGAATGGCCACAAATACCCATAAAGCAATAATTTCCACTTTTCATATTTTTAAATTTGAAATGATATTTTACATCTTGAAATCCTTGTGCTTGTGAATCTTTGATCAAAATAAAACTTTCGCAAATCTGCAAAACAAACACCTCGCGGAAATCATTGTCAAATGATCAAAACAAAACCAAAATTCACACAAAACTCACGGTTTTACTAACTTTTGCAAAGTAGTAGAAACCGAAAAGTCAGACCTGAAAAAACAAAATTTTCAAACTTCTAAAAATATGTACATAATTGATTTTTTTCAATTAAACAAAAAATCAAACAATACATTTAATAGCTTCCGTCTTATTTACATTTATTTCCGGCAACAAATCCCTTTAATAAAATTTAGAATACAATACCTAGAATACAATATACACATTCGTACATGCCGATACTTCATAAATGAGAAAACCTGTAAAAAAAGAAGCGCAAACGCGAATAGCTCTACAAGAACCATGCCCCATGTATCGCAAACGCTTTCCTTTCCATTTACTCTCTTCAGATTAGATTTACTCAAATATCTTGACAGTGCCACCGAAAATAAAGATTTAGCGGGGGCAGCTTTCGCTTGGAGGAAGCTTAAATGGAGGAAATAGGAAAGCTCTCTCAACAGGAACGTGCACACTTTTCTTGTATGAAATGGAATATCTTTCCTTTTATTACGTATGATATTACATACTACATAGAACATAGTACATAGTACATACTACATAGTGCATGGCACATAGTACCTACATAGTGCATAGTACTTAGTACATAGTATTAGTCAAACTTTAAAGTCACCCTGAAAATAACACCGTTTTTTTTATAAATCAAAATTGAAATGAAGTATTTTTTCGCACCGCCAATATAAATTTTACTCAATGTAGTAGAAAAACATTTTTTTCCATATAAAAATACCATCCAAATTACGGACTTTTCCTATGTATTTTCCAAATATTTTCTTTCATATGAACCTTCCCAGCAAACCAAACTTTCAGATTTCCTACAAGTCGAAAGATTTTCGGAAGTAATGCAACAACAAAAACTAAAGCTTTGTATGTGGCGATTAGCCGAAACTAATTCAAAAAGAATTCGGAAAACAAATCGCAACAATGTCACGAAGAAGCCGGTAAAAAATTTTCTTAAGGAAGTAGGAAAGAAATCGGAATATTCCTATCAAACTTCCACTGTCAAATCGTGTATAAGTGAAGTGCGCAAGTGCATTTGTGAATTTATTTTATAAGTAATTTTAGTTTGGGTGTTTTTGAATTATAATAAAATAAATATATTAAAATATTATAATGGAGTCCATGTCCTTTCTTATTTCATTTTAAGGATTTTAAAGCAAAAAAGCAAATGAATCTGAAGCTTTTATTAGGCGTAAAAAGCGTTGCTAAATTATTACTAAATTTCGTAACGATTTCGAAAAGAATTTCTTTAACGAAGTCGTGTCAACCCCTTCATATAATTTTCTTTCCGAATTAGTTCAGAAATCGATTGCGAATTCGGGAAAAATATACGAATTTCCGTAACTAATTCGTTAAGATATCTTAAAATTTGGTTTGCTGGGTTGTCCTGACAATAACAAACACAACAAAAAATCAGCCAAATCAGTCGAGCCGTTCGCAAGTGATGCTCGTCATACATGTGGCAATTCGTTTTTATACAGGGTGTATACGCTAAGTTTACAAAGTGGGCGGCTGTTGATAGGTTTTGGTTGGAATAACAAATATCCTATTTGACCTATTTTAATGGGTAAGGTATCAGTGTACGCAGAATACTCCCACCTATGTAAAACTGTAAAAGTCAAGGTTCTACCCTATCGACTTCCAGAGGAAAGAGTCTTCAAATACAAAACTTTGGTTTTTTGAAGTAAAACATATTTACGCGCGCCTATGCTTAAAAATTTCTTTCGGAGCGAATAGGTTTCATTCGCAACATGCTCTCCCACATTGAAAAACCGTCAGAGCCTTCGTATAACGCTGGGAAATGGGGAGGACCGGGTGCAAGAGGCGAAGAAACTCTAGGCTGTGTGTTCAACAGTTCACATAGGCTGCACTCGAAAATTCAGCCAGTTGCGCAGAATTGGCAGTATCGGCTGCAGGGCGTATATGCCCGGCTACAGCGGTTTTGATTTTTTGAATGATCTGCTGCCAATTCTGCGCAGCTGGCTGAATTTTCGAATGCAGCCGTAAACTTGCCTTACTGCACATATTTTCTGACATGCGGTCTGCAGACAGTGCGGGCACATAAAAATCCGCACAAATAGAGCAAAAATCGGGTGTCTGTATCACGGATACGGACAAATGACGTGAATACGTCTGCAATGTTCGGAAAGAGATGGTTTTATTTTTTTATTGGTATGAAAATGGTAGGAAATAAACAATAAAAAACAAATTGAAAAAACCTTGTTGATCAGTTCTGAACCGATTGCTTAGAGAGCTTCGGGATACACTATGTTCAATGTTCTTCCATTTGGGGCTAGGACGTCAAGATTTTCAGATTTTCCAACTCTTGAACAACCTACTTACAGCTGACCGGAAAATGGCACTAATTTGGCAAAATTCGTCCGCCATATTGGCCCTGCAAAAGTTGTGATCATAGATTCGTTTTTTGCTACCTTAAAACCGCCATGTACCGATTTTCATTGGAATCGGAATACAATTGGCAAACTTGTCGGCAATATTGGTGCGGCTATTTTGAGTTTATAAGATTTTATCATAAATTCGATATTTGCGACCTTAAAAACTCCTAGATATCCTCTTTCATTGGAGTCGGAACACAATTGACAATATTCGTCGTCCTTATTGGCCCCGCCATATGGAATCTAAAAGTTTTGATCATAAATTCGTTATTTGCTACCTTAAAACCCCCTAGATACCGATTTCGGCCATATTTGCGCGGCCATTTTGAATTTAGAAAATCGGACTTCGAGCGCCATCATGGGGGAGACCTCCACGCACTTTCATTGGAATCGGAACACAATTGACAAAATTCATCCGCCATATTGGCGCGGCCATTTTGAATTTGGCAAATTGGCAAATTCAACCGTATTTGGGCGGCCATATTGAATTTCGGTCATATTTCGGCGACAATTTTAAATTTCATTTTGAAAATAAAATTCTTTGATTCTTCATCTACGTCATGGTATTTTTTTCGATATAAACAATAGTTTTTGAGCTGCAACTCAAAACTGTATGCCATAATTTCGTTATGATCTTTTTTTTTGTCATGAAGGAAGCAAACTTACAGATGTATTCACGTCAAAAACTCTGAAAGTCCCAGAATGGAAGTAAATTTCATCAGAAAAGCAACAATAAAATGGTGAAATTTATCTTCAAAATAGTACGTATAGTGTACTAGCATGTGGTACCTGACCTTCGCTCGGGTATAAGTTACACGGGGGGACGATATAGCGGTAGGGATTCGTTGAACTGGTAAACGTACAAGGCGAGGGGTTAATTGCGTCTTTAAACTTTTATTTTATTGATATTAAATTGCCGTTGTCATATTGTGATTAAATATGGTTTAAATTGACGTTACACAGCTTACTGTACTATACTCGTCACACACTTTCATTCGATACCCATACCGAGTGGGTTGTAAAGATAAAGGTAATCCGCCATTTTGTGTTGGCCGCCATTTTGAATTTTGAATGACGCTACTTAGCTAATTCTAGTCTACTTGTCAAACCCTGTCATTTGATACCCATGTGCGCCGTCTTGATTTTTTTTAATAATGGTCACATTGCATTGTCACGCGAACTATACATATGTGCAAACTTTGAAGTTGATCGGTTATATGGAGGTGGGTCAAAATCAAGTTTCAAAAATAGTTTACATACTACAAACAAAATACAGGTGAAGCAGCAGGAAGCAGAGGAACAGTCTCAAACTATATGTCCTAAAGGACTGTGCGAGCACTCTACAGAGACAAAACTTTAGGTGGATACGACCTTGAATGATAAAGTTCTTGTGTACGCGCAATGTTTTATGTTTTCCGATTTTAGTCTTATGCTGTTATGACACTTACTTTTTTCAGTGTCGACTTTTTAAGTATGAAAAGACAAGGACATCTTGATGTGAGCGAGAAGGCGGCTTTGCATTTTCGTGCAGTTTCGATTGTATAATTAACTAATTTCAAATAATAAATACTTTTTCGTATCTAATAGCAACGTAATATTATCATATTAGCATATTTGAAAGTTTTCTTTTCAATTTCACTGTATGTACACGATAATTAATCACTAACTTTCAATACTATCAACAATGAAGTCTGAAATGTCAAAAATTAAGATTAAGATCCCGAAAAAGTATGAACATTTTATACTTTTTCTGGCACTTTTCGAGTTAGCTGAACTTTTTCGGGTAGATTAGCTTCAATTTTAAGCATATAGCTAATTCTTCGCACTCATGCCAAATCTCCGTAAGGAATTTTCTTCCCTTTCTAAACTTACTAAAAAGTGTAAGATTCGTCTAAAAAAAAGTAAGTGTCATAACAGCATTATCTAATATATTAACACGCTTCAATTGCTGTTTGGTCGACGATAATAAAATATAAAAAAATTAACTTTGAGGACGAAAATTTGGCAATGTACTCTGCAGCATTTATTATTGTGGCAAATGCAAAAAAAATCGGAAGCACCGCGGTGTTGGGTTTGCCATATTTAAAAACCAGGGCTGAACAAGGTATCCATTCAGTATTACGAAACTCTAGAAAAACTAAAAAAATTAACTTCACTCGAGGCAATCTACGCCTCAAGCCATCCGCATTTGAAAACTCTCTTGAAAATAATGCCCCTGCAAACAATTTCTCGGAGGCCCGCTTTCTCGGACCATTTTCGATTCGAAAAATGCTTGCGAAGGGTACGAGAAAAAGATTCAAAACGCAAAATGAAAGCTTTCACCGATTTGAAGTCCTATTGAGAGGAAATTTTTGAGAGCATTTGGTTTCACTTCAACGATTGGTTTTGGAATATCGGTGTGCGTGTGTAGTCTTCGCACTTCTTATCTCCGCACATTTATTATCTCAGCACATTGATTTTGGTGGAGGCCCTTCGGCGGATAATGTATGGAGATAGTGCGGAGACAAAACTCTTGGTGGATACCCACCTTTTGCTACGTTGTCGCCCAGACTTTGCTTTATCTCATTATACGGATACAAATTCACCATTGGAGGTGAATTATTTCAGATTTTTGTTGTGGGTGGGTGCTTAGAATGTCAAAAGGAAAAGAATTTTTGTAACGATGTCGTGTCAACGCCTTCATATATTTTTCGTTCCGAATTTGTTCAGAAATCGATTGCGAGTTCGGGAGAAATATACGAATTTCCGTAACGAATTCGGTAAGATATCTTAAAATTTGGTTTGCTGGGATATTACAAGCCATGAACTGCATGCGCACACACACATGGAAACGGTTCGGTGCTTCGGGTTTGCTCTCAGATTAGCTTATTAGGTTATTGAGGATTTTTAAATAACAAATAATAACAAATGGCTGCATAAGTCGAAGAAAAGGTAACAATAACGCTTTAAGTTTTATTTATTAGTGTTTAGAGAATAAGTAGCTTGTTAATATATAAAAAATGAATAAAAGAACGTTATCCAAAAAGTTTCGATAGTCTTATACTACAATATTTGGCGGCCATTAAACAGATTTAAACATTTATCCTATAATATGATATTTCCTAAACTGTAATGAACTCCCCACACATGGTAAAAATATGCATACATTTCCTTTCAGTGCTTGCCATTAGAGGAAAATGACACCCAAAGTACCCATGATGGGTATCCAGATAAAGTTCCAGCGACATCACAATGAGTTCTAGTAAGGGGGAAAATATAAAAGATTTTTAAGGAGAAAATTGAATATTATCTTATCATTCATGTGGGCATCATCGAAAGCGGTTAATAACATTCGTGAATCAGGTGAGAAACAAAGGCTTCCTACCGACATTGCATGACCTTTCAAGGTCTGGGCAATTTTACCGGCTGCTACTTAAAAAATGTTAGTAATCCCATCGATTGTTCCACTGGCTATTTACTTCCCATCAGGACTCTTTTGTAAAATAACACAAATTATAACTGATTTGAGTACTGCTTTCGTTTTTTCGACTTGCAATACTTAAAAAAATTTGTCGTTTTTAGAAGCAAGAAGTTGCTCTGCTTTTCCACTTTCACACTGTACCACCACAATTGATTAATTAATAGGCCATTTTAAGAGTTCAAAAACACAAACTAGAATCCAAAGAACTACTTAACTGAAAAGAATAAAAAAACAACACAACAATTGTTCAAGTAATAAAATCACTTTTTCCATCGGAACTTATTCCAACTAAAACCAAGCGAATAAAGCGGTAAATTGATGCCGCATAGCGTGGGTGCTGTCTTCCTTAACATCCCAAACGTTAAATCATCTAACCCCCTAACTATAAAATCCCTAAAATTATTCTCGCCGAAATAATTTTACCGCGTTCGATTTTAATATTTGCGTACATTTTGGCGTTTCAGCCAGACGACCGCCTAACAGAGCCAGACCACCGACTAACTCATGCACAACTGGTCTTCATGGCATGGTTATGGTTTCACCCTTAAAAATGCAAATAAGCACCCCTTTTTAAAGGCTTTCCGCGATAATTTCAATAATAATCAAAAACAATCCAATGAATTACACTTTTTTCAATGCGAAGGGTTGATACCAAATCAAGCCAAATTTTAGGATAAAATTGGAAACAGATTGAACGTTCATAAGCGTTCATCAGTGCTGAAAATTGTCTAAATAAAAATGAATACACACAACCTAATTGAAGTGAACAGATTGCACGGTTATCAGCGCTGGAATAGACTCTATTTAAATTCTGATGAACGTAGTTCTGCGTTGTTTGACGTTTCTGGCAGTTGTGACATGGTTGTGATTGTCAGTTTGGGTTGTTTCGAATAATGGGTTCTCTTAATGAAATGAATTTCCACCAGAATTAATTTCACGGAACTTCAATGCCGTAAGAAACGAAAAAATTCACAAAAATAAACGTTTGGCGAACTCTGATGACCGTTCAATGTGTTTACCACCCGACGTTATGAACCTCTTTTGACAGTTCACAGCGCTGATGAACGCTTATGAACGTTCAATCTGTTTCCACCTTAAAGTATAATACTAAAGGTTTGAAACCACCCCTACATCGACTAAAAATCTAAAAGTTTTTAAAAAATGGTTTTTCCAAATTTATGCTTCAAATTCGATTGAATGCATATTTTCAGTCAAAAATAAATTATTTTCAGCCCTTAAGGGGTTAAAACTACGCCTACAATTGCTGCGGTTCAGCCAAAAAAAAATTGGTGTGCATAGCACCACACGTTGGAAGTGAAAACTTCTATGGCCAGCCTATATTTCCAAATCAATCTTAGCTCTACAGAAGGATAAGGATCAACAAATTTTGTCTATGAATATTCCATTTAAGTTTATTTTATTGTCACTTGATGTCGCAACATAATAGATAATACATAGTTCATAGCATATAATACATAGTACATAATGCATATTACATAGGGGCGCATTTGAAATATTTTTTTTGCGGACTTGGAAACACATTTTTCCAGACAAGTCCTTTTTATTTAATTATGCCGGTTTTATGCCCCCATGTTTTAATTTTAGTCTGTTAAAAGTCCCAGATTATTACTTAATCTGCTGACGCAGCGCCCCTTAACGTACGAAAAGAGAAGACAGCACTGCTACTAGTGAACGATTTCTTACCAGACGTCAGAAGTCAGAATCTCAAGAAGGTCCATGTTTGTGCTATAATTATTTTATAGTTTTTGGTACAGCTTATGATTTAAAATAAAACCATTTAACTTAAAAGTTTTTTACCTATTTTTATTGTATTCTTTTTGATCTTAATTCAGTCATTTTTGGATTTTCCTTTCTACAAAATTCTGGTGAAGTAATTTGTTATGCATACCATATTGCCAGCGCCATTTTGAAGTTTCTAATTTTGACAACAAATTCATTATTTCCGACCTTAAACCCCCAAACAGCGATTTTCAGTAAAATCGAACGGTAATTGGTAAAATCGTATAGCCATATTGGCGCCGCCATTTTGAATTTTCAAATTTTGATTGCAGAATCGTCATTTGTGGCCTTAAAAACCCCCCCAATGCCGATTTTCAATGGATTCAGAACACATTTGCAAAATTCATCCGCCATATTGGCGCCGCCATTTTGAAGTTTCAAATTTTGATCACAGAATCGTCTTTTGTGGTCCTAAAAACCCCCCGATACCGATTTTCAATGGATTCAGAACACATTTGCAAAATTCATCCGCCATATTGGCGCCGCCATTTTGTATTTTCAAATTTTGACCACAGAATCGTCATTTGTGGCCCTAAAACTGCCTATACCGATTTTCAATGGAATCAGAACACAATTGCGAAATTCGTCCGCCATATTGGCGCCGCCATATTGGCGCCGCCATTTTTAATTTTCAAATGCTGACCTCAGAATCGTCATTTGTGGCCCTAAAAACCCCCCGATACCGATTTTCAATGGAATCGGAACACTGTTTGCTAAATTCGTCCGCCATCTTGGAACCGCTATCTTGATTTTTTTACAAAATTGTCAGATTGCATTGTCACGGGGACTCAATGTGTGTACAAAGTTTCACAAGAATCGGTTTGGTAGAAGTAGTTGAAAAAGCTGTCGCAAAATTTGAACCAAAGAAATATACGAGGTCAAGCTAAATAAAACCATTAATAATGCATAATAATACATACTAATTATTATTAATATTAATAATATATAATAATATAAAATACATATTAATCCATAACAAATAATCATAAATAAGAATACATAATAATATATAATAATACATAACACAAACTAAAACCCCCAAAATCAATTTTTTTCTCACATGGTACGCAAAAAAGTGCGCGTGATGTTACGCACAAAAATTTCATGTTTTCACTTCAAAAATATTTTCAACCCTTAAAATTGTATAGGACAAGAAAACGGGCAATTAGCTTGGGGGGCCAATAGCATACCCAGTAGATCGGATGTAGGTCGATTGCATAGGTAAAGCAACATTGGACGTCGTTGGTGCTTAGTTGGCGGACTGTTTGGTAAAACAACACTCGCGTTTGGAATGGTCTATGCCGATGCGGATGCATTTATAAATACTCATGCCTGTAGTGGGAGCGTGCATACTTCTAGCAGCCCTGCAAACAATTTCTCGGATGCTCGCTTTCTCGGACCATTCTCGATTCGAAAACTGCTTGCGAAATGTACGAGAAAAGATTCAATACGCACCATAAAAGCTTTCCTAGTACATTGGTTTCGATATCTTGCTCCGCTTTTATTGCCTTCGAATTCGTTTACGAGTCGTATACGAGCCCGACTTCGAAGCAAGCTTTCGCTTTTGGCAAGTCGTTCTCGAATCGTTTCCGAATCTAAATGTTTGCAGGGAGGCGGATTTTTAGATTCTCGTGCCTGTGGCGATAGCATACATGCCTGGACGGGAGCGTGCATACCCGTGTGACATGCGCATTTGTTCGCTTTGCGTGGTAGGTGCGGCTTTTAAGAAAATTAACCAACTAAATTATTTTACTCGGGTTTGAATAGACCAGGATTATCAATACTTTCCTTAAATTGTCAAAGCATACGTGCGAACGTACAAGATTTAGATGACGAAGTTGTTTTATCAGAAGTTTGGATGAAAAATAAAGAATATGATGAAGACTCCGCTGATGTTTTAATATCTCATACGGACATACCAAAAACGCTAGCGCTTAGTGACGATAAATCCCCATGGGCCCTATTTTCTATTACAATATTGTTAAATCCAAACCGAAAATGAAACAGCTTCCGAGTAAAAAGTTGACAATATTGTTAGATTTTCAAGTAGAATTGATGCCAATATTGTAATAGAGAATACGATTTCGTCAGTTTCGTGAAAAAATATGACGATATTGTAATAGAGAATAAGGCCCCATGGAATGGGTGTAGGTGGATGTATGGCAGCAAATGGACAAATGAATTTGATGGTAGTTATTTAGGAATCGCCGCATAAAACTTTACAGAATTCATACATGCAGGGGCGGATGGGCCATAATGCGAACCGGGAAATTTCTCGGTGGGCCGGCTGTTCAGACGCCCGCAGGGCCGGTGGCTGAAAGTACGTCTAAATGATCTACCAACCTATCTACATAAACATTTACTTACCGTAAATAAAGAACCGGAATGAATTTTTCATTTTCTTAACAAAATTTTGTAGGATTTTTGTACATTTTTTTCTGTAATTTACACTATTATTTGCCTATATAACACAGGCCTGCGATGGTTTTCCCCTAAAAAAATTGAGTAATAATTTCTGTAGCTAATAGGTCCCTAGCTATGAAAAAAATATTAAAAATTTTCCATTACATAAATTTTCTGAGAAAAGGAATTTTTTCAAAATCTTAGTATGACTAGAGTTAACGTCCAATTCATTTGTTAACAGTATGGTTTAATAGTACTGTTGACATATAAATATTCATGTACCCTCAGTAGTCGTTGTTTATCTTGATTGTGAGTATAATTTAGAGTTTCGTGTGTCGACTGTGCTAATATATTTTTGTGATTTTTGTGTGGTTCAAGTAAAAAAGCGTTACAAATGGCTCCTCGAAAATGTGTTAATTCTCCTGATAACTTCCTGATAACTTGGAAATTATGTAACAACAACAAAATATTTCTAAATCTATCGAACAACTGTATGAAAGTTACTTTAAAATTAAGATAAAATATAGTTTAAAAAAACTAAAAAATACGCTTTTATTTTAAAATGAACTAAAAAGTAAAAAATAATTTTGAATGTAAAGTTTTTATTGCTCCAGCCAGTATAAGAAAACAACCGACCTTTCGAAATGTAAAAAAGCGTGGGGCTCTCTATATTCTTATTTTATTAACACCGGAACTTTTAGCTAGCGCCCCACGCTTTTTTAGATTTCGAAAGGTAGGTTGTTTTCTTATACTGGCTGGAGCAATAAAAACTTTACATTCAAAATTATTTTTTACTTTTTAGTTCATTTTAAAATAAAAGCGTATTTTATAGTTTTTTTAAACTATATTTTTTATTTTCTATTTTTTAGTCTATTATATGTATGTGTTCGGCCATTTTGTAGTGACCGCCATATTAGATTTAAAACGACATCACAAAGCTTGCTATACTATACTCGTCATACACTTTCATTTGATACCCATACCGAGTGGGCTGTAAAGAAAAAGTTAAACCGCCATTTTGTGGTGGCCGCCATTTTGAATTTCGAAAGACGCCCCACAGCGAAAAGTATTCTATTATCACATCCTTTTATTTGATACTCATACCGAGTGGGTTGTAAAGAAAAACATAATCCGCCATTTTGTGTTGGCCGCCATTTTGAATTTGGAATGACGCCACGCAGCAAAGTATTGTACTTGTCATATCCTTTCATTTGATACCCATATCGATTGGGTTGTAAAGAAAAGGGTAGTCCGCCATTTTGTGTTGGCCGCCATTTTGAATTTGGAATGACGCGAATTGTACTCTATTTGTCATACCCTTTCATTTGATACCCATGTCGGGGGTCGGGGAGCACGATTGCAAAATTCGGCCACCATCTTGGAACCGCCATCTTGATTTTTTTACAAAATGGTCAGATTGCATTGTCACGCCAGCTTTACATATGGGCAAAATTTGAAGTTGATCGGTTATATGGAAGTGGGTCAAAATCAAGTTGCAAGATTTGTCTACATACATACATACACACATACATACAAACATACATACATACATACATACATACGGCTGAAGCTAATATAAAGCGGTAACATTCATACATACATACATACATACATACATACATACATACATACATAGATACATACATACATACAGGTGAAGCTAATATAAAGCGTATAAAAACCAAGACAAGTAATGGGGGCCTCATAAAATGTGAAACACATTCTTTTAATTTGAAGACTCCAACGATTTGGATGGAACCACAAAATTATATTGATGATTGTTACTTTTGCAGTTCACACATAAAAGAATTTAATGTTAAAATTAAAAAAAAAATAACGAATCCTAATGTTCATTCTGTGATTTTATCTACGTACAAAGATCCCGATGACCAAGAGTTATGCCGTACTGCCGGCTCATCATTAGCACTCTCTCAAGAGGCTGTAGAAGACATTTCAGATTTTGACGATGAGTATGAGTGCAATGAAATACCTCAACTATTTTGTCAATTTGAATTAAATGATTTGGTAAGAGATCTCAATCTTCCGAAAGATGGCGCGGAATTACTCGGTTCATGATTAAAAGAAAAAACGCTACAACGAGCTTTTATTGGTACAGGAAGAGAGAAAAGGATTTTCTTCCATCGGAACTACAAGAGAAAAAAATTGAACAGGAGTTTTGAAGAAAGTAGAAAAAGATATCATAAATGTGCTTGATGTAGGTAATCTAGTTTATTAAGTCTTGTTTAAAACTAGGAGCCGGTTTAGACGGTGCGTCTGTGCCTCACGAACTTTGTGGGTAAAGTGAAAAATGGGGTGGTACCTCTCATCATCCCCACTTCTCCCTTCATCCACAAACGTTCGTGAGGCACATACGCTGAAGCGCACCGTCTAAGCCGGCTCTAATGCTGTTAATTTTGTAACTAAACTCATGCATTTCTTCAATCAAATTAAATCTCGATGTGGTATAAAAGAACCAGCGGTGTATTTTAATTCCACATACCTAAATAATTAACAAAAAAACATAATTATTCGAAAGGGAAAATAAAAGTTATATTGCGCAGGCCTGTGAATTAATCAGCAAAAAATTGAGTTTTTATATTTGTTCTTCCGACTACCCATAAATAACTCTCAAACTTTTATGTTTTGTTTATTTTGTGGTATAGATGTTTTCAAACTCGGCTTGACAAAAGCTTCATTTAGCTCCTCCTATCAAATCACCTGTTTTCATTTAATCAGTCACGACTGCGTACTGCTAGAGGGAGGTGTATTTTTCTGGCGCTTTAATGATTATTTAAAAAATTTACAAATTCTGAATGAAAAACGTCTTTTTATATATATTTTTTTATTTTCAGGTTTTTGTATTTTGCTCATTTGCTACAGAAAGAATTCGTAGCAATTTCTATTACAAAATACCAAATATGTGTTTTTAGCACTTTGATTACTAGATTGTTGACGATTTCCGCCAGTCGGTTTTTGCTATAGCCTCACGCTTGTGTGTAAATGAAAAAAATAGGTCTTGGGATTTTAAAGGAAAATTGCGTAACACCCTGTAAATGTATATTTAAGCCATATCCGGAAATTAAAAAAAGGGCCGACAAATATTATTTCCCGGGCCGCTAAGATGTTGCCCATCCGCCCCTGCATACATGACAATATCCACTTCTGAAGGTTCAATTTCACTAGATCGAAACTTCAACGAAATCCCCATGATTTTGAGTGGCTATTTCAATATTAATTTTTCATCAGAAACAGCGCGTCCGGACTTTGTGGATGAAGGGAAAGGTGGGGATGATGAGAGGTGCCACTCCACTTCTCCCTTCATCCACAAAGTGAGTGAGGAACGTTTCTGGGGGCGAAGCATCTAAACAGACCCAATATTGACAAAAGTACCACGACATATGGAACCTCACTTGATGCAGTTTTTACGCGATTTTTAGACCAGTTTTAATCGAAAATATTTCAGTTATCATAAAATCTTTGCTTTCGTTTTTAGGTTTTAATGTAAATAGGAATTCTTAAATATTGATATGTTCCAATTGTACTTATATCAAGGCCCTAAGTAGGCTCGTCACTATACTTCCTGCATCTATCATTGGCGTGACTTTTCTGAAAGCGTAGATACTATATATTCGACAGACCTTGCACTATATCTATTGCATATTACTAGCTGGCTAATATTTTAATAATTGCGGCAGTTTGTTGGGCAAAAAAGTTTTACTTCCAAAGTGTGGTCTTAAGCACACTCATATTTTTAACTAAAATTTCAACTAAAACTACATTTTTATCCATATAATACATAGTTAACTAATAATCTTTCTTGCAAAATTGCAAAAATTTGGATAATTTTCCATGAATAATGCTTGGACAATTTTTATCCTACGGCTTTTATTTTTGGAGTCATAAGCAATTTTAATGGTAAAATTGGCTCTATTTCGTACTTTTGACGTGAATACGTCTGTAAGTTTACTGCCATGACAAAAAACCGATGATAACGAAATTGTGTCATACAGTTTAGAGTTGCAGCTCGAAAACTATTGTTTATATCGAAAAAAAAGTGGGTGTGTGTACTTATGTACGCGCATTAGAAGTTATACTTTTTTGGCGTGATTTAAGACTAATGTTTAATTTGCGTGCAAATAATTTATTGGATTTTTTATTATTTGCGTGCGTTGGCAGGTGGAAGCATCATGATTCCGACACGCTCCAGCCTGTCGGTTATACCGGATTCTAATCCTAACTAAAATCACCTACTAGTCAACCCATTCTCCGGCAGAGAGAGAGGCCTTTTCAGCAATGCTTCGCCAGCTGGATGAGCTTTTATCTACCTGCTAATACTACCGATATTTCTAAGCCTTACTATCTTCGTTTTGGTTTCTTTGAGCCTTACCTTCTGATGGAGCATATTTAGCGTCTCCTCCACTTTATTCTTTACAACACCCGATGTCACCATGTATCTATGATGTTCTCCACTCTTAGTCGTGCCTGAACTGTCGCTTGCAGAGCAACAGTTTGCCGGGTAATATCGGGCATTCCAATAGGATACGAAGAGCCTTTGAACTATTTTGTTTTGGTGGACTTGGACACATTTTTCTAGACAAGTTGTTCTTATTTACACAGGTTATACAGGCGCCCCACGTTTTTATTTTAGTCTGTTAAAAGTCCCAGAATATTGCTTAATTTGCTGACGCAGCGAGACAAAATGTCCCTTGGAAAACGACATGAGAAGAGACCACTGCTTCTATTCCAGAAGGTCCATGATTGTGTTCTAATTATTTTCTAGTTTTTGGTACAGCACATTTAAAATAAAGAGAAACCTATGAGAACCTACTCAACGTAATAATAAATGAAATTGGTCAAAGCGCACATGAAAACTTGAACGACCAATGGAATCACATAAAAAAGGCAGTGAAAGGATCAGCAGAAGATATTCTAGGTTTCGTTCAACAAGAACGAAGAGAAGAATGGTTTGACGAAGAATGCGCCCAGGTGACAATGGAGAAAAACCGAGCTTACCAAGTCATGCTAAGTAGGCACAGAACAAGAAACTCTGAAGAGGAGTATAAAGAAAAGAGGCGAGCTGAGAAGAGAATGCACAAAGCGAAAAAAAGGCAGTATTGGGAAGAACAAATGGAAAAAATAGAAGAATCAGCAAGCTTAAATGATGCAAGAAACTTCTACAAAAAGGTAAACCAACAACGGAAAGAATTTAAGCCTAGAGTGACAATGTGCAAGGATAAAAGTGGGGAGATATTAAGTAATAAGGACGAAGTATTGGCTAGATGGGCAGAGCATTTCGAGGAACTACTACTAATGAACCCAGAGCAGGAGCACATTGGTACCCGAAATGTGCAGAACATGAACGCGGACGATGAGAGTGACAGCACAGCAGCCCCCACCATAGAGGAAGTACGCCTGGCATTGCGAGCACTAAAAAATAATAAGGCATCAGGGTCTGACAGCATACCTGCAGAACTCATTAAGCAAGCAAGGCGGAGAGGAAACTATCCAAAAACTACATGAAGTAAAAGTGGAAATCTGGAGACGGAAAGAAATGCCTGATGAGTGGAACGAGGGCATAGTGTGTCCCTTACACAAAAAAGGAGACCCTCTATCTTGCAACAACTATAGAGGAATAACGCTATTGAACACAACGTACAAAGTATTTTCACGTGTACTCTATATTAGACTACGACCATACGTGGAAAGAATATTAGGAGAGTATCAATGCGGTTTTCGTCCTGGAAGATCCACAACCGACCAGCTATTTGTACTCAGAGAAACCCTAGAAAAAGCTGTTGAATTTAACATAAACATCCACATGTTATTCATCGACTACAAATATGCTTACGATAGTGTGAACCGTAATGAGTTATTTGATGCTATGGAGCAGCTCGGAATACCTAATCACCTAGTAGAACTGACGAAAATTTCGATGAAAGATGCAAGGTGTAGAGTCAGAATAGATGGTGAACTATCCCCGCCCCTCAGAACAAATAGAGGATTAAGGCAAGGCGACGCACTATCCTGCTTGTTATTCAACGTGGCCCTAGAAAAAGCAGTAAGAGATGCATCGATTAACACATCAGGGTGCATCTTCGATAGGTCAGTGCAAATATTAGCCTTTGCCGACGATATAGCTATCCTTGGAAGATCATTTGAGAGCATGAAGGAGACCTTTGTAGCACTTGAGCAAGCCGCAAAAAAAATCGGGTTGGAAATAAACGAGCACAAAACAAAGTATATGTACACAAAAAAAGCCAGAAGTAGCAGACAGAACATAACGATAGACACCTACAATATAGAAGCAGTAGATGAGTTTGTGTACCTCGGCACGATTATAACAAAAGGTAATGATACATCGGCCGAAATCAGAAGACGAATAGCACTGGCTAATAAATGCTACTTTGGTCTACGCAGGCACCTGACGTCTAGAAATATATCAAGGAAGACGAAACTGGCACTTTACACGACACTAATAAGGCCTGTCCTACTATATGGTTCGGAAGTGTGGACATTGAAAAACGCAGACGAAGCATTGGTAGGAAGATTTGAAAGGAGAATTCTTCGTTCGATCTACAAAGGAATACAGGTTGATGGCATTTGGAGAAGAAGATACAACTCAGAGTTGTATGAAATCAGCAAGATTCCAAACATTGTCAAAGTGATCAAAATAAACAGACTGCGATGGATTGGTCACGTCCAACGAGGTGCGGAACGGAACCCGACAAAGATAGTGCTGGGGAAAGTACCGTTCGGAAAACGCAGACCCGGCCGGCCTAAGAAAAGATATATAGATGACGTCGAAGAAGACTTGAGGCAGTTGGGAATAAGAAACTGGAAAAGTCGAGCCAGAGATCGAGAATCATGGAGGCGAATGCTGGAGGAAGCCAAGGCCAACAATAGGCTGTGGAGCTCCTGATGATGATGATGACATTTAAATAATTGGTTGGGCGCGGACGGATCGGAATGCGGTTTTTTGCATTCGCTTCCAAAAATTATTTGTAAAAAATGGCCCATTTTTTTTCTGAACAAACCGGAAATTGCACCTGTTCACCTGTATGTATATTTGTATGTATGTAGACAAATCTTGCAACTTGATTTTGACCCACTTCCATATAACCGATCAACTTGAAATTTTACATATATGTATAGTTCGCGTGAAAATGCAATCTGACCATTTTGTAAAAAAATCAAGATGGCGGTTCCAAGATGGCGGCCGAATTTTGCTCCTCGACCCCCGACATGGGTATCAAATGAAAGGGTATGACAAGTACAATACAATTACCTATGTGGCGTCATTCCAAATTCAAAATGGCGGCCAACTCAAAATGGCGGATTACCTTTTTCTTTACAACGCGCTCGATATGGGTATCAAATGAAAGGAAATGACAAGTATAATACTATTACCTCTGTGGCGTCATTCCAAATTCAAAATGGCGGACTACCTTTTTCTTTACAACACCCTCGGTATGGGTATCAAATGAAAGGAAATGATGATGATTTAATATGGCGGTCACTACAAAATGGCGGAAGACATATAATAGACTAAAAAGTAGAAAATAAAAAATATAGTTTAAAAAAACTAAAAAATACGCTTTTATTTTAAAATGAACTAAAAAGTAAAAAATAATTTTGAATGCTTTTGGAATGTTTTTGGAATATTAAAGAACTTTGTAAATAAGAGTCAGAACTGGCCCAAATCGGGTCCCCGGGGTTTTCGAGGTCGCTGACCACGATTATGATGTTCAAATTTACCCACAGCCGACCTGGAGCTCAGGAACGCCGATGAACGTCATCTCCGCGGGACTCTCCAGAAAATCACGCGCGGAACGAGAGAAACTCAGCACTCGGGGTTTTTGGGACGTCCGCCATTTTGTGTTGGCCGCCATTTTGAATTTCGAATGACGCCACACAGCTAATAGTATTCTACTTGTCACATCCTTTCATGTGATACCCATGTCGAGGGTCGAGGAGCAAAATTGCAAAATTCGGCCGCCATCTTGGAACCGCCATCTTGATTTTTTTACAAAATGGTCAGATTGCATTGTCACGCGAACTATACATATATGCAAAATTTCAAGTTGATCGGTTATATCGAAGTGGGTCAAAATCAAGTTGCAAGATTTTTCTACATACATACATACATACATACAAACATACATACAGGTGAACAGGTGCAATTTCCGGTTTGTTCAGAAAAAAAATTGGCCATTTTTTACAAATAATTTTTGGAAGCGAATGCAAAAAACCGCATTCCGATCCGTCCGCGCCCAACCAATTAGGAACTTTTTTGCTTCATTGCCTCGACTAATAATTATCGCTTATTGTACAGTTGCCATATAGCTTTATTATTATCTTGGCCAGTTTCACGCGGGCCGACAAACAACCAAGAAAAATATTCTGAAAAAGTCGGCCCTTAGAAACTCGGGCTTAGGTGATGAATAGAACACGGATCGGATTTCCCTCCATAGCCTCGAGACAGAACCCCTCACCCAGCAACGTCGTGCACAGTAAAATCGGCTACGGATCTTCATGCCTACAAAAACCCAAACCTTCGCTTAGCTGATGAATCGTACATGAAATTTATTTCCCTCCAAAGCCTTAGGATAAAAACTCCATCACCATTAGACATCGTGAACAGACATTAGCTAAAGAATGGGAGTTGAAATGCTTGCCCTCCATACCCCTTCGCCTATATTCTCCGTTGCGTCTCGCGCTGCGCCTCGATTCCTAAAAATTCACTCTCATAATATTTTCAAAACGCGCCTAAAGAAGTATAACTTCAAAAACTTCAAAACTCCCTAGCGGCTAAACCATTACGATACCCCTCCCCACCCATACGATTTTTTGTTCGTCTATCCATAACCTATCCACAGCCGGCCGTTTTGTCACTCTTTGTAGTACACCCTATATAAGTTAATAGATTTTACCAGTCCTCTTATAAATCTGTTTAATTTGGGAAATAACGGCCACCCTAATTATATATACATCGGTATTCGGAATATTTTTTTAATTGTTTAATAAGTTGATATATTTATTAATTATAATTTTTCCTTTTATTATTGGAATCATGGGGGGGGTTTAAGCGGCAGTAACCCCCCCCCCCCTGCGTACACGCCTGAGCTGGGGTATATGGTCATATGACATCAAATCTTAGTCAAATTCTGATTCGTGGTTTAGACCTGGTTTGGTCCTGTAAAAAGTAAAAATGGCAATGCTTTCATGAACTTTGAACTGGTCGAAGCTGCTCTGTGTAGACGAAAGTCACTCCCATGATACCTTAACCTTAGGTCATTCTTGGAGATAAATTGATAAATAAAAGAATAAAGCTTTATTTTTATAATGATCTATCCTGACCGAAAAACGTAAATAATTAAAATAGCTAGTATATTAGAGTGCCTTCTGAGGGCCACAATGTTAGCCAGATTAGAATACAATATTAGGTTCAATTTTTATTAATTTAGCTTTTATAATTTAGAGAATCTAGGATCAGTTCTGTTCAATAGTTATTCTGGCTGGCAACAATAGAGTTTTCAAGTAATATTAATATATTAGAAAACATAAATTTTAAATCAGTTTATTTAATTTTTCAATTTGTTTTCTATCAAAACCGGCTGTATTTATGCTTCGTAATCATGACTTTCAACGATACATATTTAACGAAAAAAATTAGTATGTTCAACGAACGAAAAATGTTCAATAAAAAATCGCTGTATTCTATAAAATAACACATTAAACTTCGAGTCTATACTCCTCATTTATAGCTGCAAAAATCAATACAAGACGAGCAGCCATTGTTGCAACCAATAAAATAACTAGACGCGATTCCCACCCACTTCTGTTAAGTGCACTGAGGACCGAGTATTTTTTTTCATCTGACACTACATACTATAGTATATTGCATCTATGTAGCCATAAAGGAATTTCCGCTGACAGAAAGAGTAAAGCTTTGTTTTACAGAAAAATTGGATGAATAGTCAAAAATAACAATCGGAAATTGTTAATTAATATTTTTTTTATATTGCTATGGCGCCGGTGCACCTAAAAATTTTAGTGCGTGCCCAAGTAGAGAAACGCATTGGCTTTTATAACTCTCTAGTCTGCCCTGCAGGTACAATGATACACCCAAGTGAGATATTTCCGCCCTACTTTGCTCTTGGTTTGAGGAAAAATGCTCTTTTTTTAACTGAAGAAACTGACACATCGTCACTATTTACAAATTTCATGACCTTTATAAACTGCAACGCCTTTAATTTCTGGTGAATAAATAAATAAATAAAAAATGTCTATTAACAGCAGTTTTCCTTTTTACGTTTTGGTCTAAATTTAACTATTTTAAACAAAACCTCCAATCGCACCTAGAAAATATCCATAGCAGATTTTTTGCATGCAGCATCCAGTAATTCTATGTATATTCACCGCTGTGATAAAGCCTGTAGAGAAATCACCCAAAATACCTACATGTTCGTGCACACATGTGCACGGGTGACCAATTCAATCATCCGTACCTCACATACCTATGTGCTACATCCAGAATCAACGAAATAGAATGCTTTACCCTGGTACGTTTAATGCTGTTAGGCTGCAATATCGCATGCAGCATGGGGCAAGGCAAGGCAATCAACAGCAAGGCAAGTAAGTCATAGCCAAAGGCACCATTTCTCTCACTCTGAAATGAAAACCGACTCTCCCGAAGGCATGCGCGGTGGATGCGGAAAGCTTCTGATGTAAGAAATTCTTTTATATCTTATTATCTTCTAGGAGCACCATGGTAGTGACTCTTTTCTTGTTATTCGGTGCTTTGGCAAGCAGCGGTCGTCTTCATCTCCCCACTTTTCCGGTACAAGTTTTTCTCCATTTCTCATGAAGCCTATATAAATACGCGTAGAGACGATATTTTTCCGAGTCTCTCACTGTAACGAAGCGGTATCTACCTTTTTACCTTCGTGGCTTCTTGATCTCCAATTTAAATTCTTTATTCTTTGTATGCCAAAGCAGTTTTAAGAAGGTGAAACATACATTGTGTGTTAAAAATCTTAAGTTATATTGTTTGCAGTGAAATTAAAAAATAGTTTTTTGGCTATTCAAGTGCAAGGTGAGTCAATAATACTACTGGATATTAATCGTGCAATTCTCAATGGATACAACCGACAAATATTTTATAGTGCTTTTCTGGTTTTACCCGTGGAATTCAATTTAATTTTTTTCAAATAAGTGCGAAATAATTGTGAGCTTCCATTTTTCAATCAAACTTGAGGAGTACATAAAAAACTGTCCTTGCCTGTGTTGAAATAAATATTAAAATTCCAATCGATACAAATCCTAAACATAATCTGTCCTGATAGTTTAGTGGAGGCAAATAAAAGTGCAATAGTTGGTTGAAATCTCGTTAACTGCGATTTTTTATATCGTTTTCAAATTAACAAAAAAAAATATCAGAACAAACCCTCCAGTCAGTAGTGAATTAAAAAATTGGATTGATATAATATTATAGTTATATAAAATTGCATAGTTATTTAAAAGCAGGATCTTACTTAACTAAGGAATTATACTGCGGCAAATGGTGCACAATAGGATTTTTTAGCTATCCCGCTTAATGGTTTTTATAGAAATGAAAAAAAAATACGAATTTAGATTTTCGTAGTTAATAGTAGATTCTGTATTATAAAACTGGAGAGTTTTGTGTTTTGTGTTTTTTTCGAAAATACAACGGTTAATAATATACTATTGTGAAATTAGATTATGTATTTGGAAATTATGTAGCTTGCAATTTTCGATAATCGTATTTTAATCCGTTAATAGTTCAATTATTTTAGTCTTTATTATCAAACTTAAAATTTATTTCGATCGATTTAAAATTGATGAAAAATTCATAGATACCGTCTAGTTGTATAGAAATATAAATTTTCAATTATTCCCAGCTGTACAACTTACTTTGGAAAAGAGTTTCGTCATCCATATTAAAATATAAAAGCATCATTTAAAATTAACGTAAAGTGATTGAAGCCATTACTTATGGTTTACAAAATTCTTTGCAGAATCTTTAAAATTCGCCCAACTGCTTCGAATAAACCTAGATGTTCCGCTTAAAATATAGCCTTACTATTATAAAACTTGCAGAATTGTACTGTTTAC
The DNA here is from genome assembly GCA_963855945.1 of Thereva nobilitata. NCBI lineage: Eukaryota > Metazoa > Arthropoda > Insecta > Diptera > Therevidae > Thereva > Thereva nobilitata. The sequence continues at coordinate 78,700,546 of OY979695.1, forward strand.
CTACACTTATGTTGAAGTGTTTGATTAATTTGCCATATTCCTTACATTTAATAAAATGTCATGCAGTGTATAAAATACGTACTGACCTTGAATAGAGCAACATTTTTTTTAAATTGTACATAGAAAGTGCATTATTATTAATCGACGTTCGAAATACACTTTTGTATTAGTAAAAGTGTTTACTCTTATAAACGCTCCCGCGAATTAGATACCTGGGAACCAAATCGTAAAAAGAATCCCTGAACCCGTACTTCTTCTTTAGTGGCTCTACAACCGGGATCCGGTCTTGGCCTTCTCTCCAGCGGTCCCAATCCTTAGCAGATGTCATCCAGTTTCGCATCCCTAAGGTCTCGGCGTCCTGGTCTAGTACTAAAAATGTAACAAATAAACCCATTTTTAACATCAAAATTGCTTATATCTTTAAAAGTAAAGGCCGTAACATAAAAATATTCTGGACATTATTCATAGGAAATATTTGAAGCTTTCTAATTTTGGAAAATAACAATATAGGTTAACTACGTAGGTTGTTGGAGTTTAGATTTTTGTTAACAAAACCAAAAATTTGACTTTGACGGTTCATAACTCTGGAAGTTGATACGATAGAACCGTCACTTTTACAATTTTAGACAGGTGCAACTATTCTACATTCGAGCCTTGTTCATGGAAACAGGTTATAGAGTTATAAAACCTACAGGGTGATATCTAAAGCTCTAACAAAAAAATGCAACCGCCCTAGTCGCTAAACCGTTGCGATTCCCCCCCCCGCACTAATATAATTTTTTGTTTGTCTGACGAACACGAATCATAAGCGTGCATTAATTGTAAGCAAGACTATTTTAAAAAACTTTGATGGTAGTTTCGAGAAATATTATACTATACATGTTTTCAAAACTGTAATTTTAGCTGAAACATTCTAGATGGACATATTTTTATTTAAGATATTTATTTATGGCTCAAAATGTATAAAGCTGCTTATTAAAGAATATAGAGTTGTGAAAATCGCAATTGCAATTTATACCAACATAGTAGGAGTGCTCCGAGAGATTATAATAGTTGACCTTTTCTTATACATGTAACGAACATTCATTCATATCATTCATCATTAATCACTTTCTTCTTGGTCAGATTTTCGTGGATAGGGTTTCCTATAGTGCGATCAATACTTATTAGGCAAGGCTGGATAAAGCTCTAAGAGGACTTCAATTGAAATGATAAAAAAAAGTATACACTCTATCAGGAATATAGATTTTACGATTAAGTTATAGAAATGCAGACCTGGATATTTATTATTGTCTTGGGAAATACTATCTTTCCTGAAAATTTCTTTCTTTCAGATGTCCGCTTTTTGACGGTCGCCGCTCAAGCTTCCTTTTCACTTGGTCAAAAAAATATTTTTTTGACAGAAACAGATAAGTCGTAATGGGGCGTACAGAGCTCAAAACTGAAGATTTTTTATCGATTTTGAAGTAGACAAATTTTATAGAATCAATCGTGCACTGTTGTCGCTGCAAAATATTGTTCTTTCGAAAGGCAGCAATACTATTGATCATTATGGTTTGCCATCCCCGCAAATAATCGATGGCTCTGATGATAATTTAAACATAGATCGAACAAATCAATGAATCAAAGTGAAACAATGAACAAAAAGAATTCTACCAATGTATCATCAACAGTGTCAATAGGGGTGTATGCGGTGTATATATTTCAGACGCACAAGGCACTGACAAGACTGTGTTATTTAATCTCGTATTAGCCAAAATACGTGCTGATAAAAGGATTGCCATAGCAGTGGCATCATCAGGCATTGCTGCAACATTACTCGCTGGAGGAAAAACAGCTCATTCTATGTTTAAGATACCGATTTAAAAAATCAAATGGGAAATCTTGCCTACAACTTATCTAAAAACAGTCAATTTTTGCGCGAAACTTATTTTTTTATGGCTTTTTTATAAAGAAAATTAGTCTTACGACTGCTTTTGGTGACGTCATTATGTTTACGCCCCTGGAAAATTACAAACATTTCATATGGGAACAAGTTTTGCGCAGAAAAATTTCTGTCGTGCTGACCGGCCAAGCTCTAAATTTTTTATGTATCCAAAATCAAGGTTTGCAGATTTGTTCTTTTTTTCATTATACCTGTACACAATATCTTTTGTTGTTTAAAGGCGCTACAACTCACGCGCGCTTTTGGATATTTATTTTTATAAAACTATAAAAAATTATAAAAATCCATTAGCTTATGATGCAGGAAAAGAAAAGTAAATTGCCATAAAAATTTAAAAAAAAACAAAAAAAATAAATTTACTTTAACTACTAGACAGATTTCATACACAAAATTGTTATCCAAAGTGGTAAATGCCATAAAACGAATTTATCTTGAATTATTTCATTTAAATTCTTTACGAAAAGCCAAAAACTGAGAATAAAAACTTTCCGGAAACAAGTTTTACTTATTGTGAAAATAGTTCTACTTTCAAATTTTTATAATCTTGTTTTTACCAAAACAACTTACATACCTATTTACATTCGCCCACTTTAATGAGAACTGACGAGAGAACAAACAAACAAGCACAACTCATTCCCCATTTTTTAAAAATTTTTAAAACCAGCGAAAGTTCTTTGATTGCTTCAGATCAAAAATAAACGAGAGAAAAGGATAATAATATAGCAAAGTTAAAGTTTCTCCAAGTAGTTCTTTTGAATTTTTGCTACTTTGCCGCAAATAGGCGACAATTCTTCCGCCAATTTAGTTCATACTGGTTGTGAAGTATACTTGGTAGTACAGGAAGCAAGAAAGAATTTTATGCTTAATGAACTTGTTTGTTTCTTGAACAGAAATAAGGTGCTTTCTGGTATGATTATGTCATTGTTCCAAGGCAATTTTACTTTCATATCAAACGCGATGTGCGTTCTTATCACTTAAGTCGTATGTAAGATAGCGGATGGGCTTTCCTCAATTTTAATTGATTGATTGTTGTTCTATACATAGTAAAGGGCAGGATTTGTATCTTTAATAAATAATGTTGGCACCTTTCATTGATGAAATAGAAAAAAATGGAAATCGATTACTATGTATGGTACTGCAAAATGTCATGACCAAAAGCAAAATAGTATTGACTGTTCGTCGAATCATCAATGGTAGCCTTTATATCTTCCTGTCAGTGACATCGCAATGTCGATTTTTTTTATTTTTTAATAATTATATCGTGCTCTTCCTTCTACAAGAAAGCTCTTGTAAATAATGGAAATAAATCGCTTTCAACGTATCAAAGAATAAAGATAAAAGGGTAATTGTATTAATTGTCTGGTTTGATTTTAAAAGAAATCTTTCGAGTGGATTTTATTTATGCGGAGTTTTGTCATACGTCTATTAGACTAACATAGTTTATTGCTTTCATGATCTAAAACAGACAGCTCTTGGTTAATACGATTAATTGGTTGATTATTTAAATCAGACCATTCCATTCATATAACGTAAAAAAGATGTGTGCCGTAGTTTTTGTACGTGCTAGAAGGTCATTTTTTAAAAAGTGTGATTTTACTATATTCAAACATTCTGTAGCTATAATGTTTAAAAAAAACTAAGATTTTGTAATTATAAAAACCCACATTCACTTCCAGAAATGGAACGAATGGGTCCTCATATTGGTCACTGACTTAATACGCCACGTACGTCGTTATATGTATTGAATTAAGTTTAATTAACTTACAGCTGTTGTGTTATTTTATTAAATAAATGTTATTTTATTAATAACTTTTAGTTCTACTATATTTTAGTATTGGTATTGCGTAACCTTTAAGGGAGTTGATAACAGAGACTATTCGCCTTAGTGCCCGATATGAAGTTGAGAACATAGCTACTTGTAAAAGTTTGTTACCATTATTGTGAAGTAAAAAAAGATAATTTCTGAGTGAAAACTATCTTATTCGACTACACTACAATAAAGTTAGATTTATTGAAAATAATACATTATATAAGTTTTTTTTATAAAATTTAAACTTTAATTTTCTTACCCTCTGTTGTGTTCATTCCCTTACCTATCTATGATTTTCGCCCCTATCATATAATGGACAGATCCGCCGTTTCAGCAGTAACGTGTGACATGTAAGCATTATTTTGGGTCACTCCATTCGATATGCTGATATATGTAAGTATACTTTCATGGCCTATTTTTCTCATTTGCGAGTCCTACAGTCGCATTTCATCTAGGGCAGTTTCCTTGTTTCCAGGCATACTTTTTTTTTTATCTCGGACAACACTTTGAATTATGGAAGGGTTACCTGGTATATATGGGCTTTTTTGCTGAACATTGAAATTAGTGTCAGTTAAGAAAAATTTGGGCTTCATTTTAATTCAGTAAACCTATCTTCAGCCGTTGTGCAATCGTCCCCGCCTACCAAAATATCCTTTTTCTAGGAAGATTCAAATTTATTTTCATTCATCACCTTTCTTTTTCTTTTTTATTTAAAATTCTCTCAATCAGACGACAGTTTTGATACCTTGAAATAAAATTAGCAAAACTCGTAGCATAAAATTATTCAGAATCTAAGGCGCACTTCTCAGCTGGGCTGAGAAACATTTACCACTGCTCTGTGGCTCAGCTGTAGCATGCAAACTTTAAAACATATAGAAAAAACAGAAACAAATAATAGAGAAGAGTGAAGAGCAAGAGCGAGTCACGCCACATTAACTAAAGATCTTTTTCTGACAAAAACAATAGTTGCGGTTCAAACGAAGCCCAAAGCTTATAACGGGAATTTAAAACTTAATTCAACATTTTTTGGTTCTCTTTTCATCATAACTCTAACTCAAGTGTAAAGTAAATCTAAAAAGAATTTATTTTGGAAGTGATATGCAGTTGCAATAGTCTGGCTTTTCTACCGCTTACCATATTCTCAAAAAATTTAGAGTTTTCATTACAATATCCTGATATGCATAATGTCCTGTACTCAGCATTCGTTGTACCAAATTGTTGTTCATTATAGTATAACTCATCTCTTGTGCACTTGGTGCAATTGTTATACGTCATAGGTAGATATGAACCTTGAAAAAGTAAATTAGATGTTCGTGGGCGCGGAGATGATTTATTGGGACAGTTTAAAACACACTTATAACAAAAAGATGTGATATGGATTAGTCAAGATGAATCGTTAATAGCATGAAATAATTAAACAAGTGCATTTACGAACGAATTCAGTGTGGCTCAGTCTATAGTGTTTCTAATGAAATTTGTTACATTTAGAAGAACAGCTAAGATTCGTGCTATACAACGAACTCGTCAACCAACTTTTTAAAAACTCAATAAAACTAGTTGGGATGTGGCTTTTGACCCTTTCGGTCCACAAGATTAACTTCCCAGTATTCGTTCAAACAAAAAAACGACTCGAACGATTTTTATGAAAATCTTTTTAGAGCATACTTCCTTTAACACGCTTTGAACGGCATCTTAAAGAAGTCGGTATCTTTTTTGGTTCGCGCGAAATCGTGCTGGTACAAAAATCACTTAAGTCGTTCAAACAAAAAAACGGCTCGACCGATTTGTATGAAAATCTTTTCAATTCATATGTCCTTTAATACGCTTCGAACAGCACCTTAACGAAGTCGATATCTTTTTTGCTTCGCGCGAAATCGTGCTGGTACAAAAATCACTTAAGTCGTTCAAACAAAAAAACGGCTAGACCAATTTTTATGAAAATCTTTTCAGATCATATTTCCTTGAACACACTTCGAACGGCACCTGAACGAAGTCGATATCTTTTTCGGTTCGCGCGAAATCGTGCAGGAAAAAATGACCACATACGTACGCACACACACACACATATTTCTTCTCAAATTTTTGCTTAAAATGCTATTGGGACCTTGAAACGTGTAAATACATTGAAAATTTCGAATCCGATTTTCGGACCGATTACAATAACTTCCTACTGAGAAGTTAATAATATAATTCGAAACCGCGAAAAAGTTGGCTGGCGAGTTCGTTGTGCATGAATGTTAGCTGCGAAGAAAATGGTAATCCGCTCTCTTGAGATGGCCGCAATGGATCTAACTACATAGCTTATTGTATTCTACTTATATCTTTTCATTTGATACCAATGTTGAGGGCTTGTGAAGAAAATGGTAATCCGCTCTCTTGAGATGGCCGCCATGGATCTAACGACATAGCTTATTGTATTCTACTTATTATATCTTTTCATTTGATACCAATGTTGAGGGGTTCTGAGGACAATGGTAATTTTTGCTTAAAATGCTATTGGGACTTGAAACGTGTAAATACATTGAAAATTTCGAATCCGATTTTCGGACCGATTACAATAACTTCCTACTGGGAAGTTAACAAGCCTAACTATGTTGCTCTACGATAATAATCGGTATAGGAGTTATTAGGTAAAGTTTAAGCATAGATAAATTATAGATAGATATGTAAAGTAGCATCAAAACTGATTCCACTTGCTTTTAAGATTTTCGCCTGATCTTACCACTACAATAATCCTTCTTTTGTGAACACATAATTAAGCAAAAATAATTGAGAAGCAGCTGAGCATTGAGAGAGCAAATTGACTAGAATTGACTTTGGACCGGTTCGGTCCCTGCACATAAACGCGGCCTATGTTCGACTTGGCATAACCCACTGTTAGGTTCCGAAGAAGCTGCGTTTAGTGCAGCTTCTGAGGGGACGTATCAACGGAAACCTTTGCGTGAGTGTGTGTTAAATTAAATTGAATGTTTTGGACTTTTCACGTTGATTTTCGGTGGCAAAGAAGCTGGAGATATTACAGCTTCCCTACGTTGTGGTATGCCTCGGCCACAATAAGAGCGGCGAGTGGCACCAGAAAAGTTTAATTTCTTGGCTCCTCGCTCGTATCGTGACCTAGGCTTTACTCTTTGTATCCAGTAGTATGATAAAGTTGAATTGTACATTTTATATAAAAAATCTGTACATTGTTTGTTTAGTGTTTCCAGAGGAGGAAATTTATGTTTTTAATTAAAAACTCCTTCCGAATGTTGATTTCAAGAAATAAGGTGTTAATTAAAACTTTCAAGTGACCAAAACGAAAAATAGATGATAGTTAAAAAATGTATAAATATGTATGTAATTATAATTTTAAATTTCAAAAGTATTTATATACAGGGTTTACACGCTAAGTTCGCAAAGCGGTCGGCTGTTGATAGGTTTTGGTTAGGCGATCGTATGACGGGGGGAATCGTAACGGTTTAGCCGCTAGGGCATTTTGAAATTTCTTTGTTCGAGTTTTACATATCACCCTGTATTTTTGTAACCTTATAACATATTTTCATGAATAAGGTATCAGTGTACGCAGAATACTTGCACCTGTCTATACTTGTCAAAGTGACAGTTCCACCCTACCAACTTCCGAGTGAGTCGTCAAAATCGTTTTTTAACTAAAATTTCTGTAGTATATAGAAAATAAGAAATGAATACAAGTATGCACTGGTAACACTGCATGCTTTAACCTTGCATTCTAGAGTACAACTAGGATTAGAAATAACCAGTTGCAATTGTACACCGTAGCAATAAAGATGTTGAAGAATAACCAAAGCGGAGTTTGATTAAAATAATACATGGCGCAGTCGGAATGAAAAGAACTGAGAAAAAAGTGATAAGTTGTGATCCCGTGTATTTAAAATTGAAATTAAATTGAAAATTGAAAATAATAAAAAAGTTAAAGACTCGTGGTTAGTGTTAAATGGGAAGAGCTTCCAAGGCTGAGGATCATTTACCTAAGGTAAAGAAACCACGTGGAAGACCCCCAAAGACAGTCAAATATATAACGACTTACGTAAAAAGTGCGATGGAGTATATCCGAAAAGTGGATAAATTAAATTTGGAAGGTACTAACCTATCCGAAAATTGGAGAACCTTTTGGCAAAACTTCGAGATATTCTGCACGGCAGCAGAACTTGATAAAAAAGCAGAAGCAGTGAAAATAGCGGTTTTTCTTAATGCTATTGGGCCAGAAGGGGTTGAAGTATTTAATTCGTTCAACCTGACCAACTAAAACTACCTTTTTCTCAAAAAAATACGTAGTATACCTATAATTTTTTCTCCAAAATTAGAAAGCTTCTGAATTTCCTGTAAATAATGCTGGGATAATTTTTATGCTACGGCCTTTACTTTTGAAGTTATAATCAATTTTGATGTCAAAATTGGACTTATTTGGCTCCGTTTTCGCATTTTTTCTCGTAAACGGTAAGTGTATAGGCAAGGATGGTAGATTATACGATGCTCTATAAAAAAGATCTTTACACTTTTTTCTATAGGAGTGACCGTTCGCGATTTTTATAATTTTCCATAAAAAAAAATTATATAAAAACCCTGGCAGACCAGGTTAGGCCACAGACAGAGCGCGGCACACCATGAGTTTTAGTAAATATAAGGTTTAAACTTCAATTTAAAAAAAATTATCCTTCTTGTCGTTGGCCCAAAAAAATTATTCAAGGTCAAAGGTCGCGAAAGTGGTTTTTCGCAAATACTTCGTAAACGGTAAGTGCTATTGCAAAATAGCAAGAAATATAGATATTGTGATCTTCTACAAAAAAGGTCTTTACACTTTTTTCTCTACGAGTGACCGTTGGGAGATATCGCGATTTTAATCATTTTTCATACCAAAAAATTGTATAAATTCTGGTCTGCCAGGGGTTAGGCCACAGCCAGGGCGCGGCACACCATGCGTTTTAGTAATTACTAGGTGTATACTTCAGTTTAAAAAAAAATTATCCTTCTTGTCGATAACATAGGTTTGGACTAAAAACCACCACTAATATTACCTAATTTCTCACCTTAGGCCACACTTTAGATTAGGCACACCACGCCTAAAGTATTCTCCTATCTCTAATGTTTTTTTTGTGTGAGGTACTGGGTCCATAGGTACTGCGGCCATTCATTTGGCCTATTGTACTACACCCCTATACCTCATATTTTTAGGCCAGACCACTTGAACAAGTTCAGCAGTGTGCCTAGTGGCTTGTCGCTTAGACTTGAATAATCGAGCAGGGACTCTTCGAATAAAGAAACCCTGCTCCTCGCTATTGCGGGGCATTCAGAGGAGAGCAGACTCATACTCCTCCAAGCAAAGCCTGCAGGTGGGGTCCTCCGCTTTTCCTATCCTCCATAAGTGGTAATTTAGGGCGCAGTGTCCGGTAATTAAGCCAACAAGTGTACTGACATCGTTTCTACTGCGTCCTAACAATTTCTTGGCCATGTTAGGAGACGGCCCAGGAAGGAACCGCTTAGAGTTGGCCAGTCCATGCGCGGACCTCCAGCGTTCAGTATGTTTCATCAAAGTCCGATCGGCTAGGGCCCGTCGCAGCAAGCTGGTAGGTGCTCCAATAGCCGGCTCTAGACCGATGAATGCAATGTCGGAGCCCTGCTTAGCTAGGGCATCCGATTTTTCATTGCCTTTGAAACCCCGATGTCCCGGGACCCAGACAAGGGTAACTTGATTGATAACGCCCAGCTCACCAAGAGCACGTTGGCAGTCCCAAACTAATTTAGACTTGGTCCTACGGGACCTTATCGCCCTAATTGCCGCTTGGCTGTCAGAGAAGATAAAGATCCGTTTATTTTGGTAGGACCTTCTTAAGTTATCATGAGTGCATGCCAGTATAGCGTACACCTCTGCTTGGAAGACAGTTGCTAGGGTGCCTATGCTTATCGCTCTACTGAATCTGGGGCGTTAAATTGGGTCTTATTCATAAAAGAAAGAATATGGTTTTACTTGCAAATTATTAAGGAAATCCATCTGCTTGTATTCATAATAATTTCAAGTAGAACCTTATATTTGTAGAGTAGAAGAATATCCTTATACTCACATAAAAGTAAAAGAGTATATATATAAAAACTTGACCTTGTACTTTAAGTGAAAACATAGAGTAAATATACACAGTATGTGAATAATTTAATAGTCATTCAGTTAAGTTTCTATTTAAAACATTTTTGACGCTTGTAGCACAAAAAATAACACTATGTTACATTATGCCACTAACTGAACGCAGCCACTATCTGGGTGATATACTAGACACTGAGCTATGAACTGCGAGCCTAGAGTTTGCGCTCTTAGAGCCCGATTGTTGGGCTCCAGGAATTCAACGCTAAATTAAACTGAACAGGCATGTATATTTTGAACACCCACAGCTCAAAAATTGGTTTCTTGTTCTTTCGAGTGGATGTTCAGTTCGAGTGGATATTTTACCCACTCGGAATTTTTCGAGTGGGTAGAACTACCCACTCAACCCACATAAACTGACGGCCCTGTCAATGTGCTCTTTCTAAATCCTGCTTGGTAATCTCCTACTTTGTCTTTCATATATATATAAGTGCAGGAGTCCGTGGTCAAAAATATGCAAGAAATAAGCACTTACGACATATAGTCCAATTAACTATTAACAAAAAGTATGAAACATTGGCACCAGTCCGGGGGTTGCGCGCGGGTGCGTTTCTGCACAATATTGGTATAAAGATGTACGAATTCCGGTTCAAATGCGAAATATGAGCAGCTATGAAACTTGGACAGTATGTAGTTTATGGGTAATTAAAAACACCTGGCCGATGGCAGCAAAATATTTCTAACACGCTGCTGAATATGTAAAATTTCCCAGAAAATTGCGAAATCTGAGCACCAATAAAATCGAAGTTTCGTTAAAGTTTAGAAAATATATTAACAGAAAAATGATACATTACGGCTGAACCGTGGTATAAAGAACTTTTTACACATGTTCGAAACTGCAAAATTTTGATCGAGTCGCTCCGCGTTTTGCCGCATCAGCGCAACCAACCTCGAGTATAACACCTGCTGAGGCTCACACCGTCTACTGGGACAAAGGGAAGGTCGGCGCAGGTTTGTAGAAGCTAAATTTGACACGATTCTTGCCACCGCCGTAAAGAATGAGGTGCCTGTTGAAAAAGTTAGACATGAGCTCACGATCAAAACGACAAGTTATAACACTTGCTTTAGCTGGGCTTAGCCTGTAGGGCCTGTTGAAAATTTTGTTGTAGAGTTTTACATATCACCCTACATTTTTGTAACCGTGTATCCTATTGTCATGGATAAGGTACGAATGTCCACAGAATAATCCCACCTAAATTATAAAAGTGACGATTCCATCCTTCCAACTTCCACAGTTATGAGTAGTCAAAATCAAAATGTTGGTTTTTTTAACAACATTTCAACTTCCACTACCTTTTCCTCCAAAAAATATGCAGTTAACCTATACTATTTTCCCCAAAATTAGAAAGCTTGAAATATTTCCTACGAATAATGTCCAGACAATTTTTATGTTACGGTCCTTACTTTTGAAGGTATAAGCAATTTTGATGTTAAATTTTCTTTATAAATTTTTAGTACTTTCTCACATAAGCTTATGTCGAAAAATACCAAATAAAGGAGAGTTTAACAGCAAAATTTTGTATACATATCTTCAAAAATCAAGGCCGTAACATAAAAATTGTCTGGACATTATTCATAGGAAATATTCCAAATTTCCTAATTTTGGCAAGAAAATATTGGTTACATATTTATTGGAAAAAGGGTAATTGATGTTGAAATTTTTGTTAAAAAGCCCTAGTTGGAGCCGTCGTTTTTACAATAATAGATAGGTGGGAGTATTCTGCGTACAGCGGCACCTTATTCATGAAAATAGGTTATAGGGTTACAAAAATACAGACTGATATGTAAAACTCTAACAACAAAATTTCAACGGGCCATATAGCGCCGTTACGATTCCGCCCCACTCACACATTTTTTTTTGTCTGACCAAAACCTATCAACCCGTATATTAATTAGTATTGTGCATATTAACAACGATCTACAAATTTATACGAGTGATCGTTTCTCGTCAATATATCAAATATAGAGTAATTCACTGTAGCGTGAAATAAATCTTGCCGTCTTCCGAAGGTTGTTTTGTACACGTTTATCAGTCGAAGGAATTTCATTTTAAATAGAATTTCGTGTCAGACATTTTACTAACTTCGAGTTGAGATAACAAAACCGCAAAGTACCCTGCATTAGTATGCCAAAACTACGCTCGACTGTTCTACAAAAGACAATTCCTGCATGAATGAAGAGAATACTAAATTATCTGGACGCTTTGCATCGAGGTTAATACCCCATATTGGTAGCAGCAAATTTTAAGATTCAAAGGATCGTCATGCTGTGAGAATTGTGGGAATATTTAACCGAAGGCCCCTATCATATTATCGTTTTCTGATAAAATGTCATTAAATCGTCCCTTTTCAAAGGATACCTTCTGTGCAAAAGTTTCCAAAATATCTAGGGGTTAAATTATTGGAATTTTCTTCCCTTTGATAGAACACAGAAATTGAACATCTGCTTCATATCCCTCGCATTTCTCATGTTTATGTATTTTTGTACTATAACTGCCTATTGTAATTCTTGGAATTAATAAGATTTTTTTATTTACAGAACTCACCATGTGGCCATTATACTCGAGTCGATTGCGACTCGAATTGCTTTTAATATTCATTATATCCATATGGCCATTAATATGTATAGGAGGTAAGTAAACGAGATTTATTTTTTCTAAAGCAGCCCTTTAGTTGTGAGATTAAAAAGTGTGTGACTTCAGTCAGCAGTTGATGCTTGTTAATTTTTATAATACGTTGAAGACTTGAAAACCCCTTTATAATTACTTGAAAGTTTTAATTTTAGCATTTTACATTATTGCCACACTATGATCGTTCCGCATTTAATTGGTGTAAATTTGGCTTAGTGACCAGAAAAACAATATAACAATTGGATTATATTAAAGAAGTTGTAAGTGCGGCTTCTATTTTTTATTTGAAAATCTTAACCTCTCAAGTTTCATTTAATTACTTTCCAGTTTATAGTAGGGGAGTTATTGTAATCGGTCCGAAAATCGAAATCGTAATTTTCAACGAATTTTAATTTTTCAAGGTCCCAATAGCATTTTAAGCATAAATTTGAGAAGAGGTATGTTTGTGTGTGTCTGCTTACGTATGGGGTCATTTTTTCCAGCACGATATTGCGCGAACCAAAAAAGATATCAACTTCGTTGAGGTGTCGTTCTAAGCGTGTTAACGGAAATATGATCTGGAAAGATCATTAAACGACGTAATGTGGTTTTTGTACTTGCACGATATCGCGCTACCCAACCGACTTCGTTGAGATGCCGATCGTAGCGTATTACCGAAGTTATAACCTGAAAAGATCTTCATATAATTCGGTTGAGCGGTTTTTTTTGTTTAAACGACGTTCGTGATTTTTGTACATGGGCGATATCGCGCGAACCAAAGGCGATATCGACTTTTTTGAGGTGCCCGATCGAACAGTATTAACGAAGACATTATCTGAAAAAATTTCATAGCATTCGGTCGAGCCCTTTGTTTAAATGAACATCACTTGTCAAAATCCAAACACTTTTTAAAACCCGTGCAAAAATTACATTACACTTTGCAAACATTACGAATTTTTTAAACCTTAGATCAGCAATTTTTTGAAGGGGAATTGTTTCCTACGTCCTACAGTTTCTGGAAAATTGAAGTTCATCCAGGAATTTCCAGTAGTTACGAAACAATTGGACTTTTCGGTCAAGTCTGCCAAATCCTTTACATTGATTAGTTTTGCTAAAATCTCCTGAAATCGTTCGAATTTCCAAATAGAGTCAATTTCCCACTAGTTCTAAACCTATTACTATTTTCTAAGAAGTCAGTTTATTTCGTCTGGGTTCATAATACTGGAAAGTTGATCGTGTGGGCCGAAAGGGTTATACCCACAACCCAACTAGTTTCCAATGCTAGCCGTATTTCAAGCATCGTCCCTTACCATCTGTGTGCCAGTATAAAACATGGAATTCAGGGCTTTGAAGAAGCCTCAAACAAACATCAATTTTGTCCAGCATAGGGTGAACATTGTAGATAACTTGATATTTATTAGGTAGTATTTAGGGACAATGCTTACCGCAGAAAATAAGAAAAAGAACATGCATAGACGCATCGTAGCCGCAAATAAAACCTATTTCGCACTAGTCACAATTCTCAAGAACTGTGGAAGTAGTAAGAAGCTTTGGAAGACCAAGAAGCAGGTGGACGTATGAAGTTTTAGAATATATACGAGCAAGTTCCTCCTTCAAAACACGTTGACATGGCTTAAAATATAAGGAACGCCATCTTTTGCGACTCCATGGACTCATTCAACCACCGCAAGAATATAGCAGCCTTGACAAAATGTTATCGCTATTACGATATTATCGTTATACCGTTCCCTAAACTTAACGCCTTCGTACCTACATCTCTGCACGGCAATGTTTTCCACACAATTCTCTCAATTACGACGTGGTCAATTTGATTACTAGTCACCCCGTATGGTGACAACGACTTCATCTTTTGAATATTTTTGTACGGAAACATTGTTGAACTTACTACCGTTAAGTTATATTAGCGCTAGCGAGATCGACAAACCTACTTCAAAAAACGAGGAGATTATCAATTCGACGTGTAGCTATTTTTTGGTTCTGTTCACGCATAACTTTGTAACGCAATAACTTTTTTGCTTTTTTTTGTTTGAAAGGGTAGTTTTTTTAAATCTGTTAAAGGAGTTCGAAAGTAGGCATAAAAAAACTGGTATGAACGGATAGAAGTATTTCAAAGGCGAACAAATTATTTTATTGTCCCGGAATTGACAAAAGGCACGTAGATGAGTTGGTAAAGGCGTTGATCTAGCAAAGTAAGCATTGCGGGTTCAAACCCCGGGTCCGGCAGTTCGACTTTTTTTTATTTTTTCTCTTCTTTCTAAATCCGTTTTAATTGGATTAATGTGGTAAAGAATTACAAACTCTTCGGTGAGAAATTTCATGCATACTCATGCAGACTGTAAGAGTATTGGCCTCGATTCCCGAATCCGGCGGATTGGAAGTGAGTGCGGATTTGACACTTTGCGATTCCCTAATCCGCCGTGTGGGTGTAATCGTGAATCTTAACGTATAGCAATGCCAAGCTTTAAACGATCTCCGAGAACAAAATTAAGGAATCTCAACTTAAACATACGGCATTTTGGACATAAGTGTCAAATCCGCACTCACTTCCGATCCGCCTGATTCGGGAATCGAGGCCATTCTTTGAATTGAAAAGGTGCTGTCAGACGTTGCGAGAAAAGCGCTTGCAGCGAGCATTTTGCTTGCTAAAAGTTATGCGCGCCACGTCTGACTAGCTTGCGAGTACTTTATGAAAGCATTTTGCAACTTTCATGCGAGCACTCTCACTTGAAGTGCTTTCTTCGTGTGACTGGTACACTTAATGAAATTTAGCGAATTCTCTCAGATCGAAACACTTGCACGAGGGACTAGCAAGTGTTTTCATTTTTAGCAGTAATAGTCCAGTCAAAATAGACTAAAAAAATGCTAAAGACTGAAGATAATTGGTAAGTTGCTGAAAATTGGTACAGCCCATAAAAAATCGTTATAAATAAAATGTCGAGATTGACATGAGGTCGGTCGCCGGGAAATATTTTCATTCAAGGTCAAAGGGTCAAAATATCAGTTTTTTGCAAATCTTATACTATTAAGTGAGCAATACTTGTATATTTTTGCAAATATTTTCTCGAAAACTGCTCCAACGATTTTCACCAAAATTGGTATTTAAAGGTGTTTTCACCCAATGAGTCCGTTGGGTTTAGTGAAAATTTCCGAACAAGTTGTTTTCTGCGAGTTTTCCTACATTTCCTACAAAATTATTGAAAAAGATACTTTTCTTTTCAATAAGCAACGCCTATTGAAATATTCTACTGTCACTTTAATAGTTTTTTCTTATTATTTATTTTTTGGAAAAAAAAACTTTGCAATTATGTTTACAAAACAAGTTTTAAGTACCTATTGGAAATTGAATGTCCAAATGAATTGGCAAGACTTTTTTTGCACCGTCACCCATTATCTCCTGAATTCCATAAAAGAATTAGAAGTCTAAACTCTTCATATGCAATGGCATCTTTTACCTGTGATTCTGACCGAACTATTAATAATCGCGGGTTATATAGTTTTATTGCCAACGGTCAGATTTACCATTAAATTAATGTGGCCGCACAACCTAAGCAAAATTTAGACGGTAGCTTTGAGGAACCTACATATGGGTAAATTTATTTTCTTTGGCCTGAAGAAGCTATAACCGAGCGTATTAATCACCCGATAAATCATGGCCTTAGTGTTCCATTAGTCAAATTATTATTGGAGGAAATTGTTAGATCTCAAAACCCATATGCACGAGGCTTTATGATGACAAGGGAAGTGGAAGAAGAAGCTAAACGTGATGCGGCAATACGAAATATTCCAGAACCGTATGTTAGACTTTTATTTACCCGTCTAGAAGGACTTGATCAAAGACGATATAACGTTCATCATCAAAGTAACGAAATATGTGCTGTTGTAACTTTAAAAGCTGACCAAAGCTTTCCAGATAATGAACTAATTATTCGACAGCGTGGAAAATCTATTACAACAATGAAAAATATTGACAAACGCGTAGAGCCTTTTACTTATCCGCTATTTTTCCCCAAAGGCACATTTGGTTTCTCACTATACATGGCATTAAGAAACCCGTATGCAAGTAGAAGAGATATTACTAGACTAGAACTTGCTCGATATAGAATTGCTTATCGACCGGAACTTGCGAAATCTCTTTCATCAAATGTAACTGATGGTAATTATGATCTACGTAACATCAAATTTAATCCTTTGAAATTTTGGTGGTCGCCTTTTTCAACAGTATCTTGTTGATAGTTACAAATATAATAGTAGAACATGATAGGATTCAATGGATAAAGGCGAATCAAAAAAAATACTAGCTGATAATTATACATCAGTTATTTATTTTCTTAATGAGATGGCAGAAAAAAATAATGGTGTTTTAAGAGAAAAGATAATACTTCCATCATCTTTTCCTGGCTCCACAAGATACTATTATGAGCATTTTGTAGATGCTATGGCCTTGGTAAGACGATTTCTTCATTACTATGACTTCATGATTTCTTCATTACTATGACTTCCAATCCAGAGTGGCCGGAAATAAAGGAAGCTTTACGAATTATTAATGAAGATGATAGTGAATGGCAGCAACCGGCTTAAGATAGGCCAGACATCGTTGCGCGAATCGAAAAAAAAAATTTGATGAATTAATCGAGAATTTGGATAAAAAGACAATTTTCGGGAGAGCTGCCGCTTATGTTTACACCATGGAATTCCAAAAAAGGGGCTTGCCACACATCCATTTGCTGATAATCATGAAACCTGAAGATACAATTCATAATTATGAAGAACTCGATGATTTAATTTCTGCAGAAATTCCTGATCTACAAGATGTTGAACTTCGAGAACTGGTAAATAAATGGATGATACATAATCCATGTTGAATACATAACACTAGTTTACACGAAAAATGAACCTAATGAAAAAAGTGTTTTTTAACCTAATTTGGGCTCGCTGAAAACGAAAATGACACTCATTTATTTTTCCAAAGAACCGTTATCGAGAAATTAGCAAAACGGCTTTTTTTCCATTTTTTTCCATTTATTGCCAGATTCTCGAGAACCAAGAGCCAAGCTTAGCTTAAAAAATGCACTCTTTTACGCAGAATACTCCCACCTATCTAAAACTGTAAAAGTTAAGGTTCTACCATGCCAACTTCCGGAGTAATAAGCCATCAAAGTCAAAATTTTAATATTTTTTAAAAAAAAATGTCAACTTCAACTACCTTTTTCTCCAAAAAATACGTAGTTAGCCAATACTTTTTTTTCCAAAATTAGAAAGCTTGGACAATTTACTATGAATAATGTCCAAACAATTTTTATGCTACGGCCTTTACTTTTGAAGTTATAAGCAATTTTAATGTTAAAATTGGCTTTATTTTTTAAGCCCTTGGTCTTATTTTGTGCTTTTTTACTGTTTTTTTTCACCTAAGCTTTGTCGAAAAGTACCAAATAAAGTCAATTTTAACATCAAAATTTGCTAATATCTTCAACAGCAAATGCCGTAACACAAAAATTGTTCGTACATTATTCATAGGAAATTGTCCAAGCTTTCTAATTTTGGAAAAAAAATATTGGTTAACTACGTATTTTTTGGAGAAAAAGGTAGTTGAAGTTGACATTTTTTTTAAAAAAAATCAAAATTTTGACTTTGATGGCTTATTACTCCGGAAGTTGGCATGGTAGAACCTTAACTTTTACAGTTTTAGATAGGTGGGAGTATTCTGCGTAAAAGAGTGCATTTTTTAAGCTAAGCTTGGCTCTTGGTTCTCGAGAATCTGGCAATAAATGGAAAAAAATGGAAAAAAGCCGTTTTGCTAATTTCTCGATAACGGTTCTTTGGAAAAATAAATGAGTGTCATTTTCGTTTTCAGCGACCCCAAATTAGGTTAAAAAGCACTTTTCTTATTAGGTTCACGCAATTAAGCAAATATTTGTAAACTAGTGTAATCAAAGTGCATGTTGACATATTCTTTCAAATGTCTTATTTTGTAAAAGATTTCAAAAAAATTAGTTTTCAAAAAGATGTCCCAAAATTTCCTTTCAACAATTATTGTACTAAATGTAACAAAATGTGACTTAACCCAAGCGCAGCCGTCCCGATAAAAGTATGACCGATTATATATCGGCTCCCTGGTACTATCTCTTAAACGGTAAGTCTTATCATAAAATAGCGTTTACAAAGTTTGTAGATTCTACAAAAAAAGATAATACAGTTTCCCGTACTAGATATCGCCGTTTTAAAAATTAAAAATACTCATATGCACTCATTCACGACTTGTAAAGGTCATCAGACGTTCAATAAATCCTTTGTTGGACTACGTTTGGAGAAAAAAAATGTTCTAGAGAGGTCGGCTATCCCCTACTTCGATACAGGGTGTTTACGAAAACCAATTTATTTTTTAAAATTTACTTAAACTTAAATAACTCGCAGAGTAATTATCGTAAAGCAACATTATTAGGCTCATCTTTTAGGTAAATGTGTATTATTTTAGTGTAAAGAGTAAAAACTTGAATAACTCCGTTAGAAGATACAGTGGGCTCAAATCATTGCTTTGTATCATGATCTGGCAGAACTCTTTCTCAGACAAATGCGTTATTAACAGTATATTTTTTTGGCTTTTCTGATGCACCAAACTATTACCTAAAATAATGCTATACACAATAATGGTGTATTTCGGATAGTTTTGTAGGTAGTGAGTTTTATTGTGAACATTAAAAAGTTAGTCGTCATTCAACTTCGGCATAGTTCTATTGCAGGTGGAAATTGGTACAGACCTTAAAAACATCATTATAAATGAAACGACAAAGGTCCTCAAAAATCCGGCTTCTGCAAAAAAAAACTATTCAATGTCAAAGATAAAAAGCAGTTTTTTACAACTACCTCATAAACGGTGTCTTAACATACAATATTTTTTTTCAAAGTATGCAGTTTAAGCGATTATCTACGAACCGAAGAAGAACATATGGCTTTTGAAAAAGAATTTGAATATATGTAATCATAGCACAATTTATCAAACATCAATAGAAAAATTTATAATTAAACTTATTCCATCCAAATTATGTAGATCGTGGATTATACCTACAGGGGAAACCACGTAAAAAAATGGGCCAAGTACTCTTACGTCGTAGGTGGTGTGGAAAGAGTGTACAATCTAGTACATATTTAAAATCGCAATATGTCATGAATGGTAATTCGTGCGAAAAAAAGTACAGTATTTGTTGGTAGATAATCGCTCCAAAAACAAAGCAAGTAAGTGGTTCTCTGGCTTTCTGATCTTTCATATACTTTTACTTTGTGTGTCTGACACCCCATGCAAGTGCTTTCTACAAGTTCAGTAAAAGTACTTTCATGAGAGGGAATTTTTACTCGCTCGGACCCAAATATTTGCAACGTGTGACTGCTGCTGCGAGCGTCTGAAAATCTCTCTCTGCAAGGAAAAGAGCAAATAGCTCGCTGCAAGCGCTTTTCTTGCAACGTCTGACAGCACCTAAAAGCTGTTTAACCGACTGTCTAAAAAGATTTATTTACATATTGAGTCAACCCACTTCAGTTGCCTCTGGTAGCGAGTTTTATTCTTCGGCCTGTATGCATTTTTTTCAACCCACGTTATATTCTCACAATAAATATTTTTTTTTTAAATTTTTTCGGAGAATTTTGTTTCATATTAAATAAGTTTTTTACTCCGAAAGTACGCAAATACATTATTGCAAAAACTATTTAGCTACTGCCTCTATTCTTATGGACGGACGGCGGCGTGTCATACTTCTCGTAATAAATCATTTTTTTAAATTCTTCTTCTTCTTTAACGGCTCTACAACCGGGATCCAGTCCTGGCCTCTCGCAACTGTTCTCTCCACCGGTCCCGATTCTGAGCCGATGTCATCCAGTTTGGCATACCTATGCTCTGAGCGTCCTGGTCTACGCCATCCTTCCAGCGGAGGTTTGGTCTCCCTCGCTGTCGCACCCCGTAAGTCTTACCGCAGAGAACTTTCAGAGCAGGCTCATCTTCACTCATACGAGCTAGATGTCCTGCCCACCGGAGTCTACTGAGCTTTATTTTCTTCATAACATCTATGTCGCGATAGCGCTCGTAGATCTCGTCATTGTAGAGTCTCCGGTATCGTCCTTGGTAATCGTCCTTCCTCACATAAGGGGCCAACAATCCTCCGAAGTATTTTCCTCTCGAACACCGCCAAGAGGTTAGAGTGCTTTTTGCTAAGCCTCCACGTTTCGGATGCATATGTGAGGACCGGCAACACCATCGTTTTATATAGTAAAAGTATAGACGTTATGGTTAGATGCTTGGATTTGAAGAGCCTTGACAGGCTATAGTAGGCTTTGTTGGCTTTTAGCAGTCGTGCGCGTATTTCACGTTCCATGCTATTGTCGGCTGCTACTATTGACCCAAGGTAGGTAAATGATTTTACCACATCAAACTCGTGTTCCTCTACCTTGATTGTGGGACCAATGTTAGGTGTTCTTGCAGACGAGGCCACCATGTACTTTGTTTTGCTTTCGTTGATGTGCAGTCCTAGATTTCCTGCCGCCCGCTCAATCTGGATGAAAGCTTCTTGTACAGCTGCTGATGTTCTTCCAATGATGTCAATGTCGTCTGCGTAAGCCAGTAATTGGGTGGACTTGTGGAGGATTGTGCCCCTTGATATCACGCCCGAATCTCGGATCACTTTCTCCAACGCCAGGTTGAAAAGGGGGCAGGTCAGACCGTCCCCTTGTCGGAGTCCATTATAGATGTTGATTGGTCTGCACAGTGTTCCGGATACCTTTACTTGGCTTGTCACATTGGTCATGGTCAACCCACATAGTCTTGTCAGCTTGTTGGGAATGCCGAATTCTCTCATGGCTTTGTAGAGTTCTACTCTGGCTATGCTATCATAGGCGGCTTTAAAGTCTATGAAGAGGTGTTGGATTGAGTTTTGAAACTCGAGACATTTTTCCATAGCCTGCCTCAAAGTGAAAATCTGATCGGTTGTTGATATACCTGGGCTGAAGCCACACTGGCCTACGATATTTCTAGCGTATGGGGCCATCCTGTTTTGTAGAATGGCGGAGAATATATTACACACGTTATACCACGATAATTGCTGCACGTTGTGATATCTCCTTTTTTATGTACCGGGCAGAGGATGCCTTTTCTCTAGTCTTCTGGCATCGTTTCCTGCTCCCATACTTGCACAATTAATTCATGAATCGCTTGGTGTAATGTAGGCCCTCCATATTTAACCAGCTCCGCAGGGATGCCGTCTGCACCCGAGGCCTTGTTGTTTGTTAGCCGGGTGATGGCACTGCTAACTTCTGCTAACCTTGGTGGTGACAGCATAGCATTATCGTCAGATATTGGTGGGGCCTCCAAATCCTCAGTTAGCTCGCCATTTAGCAATCCATGAAAGTGCTCCAAAATGTCTTGAGGATCGGTGATCAGATTCCCTTCTTTGTCCTTGCAGTATGTGCAACGAGGTGTGAATAGCGTCATACCGCGTACTCTTCGGTAGAACTCCCGCGCCTGGTGCGGGCGTCGCTCTCTGTACTGTTCTAGTTCACAAACGAGATTTTTCTCACAACCTTCCTTTTTTCGTTTGTGAATTCTTTTCTTCTTTTCTGAGCTCTTTATATTTCTCTTCGCGTGCTCGTGTTCTCTAAGACTGCTGCATTGCTCGATACGCAGCATTCTTATGTTCAGTTGCCAGCTTGCATTCATTATCGAACCAGTCGTTCCGATCTCTACAACTTCTGCCTAAGATGGAATCAGCAGTACTAATGACAGTATTTTTAAGGCGGGTCCAGCTCTCGTCGACGCCCGGCATCTCATCCCCAGGACTTGCTCTTCTGACCTGACCGCCTCGCCTGACCGTAGCTGTTTCTGACCATTTCGTTGCGTTGCGCTTTCGGAGCACCATACCAACAAGATAGTGATCCGAGTCGAAGTTTTAACCTTGGTACGTTCGTACCGTCATCAGACCCGAAAGGTGGCGGCGGTCTATAAACACATGTTCTATTTGATTGCGAGTCGCCCCATCAGGAGATATCCAGGTGGCTTTATGGATATCTTTACGCGCAAATCTGGTACCTGCAACGACCAAGTTCTTACTTGCTGCCATATCTATAACTCGCTGTCCATTGTCATTAGTGTTCTCATGCAAGCTGTGGGTGCCGACATATTGCCTGTATACGGACTCCCGGCCTACTTTGGCGTTCAGGTCTCCCAATATGTTTTTTACATCATGTCTGGGGCAGGCATTAAGTTCCCGTTCAACTACTTCGATAAATTCTTCTTTTTCATCGTCCGGGGACTCTTCTGTAGGTGCGCGAACGTTTATGAGGCCGATGTTCTTAAATTTGCCTCGCACACGAAGGGTACATAGCCTTTCGTTTATTGCTTTAAAGCCGATAATGGTAGGCTTCATCCTTTTGCTGACCATAAAACCTACCCCGATCACATGGTGTTTTGTATGACAGCTGTAATATACGTCATAATCAGGTTTTTGCAAAACACCATTCCCTGGCCACCGCATCTCCTGAATGGCGGTAATGTCAGCTTTATATGTTGACAGGGTATCGGCCAGATGTTGTGCAGCTCGAGTTCTGTACAGAGTTCGTACGTTCCATGAGAAAATTCTTAAATCATTTTGCCTTTTTCGTTGCCGTGGTCGTCGTCGTTTTTTCCAGTATCCGAGGCATGTTGCGCGTTCCGTAATGTTTGTTTTTTACGGGTGAGGTTATTAGCCTCACGCCAACCTTACTTGGAAGGGACTAGCCCGATCATGTTAGCCTATCCTCTCTCATAGGATAGTTACCAGTGGCCACCGCTAGGAGGTTATGATCGCACTTCCATCAGTCCGCAATAGTTACGGCACGTGCATGTTATGCTACATGATATTCCCCCTATTCCGCTGATGACTGACCACCAATTACCCCCGAAAAAAAATGAACGGGCTAAAAAGTACGAAATAAAATAAATTTTTAAGTACCGACTTCAGAAAAAAACCAATCTCGTGATGCACAAAAAAGGATGAAATAATTGTTGCTAATTCTTTACAAGATTAATCGACTCAGAATGGATTTAAAAAGAAGAATCACTTTCAGAATCACAAATTCACATGAATTGTTTTTGAATTTGTAGGAAGTAAATGACTTCTTTTGAAAAGTTCAACGATTTCAGGAGGCATTAGCAAAACTAATCAATGTATGGGTCTTATCAGGCTTAATCGAAAAGTCAAATTTTTCTGTAACTACTGGAAAATCCTGGATGAGCTTGAATTTCCAGAAACTGTAGGACATGGAAACAATTCCCCGTCCAAAAAGTCTAAGGTTTGAAAAATTCGTGATGTTTACAAAGTGTAACATAATTTTTGAACGATTTTTCAAGATGGCTGGGACTTTAACAAGTTATGTCTTGTTTGGAAGCTATCGCTGCTCTGAATCCAGAACAGGTAATTTTATTTAGAACGAGTTTCATCCTAACGCGTCTATTAGATATTAAAAAAACTAATGCTAAACTATTGCTTGTGATCCGAAGTCGAAGTCTTTTCATTTAAACAAAAAGGGGGCTCGACCGAATGTAATGAAATTTTTTCAGAGCATGTTTTCTTTAATATGCTTCGATCGGCACCTCAAAGAAGAAGTCTTTTTGGTTTACGCGATATCGTGCAGGTACAAAACGGTTCGGCCGAATTTTATGAGTCTTTTCAGATTATATATTTGTTAATACGCGTCGATCGACCCCTTATCGAAGCAGTATCATATTTGGCTCGCACAAATCAAAAATCACGTAAGTTGTTTAAACCAAAAAACTGCTCGACCGAATATTATGAAAATCTTTTCAGATCATATTCCGTTAATACCCGACACCTCATTGAAGTCGATATCTACTTTGGTTCGCGAGTAATCGTACAGAAAGAAATGACCACATTCCTATGTACCCACACACACATACTTCTTCTCAAATTTTAGCTTAAAATGCTATTGGGATCTTGAAAAATGAACATACGTTGAAAATTAGGATTTCGATTTGCGGACCGATAACAGCAACTTCCCTATCGACTGGGAAGTTAATAAATCAAGTAACAGATATTGGAGTCCACTAAATCTTAACTAAAAAGCTGAACAATGACAACTACTTTGCATGGGAATACAGAATGAATCTATTGCTCATTAAAGAAAAATTCTGGAATGTTTTAAATGAAGATGTTCCATCAACATCAGGTAATGTGGTTTCAATATAGACCTCGCAATTTCGTGACGATCAAGCTCTTGCACGAATCGGTTTATCGGTTGAAGATAGCCAATTGGCTCGAATCAGAAACTACGACAAAAGAAGCATAGAATGCGTTGAGATCATGAAAAGGCGACAATAACAAACAAAATCAGTTTTTTTCGTCGCATTTGTGAGACAAAAATGAATGATGATGGGGATATTGGAGGAACATCCAATTAATCTCACAAAATTGTTTGAAAAATTCACCGGTTTGGGTGAAACGCAATTGTCAACTAGGTGGCATGTTGGTATCATCATGAGTAGTTTACCACGTAGCTATGGTACAATTGAAGTACGACCTGTAACAGATTTAACTTTTCTTTCCAAAATGAAATCGTCGTAAAGAAGCAGATAACGTCAGAAATAACGATGCAGCAACAGAAGCTGAAGATATTAGCAAGTTTGATGTTAAAATTGGCTTATGTGGTACTTTTTGGCAAAGCTTAGGTGAAAAATTACGAAATAGAGCCAATTTCAGCATTAAAATTGCGTATAACTCCAAAAATAAAAGCCGTAGGATAAAAATTGACATAATTCATAGGAAATTGTCCAAGCTTTCCAATTCTGCAAAAAAAAATTAGTTAACTAGGTTTTTTGTGGAGAAAAAGGTGGTTTTAGTTGAAATTTTATTTAAAAAAAACCTAAATTTTGGCTTTGATGACTCATTGCTCTGGAAGTTGATAAGGTAGAACCTTGACTTTTACAGTTTTAGATAGGTGGGAGTATTCTGCGTACACTGATACCTTACTCATGAAAATAGCTCATAAGGTTACAATATACAGGGTGATATGTATACCTCTACCAAAAAAACTACATAAAGCCCTAGCTGTTAAAGCGTTACGATTTACGCCCCCCTCCCATACGATTTTTTGTTCGTCTATCCAAAACCTATCCACAACCGGCCGCTTTGTAAACTTAACGGTATACACCCTGTATAGATGGAACCATATGCAGAACTTTTGTTATAACTTCTCCGTTTGCATTGCTCTAAAATCTACAAAAACAACCCTAATTCAATAGATGACCACATCAAATTATTCGCAAGAAAATTCTCTACAAAAAAGCTCTAAGGCATTTTTTATGTAAAATCAATATTAAAATTTTTAAGTAAAATCAATATTAAAAGTGTGCTTTAAAGCTCTTCTTCTTCTTCTTCGATGGCTCTACAGCCCAATTCGAGCCTTGGCCTCCATCAGCTTCTTCCTCCAGACCTCTCTCTGTTGCGCAGCTTGCCTCCAGTTTCTGATGTTTAGGAGTTTTGCTGCATCAGCCTTAACACTATCTTCCCACCTTGACCGTGGTTTGCCCACTGGTCTTTTGCCATCTGGTAGTAAATATAGGGCTTTCTTTGGTATCCTTGAGTCATCCATTCTTTGGACATGGCCGGCCCAACGTAAGCGCAGTAGCTTGGCATGTGTTGAAAGTTTACACTCTTTGTATAGATCGTACAATTCGTGATTGTAGCGTATTCTCCATGCGTTATCTTCATTGGTTGGGCCGTATATCCTTCGGAGAACCTTCCTCTCAAATATATCCATCTTATCTGCGGACTTTTGGGAGAAACTCCATGCTTCACACCCATACGTAGCTACTGTGCGTATGATCGTTTTATAGATTCTTATTTTCGTTTTTCTGTGGATGTCTCTGGATTTCATTACTGGCAGTAGTGAGAAGTATGTTCTATTTGCGGCGTTTATTCTTCTTTGCACGTCTATCGTTGTCTTCGCTGACTGTGGACCCCAGGTAGTTAAATTGGTTTACTCGTTCGAAGTTATATTCTCCCCAGGTGGTATTGTGGTTTCTTCTTCTTCTTTCCACCCTCGACTGAATTAAAATCTTGCTCTTGTCTGCATTTATTTGCAGCCCTATATGTTTATCTTCATCTTCTAATTCTGTGAAGATTTCTCTAAGGTATGACAGTGATCTGGCAAGGCAGTTTATGTCATCGGCATATCCTGCCAGCTGTTTTGATTTGTTAAGCAGGGTTGCGTTCGCATCAATGTGTACTTTGCGAATTACTCCTTCTAGGCAGAGATTAAATAGCATGGGTCCCAACCCATCGCCCTGCTTTAGGCCTTGCTTGACTGGGAAGGATTCCGTCAATTCTCCTTGTATTCTGACTGCACACCTTGTGTTCTCCATTGTCATTTTTGTTAACTTAACTATTTTGAGGGGGATGTTTAGGTCCAACATCGTCGCATACATTTTTTCCCTGTCGATGCTGTCGTATGCTTGTTTAAAATCGATGAGAAGTTGATACACGTCAATGTTGTATTCCCAGCATTTTCGGAGGACCTGCCTTATTGAAAAGAGTTGATCTATTGTTGACCTATTTCTTCGGAATCCAGCTTGGTACTCACTTATTGCGGCTTCTGCATAAGGTTCCAGTCTGGCTTTGATAATGTTGGTCATTAGTTTGTGTACCGTGCTTAAAAGAGATATGCCTCTATAGTTTGCACAGTTGAATTTGTCCCCTTTCTTGTGTATTGGGCAGATAATGCTTTGCTCCCATTCTGCAGGCATTTTTTCATTCCTCCATATGCAGCATAGTAGTTGGTGTATAGCTGCTGCAAGCGGTTCGCCTCCTTGTTTTATCAGCTCTGCTGGGATGTTGTCAATTCCTGGAGATTTGTTGTTTTTTAAGGCTCTTATGGCAGTTTGTACTTCTTCCATGGTTGGTACATTTGTTTCTCTGGTGTCATCGTTATGTTGTAGACGGGGTTCTGGTACACGTATGATGCTTTCATTTCCGTTCAGCAGCTCGCTGAAAATTTCCTTCCACCTTTTATTTACATCCTCGCTGCCTGTGACTATAGTGCCTTCTTTTGTTCTACACAGTCCGGAGGAGGGTTTGAAGCCTTTTTTGAAGAAGTTTACTTCCTTGTATGCTTCTCGTGTTTTGTTTTGTCTAAAGTTTTCCTCTGCCCTCAAGATGTAATTGTTGAGGAATTGTCTTTTCTTCTTCCTACAAATGTTTCTCGCTGTTCTTCTCGTTTCCTCGTAATTCAATTTCTTGCTCCTCGTCGGTCTCTCTATGTATATTTTTCTATTTTTATTTCTGGTCTCTATAGCTGTTTTGCACTCCTCGTCGTACCATTCACTGGCTCTGCCTGCGCGTTTGTAGCCTACAGTTTGCTTCGTGACATCTGTCAGTGTCGTCTTCAGACTTATCCATTTTCCCTCTACCGTGTCTGAATTATTTATGTTTGGACCTATCCTTTCTGCTAGTGTTGCCTGATACCTCTCCAATACAGCCTGTTCTTGGAGGCGGTCAACATCAAATTTCTTGTGTTTGTTATTTCTTTTTCCTTGAGTGGATAGCCGACATCTGAATCTAGCTTTAACTAGGAAGTGGTCCGATTCACAATTAGCACCTCTACATGATCTTACTTGGAGGATACTGGAGGCTGCCCTTCTGTCTATAAGTATATGGTCTATTTGGTTGCAGTATCTTTCGCTGAGAGATTGCCAGGTGTATTTGTGGATGTCTTTCCTTGGGAAATATGTTGAGCTGACGATCATATTTTTGCTCATTGCAAAGTCGATAACACGTTGCCCGTTATCGTTGGATGTTTCGTGGAGACTTTCCTTTCCAATGGTCGGTCTGTGCCAGTTCTCTCTTCCAATTTTGGCGTTGAGGTCTCCTATCACCATTTTGATGTCATTGGAAGGGGCCGTGTCATACGCGTGTTCGAGCTTATAATAGAAAGTGTCCTTTGTTGTGTCCGCTTTCTCTTCCGTCTCCGCATGTGCGTTTATGATTGAAAGTGTGAAGAATTTCGTTCGGAGTCGTATTGAACATAGTCGTTCACTTATTGGCTTGAACTCTATGACGTTATCTATAATCGACTTGTGTATTACGAAGCCTACTCCTAAGTGATGCTCCCTTCCGCAGCTGTAGAAAATTCTGTAGTTTCCATGGTCCATTGTCCCGTCTCCTATCCATCTGATCTCTTGTAACGCGAGTAATTTTATTTTATATCTGCTCACTTCGTCCAACAGTGACTTAACTGCTGCAGTTCTGTACATACTTCGCGTGTTCCATGTTCCGAAAATCATTTCCAGGTGTTGTTGCCGTAGTCGTTGCCGTTTATCCTGTCCGTTTCGAGGCTTTGCTTCTGGTTTCTTAACTGATGTGTTTTTACGGGGTCCGGTAGTTAGCCTAACGCCCAACCCCACTACCAGGAGGACCGGATCCGTGAATTATACCCCATCGGATAGGGTGGCCTAGCTATACCCCCAGGCACTGGGTACGTCTGTCGTCGGTTGGTTATCCAGGAGGCACCAGCGAGGAGGTGACGGTACGATTTTGCCCCCCATTTTTCTTTAAAGCTCATCACCCCCTAAATTTTTGTCATTTTTCGTCTATATCTTTTTTATTATTAATATTACGGCAAAACATTATTTACGAAAGTTGTAGATAATTTGATTATCTAAAAAAAATTATTTTTACAAAAATTCTGTAGGACTCACGGTTTCCGAGAAATAAGGAAAACCATTTTTCACCACTCAAAACAAGATGGCGACCGAACGTCACAATTCCGGATCCCGAAAACTCGGTTTTATACTCCCAACCAACCCCCCTACACATTACAAAAAAAAATTGCTGTTTTGAGAAAATGTTCAGATGGCACTTTTTTTTGCACCATTTTACTGGACTATAGGTCGACCACAGACTTGATGATGTATATTTTTCTGACAGTTTCTTAAAGTAAACCAACAACGCACTTTCTGTCATCGCCTTCACATTTTTTTCCACCTTCCAGTTTTAAAATTTATCGTAAGTCAGTAAATATCGTGCCCGCGATTTTTCAGGAAGTAAATCACAGTAACTCGAAGCAGGACTGTAAAGACTTTACAGCCCGCTAAGCACGGCAGTAAACACTTTACAGCCCGCTCTCTCGGGGAGGTCTGAAAAGTGCCACTTACCGTCCTGAAAAAAGGTACGGTAAGAGGCACTTACGGCGCACGTGTGACAAAAAATAAAACTAGAGTATGTAGCAATGGTGAAAAATAATTTGTGTTTCACTTGTGCCCCGAAAGTGCCTCTTTTCATGCATGTTCTCTTGACCGAAAATGACGTTTTCCAGACCTCTCCGAGAAAGCGGGCGGTGAAGTATCGAGGCAGGCGGTAAAAATCTTTACATCCCGCTTCGACCTACTATGTACTGCCTGCTCCTCATAGCTTTTTACTGTCACTAGGCAACCGAGCCATACATACCAACAAATATAAATAGCGGTATAAACGCGACCCTTTACTGCGTGTACTCGGTGTTATTCAAAGTTTTTAACCAATAAATAAATATGGCTTGGAGCACTTGTAAAAAAAATACGGTACATATCTCGGGCCTCGGACTCGTCCGTAAAAGCCTCCTTTCGGCCCTTGATGTGTAATCTACTATTCCCTGAAACCAAAAGCCATATGTTCGGATCGAGGAGGAGAATACATCGGCAGTAAAGTTATTGATTTTCTGCAAAATGAAGGAATTCACATCCGTTGTAGGTTATTGGACGCCAATATGTTTGAAGCATGGAATCAGCGAAAAACAGATATCAAACATTTTTAAATTTTCGGTACTAAAATGTTTTCTTCACATACCAATTGAATGTTGCAGAAGCAGCAATGATTGTCGTAGGTTATAATGAAAATTCGAAAGGATACCGTATACAGATGCTTATAATATTCAACATTCATCATACCTCGAAGCTGGTCGTGGGTACCTAAATGGTCAAATTCACAGCCCGGCTAGTTTGCTAATGTTTAATTACCTCTAGTAATAACCATCTTTTGTAAAAAAATCTTATTACATATTCTAAGAATAATAAAAAATAGACTAGTTGGGCTGTGGGTTTGACCCTTTCGGTCCACACGATAAACTTCCCAATAAGAGAATGTTGAATATTACAAATGAACATTTTAATAATAAATGAACAGTAATAACAACAAATTGTAACTAAATTTTTTTCGGTAACTACTGGAAATTCCGGCATGAACTTCAATTTACAGGAACTGTAGGACGTGGAAAACAATTTCCCGCCTAAAAAGTGCTGAGCTAAAGTTTAAAAAGTTCGTGATGTTTGTAAAGGGTAACGTAATTTTTGCACGATTTTCCAAGGGTGCTCGGATTTTGACAAGTGAATTCTTGTTGGGAAGCTATCACTCTGATGAATCCAGAAAAGGAACTTCAAAGGGTTTCATTAGAAAGAGTTTATAAGATATTAGAAAAACTAATTCATTTAAGGTGCTTGTGACTGTTAGCCGAAGTCTTTTCATTTAAACAAAAATAGGGTTCGACCCAATGTTATGAAATTTTTGATATCAAAGAAGTCGATATCATTTTTGGTTTACGCGATATCGTGCAGGTACAAAAATCGCATACGTCGTTTAAACAAAAAACGGTTTGACCGAACTTTATGAAAGTTTTCACATTATATATTCCTACGCGTCGATCGGTATCTTTACGAAGGCGGTATATCGTGCAGGTACAAAAATCAGGAACGTCGTTTAAACAAAAAAAAACCGGAGATTGTCCACACTATTGGAGGTTTTCGCATGATCATCAGCCCATACCGAAAAAAATGACACTCCAACAACCATTGTTAAATCTAGTCTCTCCAAAATAATGGAGCAAATAGTCAAGAACACGCTTGACTTTATATCTAAAATCAAACCCAATCCTAAACAATATCTGATATCCACTTTAATCTTGAAATCAAAAAATATCATCACTATCTCTAACGAATTGGATTTTTTTTATTCCTGGTCGTTTAATTAAAATAGAACTCGATGCGTTCAAATCAAAACCCTACACAATGTACTGGGTTTTTCAGGGGTCAGATCTATCGACTTCCCTATCTGTATCTTAACAAATTCGCTGATGACGGTACTCTGTGTTACTCTTAGGCCTTCGGGAATTTACGCTTTAATATAGAATAACTGGACTGTAGTAAATTTTCTACAGTTAGTACTTTCCAACTACTATAACTTCCAAGAGATCAAATCCAGGGTTCGTCGACTTCTCTTTCAGCGCCCCCCTTATAATTCTTAGCCTACAAACTCTCCCTCAAGATAAGCCTACTGCCCACTGGACATTGCTTCATGGCATGATCAACGACACGACCGACTGGTACTACAAAAGGGGGACTTCTGGTCTACCACATACAAAATATCTCTGAATTTCTATACTTCGTTGGTTTGCTATCAACTCCAAAAATAATATTTTTCTAAAAGTGTATATAATGGGCCCTTTTAGACGAGCGGACACCGAACAGACAAAATTTAACTGTTATCGTTAATTCCTTTTTGAAGCCCGGTGAAGTGTCGACTGGGCATTTGCACGGGCAGACACCAACGAACGGACAAACGACCGAAAAATTTCAAAAATTTCAAACAAAACTTCAAAACTTCATGGCTTGCTGCTCTTGTTTTTTGAAATTCTCTTTTGCTTTCTTGTCCTAACAACAACAACGCAGGAAATGTCAAAATGTTCGTTCAGAGTTCGCTGAAAGTGTCCATGAAAATTGTCTGCCCTCCCCATCTTTCTCTCTCACCCTCTTCCCTATACACCCAGTTTGTTCGTTCGTTTTGTCTGTTCGGTGTCTGTTCGGTGTCCGCCCGTCTAAAAGGGGGCAATATAACAAGTAATGGGCTGGACTGAAAATCGAAATCAAAATTTTCAACTGGCATTCGAAAAAAATTATGTTTTTATGTGTATGCGTGTAGTAATTTTTCCTCACGCGAAATCTCGCAAATAGAAACCGATCAACATAATCACTCATTCAGATCTCTCTTTTATTAAATTCGGTGCAGCCGTTTTTATGGTGACCAAAAACCGAAAGAATTTCAAAGTTTCACTGATTATATTTAAGTTGGCGGGGCGAAAAAATATTTAATTTTAATTGTCATGTACATATAAAAAACCGTTAGCTTTAAAAAGGACTCCGATTTTTACGAGTGACAACGTATGAATTAGTGTATTGAGTGTACAGTGTGTACAGTATGTACAGTGTGTACAGTGTACTGTGTACTGGGTACTATATACTATGTACCATGGACTGTATACTATAACTACCGGAGCACGCAAAAACACACCAGTTAAGAAACATATAATTTATATACAAAATAAAAATATTTGTGAACATTGGGAAACCTGTAAAATATTAGCATCCATTGTTCTTTATATACTTCCACCGAGAAATGCGTAAAAGCTTTTAATTGGTGCGATTAAATAAAGTGCTAATAAGAAAATATATAAATGTCGAGTTTTTGCATGATGCCTCAGATTGCGGTACATCTTGAAAACGGTCAACGTGTATATTTCACTGAAAAAATTCTCTCCAACGAGCTTTCCAGCCACCAAAAACTACACTTACTGAATTTTTTACACTGTCCCAAAAACCCGATATTTTCGGACAATTCTCAACAACATTGTTATATACCGACGTCCCTCGCTATTATACATGGAACAAATCAGGTAAAAAATGGAAGCCACGTAGACAAGGCGAACCACATCCAACTATCGCACGCGTATTGAAAGCAGAGACATTGGGACGACTTTACACAGTACATCCAAAACAACGTGCTTTGCGTTTGTTGCTGCTGAATGTTTCAGGACCAATGTCTTTCGAATTTTTACGAACAGTCAATGGTCACATATTCAATACATTTCAAGATGCATGTCGCGAGCTGAAATTGCTGGAAGAACACAACCATTGGGATGTGACACTTACGGATGCAGCATTTGTATTTACGCCGAATAACATTCGTCAACTGTTCGCAATTATATTGACGGCATGATACCCAACAGAACCATCAGTTTTGTGGGAAAATACAAGAACAGCATGACTGAAGACATACTTTGCAGAATTAGGCAAACAAACCAATATCCAAACTCTCCAACTTTTATAGGAATAATTGGTTTTTCGTTAACGGTTATAAATGTTTGTTGAAGAGTTGAATTGATGGTTGGGTGCAGCGAGTCGGAAAGGCATCATCTTTGTTTATTTACGCGCCGGAAAACCAAACCAAAAACATAGTTTACCAGCAAGTTTTGTAAAAGAATACATACATGGGTAATTTTGGTCACACTTAATATGAAAACATATTGAATCTAATGTCTCCAAATTTTACAGAAATAAGTATTGGTTCTTTCCTTAGATATTGCGAATAGTTTGATTTCCAATATTTGCATTAATTTCACATGTTTTGACGAACACAATTTCGCAGTAATAAGAGAAAATAAAAGTTGGTTTTTTGGCATTGCTTTTTCCAGCTATAAAATATTTGTTTCATTTTTGTTTTATTGTTCTTGAAAAATTTTTTATTGAAGACTTCTAAACTTAAATTAAAAAATGCTATAGAAAATGGCCCTCGAATTTCGAGTGCTGGATGCTGCTATTTGCATTAATTTTAAATCTTTTAACGTTCATGGCTTTAACAGAACACAGGCAATTTTGGTCATAGTTCAAATAAACGTTGGAAATGAAAACTTCTATGGCCGGCCAGTCTACGCTGCGTAGTTAACCGTGCTATTGTTGCTAAGAAGCGTCCATTTTTCAGTTGCTATGCGAGTTTTCGAGAGTGTAAGCGTCAAAACTTTGCTCTTGTAAAATGAGTGTGTGTTTTGTTTGTTAAAAGATTGTACTCAAATTAACCTGTGTGCCGTCTTCAGAGCACAATTCTCACACTTCAGCACGCTATAACTTTGGAACGGTAAGTCGGAGGGAAAAAAAGTTTAAATAAATGTTGTAGACATTTTTAAGAGGAACAATTTACTGATTTACACTTTTGTAAAAAAACCATTTTTTCTGGGACAAAAACCGAAAAAACACTTTTTTGGAAACTTTGGCGCCACCTAGCTTCTGTATTTGAAGTTATACAGCCTGACTTCTATGAAACAAATTGTAGGTAACAATGTCCTCTACATTTTTTGTTTAAACAACTTTTCTCTAATATGCGTAGATTCAGAGAAAAACGCTTTTCAAAAACTTTTTGAGTTTTCCAAAAAACGTCCACTCGAAATTTCCCTCAAATTTAAAGTTAAGCTTCTTTTATGCTCCATTAACGATTTATGAAAAATCATCCTTCCAAGAATTTTTGGCGCATCAATATTACATCTGTACTGTACTAATAGTACGTAGTACACAGTACATAGTCCATAATAAACAATACTTAATATATAATATTTAATGCATATATAATATTAAATATATAATATTCAATATATAATATTTAATATATAATATTTAATATATAATATATAATTCATACTACATAATTAAAACTAAAACCCCCAAAGGAAACATTTTTCTCACGTGATGGTACGTGCGCGTGATGGCACATAAAAAAGTGCGCGTGACGCGAGTTTTTAGTTTTTTCCCCAGGCCAAAAAGTGCCCAACGTGCCTATAGAAGTTTTCACTTCAAAATTGCTTTTTTCAAACTCTTCCACTCTATATTAAAATTCATATCACCTGATTACTACTATTGGCTTATGGGAGCAGCATAGGCGCGCCGGGTCCCAACTAGTGTAATATTAAAATTATATGTTGTAATGGAAATAAAACCGTTCATATTAATAATAATTTAATGAAAATCATTCGGAGAATGTTCAAATCGATTTTTTCAATACAATAGCTTTATTTTTTAATGATCCACATTGTTCTTCTCCAACGAAATCTGAAAACCCATTTTATATATCGGTTTTTCTACAGGCTACGGGAATATTTTTTACAAACCTCACACTTTTTAGATTGTGACCAATTTCACGGCAGCAGAAATTTTAAAATTCAATGGAATCGAAACCTTTATTTGTGCATAATAAAATAAAAAATATTGGTAATTTCGAAAGATCTATCGAATTGTCATTGACCGGGCATAAGCATATCTCTCAACTGACACTTTTGGTAACATTTTGATATTTTTTAGCACTGATGATAGATCTGAATGTGATTAAAATTTCCCTTGTCGTTTTTCTAATGATTTGGATATCCCGTTCGTTGAAAACATCAAGACAAAGAAATTATATATTTTAAAAGTAGTTTCAATAGTAGTAATAGTAGATTACATATTAAGGGCCGAAAGGAGGCTTTTACGGACGAGTGCGGAGATCGTTGTTGGATTGAGTTTTGAAACTGTAGACAATCTGATCAGTTGTTGATTTGTCTATGCTGAAGCCACACTGGTATTAGCCTATGATGTTTCTAGTATATGGGGCCATCTGGTTTTGTAGGATAGCGGAGAATACGGGTGCTTTCAGTAATGCATACTTGCATTCGAATATATGTAGTTTAGAATATATGTAGGTACAAAATATGAGCAAAATCCCAATGTTTCTTCGTTTTTCAGCATTTTGCCCATATTTTAAACCTACATATATTCTAAACGGAGTCACTCAGCTTTTTGATCTTTATACCAAATTAAAGAATACACATTTACCTAAAAGATGAGCCTAATTTTGTTGCTTTACGATAATTAGTCTAGGAGTAATTGAAGTTTAAGTAAATTTAAAAAAAATAAATTTTTTTTAAACACCCTGTATTCCTGCTATCGAAAAATCTGCAAATATTGCGCACTTTTGCTTCGCATGTTGGCATTTAATGAAACTAATGCAAAAGCAAATAATCGCAAACTGCTTTACTGAAAGCACCCATCGTTATACGCTGTACTCAACAACATTATTACTCCGATACTTAGCTCACGCTGAGATATCCCCTTTTCTATGTACCTGCCAGAAGATGCCTTTTTTCCAGTCTTCTGGCATCGCTTCGTGCTCCCATACTTGCACAATCAATTCATGAATCGCTTGGTGTAGTGTACGCCTTCAACATTTATCCAGCTCCGTGGGGATGCCGTCTGCACCGAAGGCCTTGTTGGGTTTAAGCTGGGTGATTGCTGTGCTAGCTTCTTCTAAGCTTGCTGGCGGCAGTGTAGGATTATCATCAGGTATTGGTAGAGCCTCCAAATACTCAGTTAGCTTGCCATTTAGCAATTCCGGAAAGTGATCTTCCCATCGCCCCAAGATTCCTTTAGGATCGTTGATCAGATTCCCTTCTTTGTCCTTGCAGCATGTGCAACGTGGTGTGAATTGCGTCATACCGCGTATTCTTCGGTAGAACTCTCGTGCCTCTTGCGGCCGTCACTCTCTGTACTGTTCTAGTTCAGAGACGAGATTTTTCTACCCGGCTTTCTCTTTTCCTCTGTGAACTCTGTTTTCTTCTTTTCTTAGCATGCCCGTGTTCTCTGACACTACTGCATTGCTCGGTAGGCAGCATTATTACTTTCAGTTGCCAGCCTGCATTCATTATGAAACCGGTCGTTCCGATCTCGTCGACTTCTGCCTAAAATGGAGTCAGCAGTACTAATGACAGTATTTTTAAGGCGTGTCCAACTCTGTTCGATGAGCGGCTTCTCTTCTCCGTGACTTACTATTCGCTCATCAGTGCGTGTGACCAGACCATAGCTGTTTTTGGACGTTTCATTATGTAGTGCAGCTGTGTTTATTCGATGCGCTCTCGGAGCACCATACCAACAAGATAAGGGCTAACTACAATGGTCTTAAGACGTGTTAAGATTTCTCGTCAAATTCTCTTAAGACTGGCTAATTTTCTGTCAAATCTTAACGAATCTTAAGCTCGGTTATAATAGCCTTAAGACGTTTTGACATTTGTAAAAGGTAATCAAAACAAATCGAGTCTGCATTAAATAAAGACGTCTAGTTTAATAAAGCTATACTGGATGTAAAATTGTCCAGGATCGGTCCCTTTCATTTTTAAAAAAGTGGTTTTATAATAACCATTTTTAGAACGGTCTGTATATAATGTTCGTACACTACACGACCGCGGTTTCTTTTTTTCGCATCACTTCGCTCACTAATTTAGTTAATGTTGTTAAATCCTTTAATAACTGAATTTAATAACACTTACTGAATTTTTTACACTGTCCCAAAAACCCGATATTTTCGGACAATTCTCAACAACATTGTTATATACCGACGTCCCTCGCTATTATACATGGAACAAATCAGGTAAAAAATGGAAGCCACGTAGACAAGGCGAACCACATCCAACTATCGCACGCGTATTGAAAGCAGAGACATTGGGACGACTTTACACAGTACATCCAAAACAACGTGCTTTGCGTTTGTTGCTGCTGAATGTTTCAGGACCAATGTCTTTCGAATTTTTACGAACAGTCAATGGTCACATATTCAATACATTTCAAGATGCATGTCGCGAGCTGAAATTGCTGGAAGAACACAACCATTGGGATGTGACACTTACGGATGCAGCATTTGTATTTACGCCGAATAACATTCGTCAACTGTTCGCAATTATATTGACGGCATGATACCCAACAGAACCATCAGTTTTGTGGGAAAATACAAGAACAGCATGACTGAAGACATACTTTGCAGAATTAGGCAAACAAACCAATATCCAAACTCTCCAACTTTTATAGGAATAATTGGTTTTGTAAAAGAATACATACATGGGTAATTTTGGTCACACTTAATATGAAAACATATTGAATCTAATGTCTCCAAATTTTACAGAAATAAGTATTGGTTCTTTCCTTAGATATTGCGAATAGTTTGATTTTCAATATTTGCATTAATTTCACATGTTTTGACGAACACAATTTCGCAGTAATAAGAGAAAATAAAAGTTGGTTTTTTGGCATTGCTTTTTCCAGCTATAAAATATTTGTTTCATTTTTGTTTTATTGTTCTTGAAAAATTTTTTATTGAAGACTTCTAAACTTAAATTAAAAAATGCTATAGAAAATGGCCCTCGAATTTCGAGTGCTGGATGCTGCTATTTGCATTAATTTTAAATCTTTTAACGTTCATGGCTTTAACAGAACACAGGCAATTTTGGTCATAGTTCAAATAAACGTTGGAAATGAAAACTTCTATGGCCGGCCAGTCTACGCTGCGTAGTTAACCGTGCTATTGTTGCTAAGAAGCGTCCATTTTTCAGTTGCTATGCGAGTTTTCGAGAGTGTAAGCGTCAAAACTTTGCTCTTGTAAAATGAGTGTGTGTTTTGTTTGTTAAAAGATTGTACTCAAATTAACCTGTGTGCCGTCTTCAGAGCACAATTCTCACACTTCAGCACGCTATAACTTTGGAACGGTAAGTCGGAGGGAAAAAAAGTTTAAATAAATGTTGTAGACATTTTTAAGAGGAACAATTTACTGATTTACACTTTTGTAAAAAAACCATTTTTTCTGGGACAAAAACCGAAAAAACACTTTTTTGGAAACTTTGGCGCCACCTAGCTTCTGTATTTGAAGTTATACAGCCTGACTTCTATGAAACAAATTGTAGGTAACAATGTCCTCTACATTTTTTGTTTAAACAACTTTTCTCTAATATGCGTAGATTCAGAGAAAAACGCTTTTCAAAAACTTTTTGAGTTTTCCAAAAAACGTCCACTCGAAATTTCCCTCAAATTTAAAGTTAAGCTTCTTTTATGCTCCATTAACGATTTATGAAAAATCATCCTTCCAAGAATTTTTGGCGCATCAATATTACATCTGTACTGTACTAATAGTACGTAGTACACAGTACATAGTCCATAATAAACAATACTTAATATATAATATTTAATGCATATATAATATTAAATATATAATATTCAATATATAATATTTAATATATAATATTTAATATATAATATATAATTCATACTACATAATTAAAACTAAAACCCCCAAAGGAAACATTTTTCTCACGTGATGGTACGTGCGCGTGATGGCACATAAAAAAGTGCGCGTGACGCGAGTTTTTAGTTTTTTCCCCAGGCCAAAAAGTGCCCAACGTGCCTATAGAAGTTTTCACTTCAAAATTGCTTTTTTCAAACTCTTCCACTCTATATTAAAATTCATATCACCTGATTAGTACTATTGGCTTATGGGAGCAGCATAGGCGCGCCGGGTCCCAACTAGTGTAATATTAAAATTATATGTTGTAATGGAAATAAAACCGTTCATATTAATAATAATTTAATGAAAATCATTCGGAGAATGTTCAAATCGATTTTTTCAATACAATAGCTTTATTTTTTAATGATCCACATTGTTCTTCTCCAACGAAATCTGAAAACCCATTTTATATATCGGTTTTTCTACAGGCTACGGGAATATTTTTTACAAACCTCACACTTTTTAGATTGTGACCAATTTCACGGCAGCAGAAATTTTAAAATTCAATGGAATCGAAACCTTTATTTGTGCATAATAAAATAAAAAATATTGGTAATTTCGAAAGATCTATCGAATTGTCATTGACCGGGCATAAGCATATCTCTCAACTGACACTTTTGGTAACATTTTGATATTTTTTAGCACTGATGATAGATCTGAATGTGATTAAAATTTCCCTTGTCGTTTTTCTAATGATTTGGATATCCCGTTCGTTGAAAACATCAAGACAAAGAAATTATATATTTTAAAAGTAGTTTCAATAGTAGTAATAGTAGATTACATATTAAGGGCCGAAAGGAGGCTTTTACGGACGAGTGCGGAGATCGTTGTTGGATTGAGTTTTGAAACTGTAGACAATCTGATCAGTTGTTGATTTGTCTATGCTGAAGCCACACTGGTATTAGCCTATGATGTTTCTAGTATATGGGGCCATCTGGTTTTGTAGGATAGCGGAGAATACGGGTGCTTTCAGTAATGCATACTTGCATTCGAAAAATGCGTAAGTTGGACCTGCATCCAATTGCGGAAAAATCATTTCCTCATGCAAGCAAATATCCATTACTGAACTTGTTTCGCCATAGTGAAAATTAAATTAATAATATTTGTCAATATTTATATTAACCGCACGCTATCAATATTCTCCTCATCCATTTTATGTTGTCAACCAATGCTTTGTAGTCCAGTCAAAATAGATTTTTGAGTGAAGACAATTCGGGAGTTGATGAAAATTGGTACACACCTTAAAAACATCATTATAAATAAAATGTCGAGACTGACACGCGATTGGCCGCCGGGAAAACTTTTTATTCAAGGTCAAAGGGTCAAAATATCAGTTTTTTTGCAAATATCTCTTAAACGGTAAGTCCTATCATAAAATAGTGTTCACAAAGTTTGTAGATTATGCGATTATCTACAAAAAAAGTTATTATACATTTTCCCGTACGAATTGCCATTAATGAGATATCGCCGTTTTAAAGATTTAAAATACTCATATGCACTCATTCGCGACTTGCAAAGGTCATCAGACGTTCAATAAATCCTTTGTTGGCCTACGCGGCTAATATTTTCAGGGGTGATTCCTGGATGTGTTTGGAGAAAAAAATTGTTCTAGAGAGGGCGTCTATCCTTACTATCCACTAAAATACAGGGTGTTTAAGAAAAAAAATTTATTTTTTTTAAATTTACTTAAACTTCAATTACTCCTAGACTAATTATCGTAAAGCAACAAAATTAGGCTCATCTTTTAGGTAAATGTGTATTCTTTAATTTGGTATAAAGATCAAAAAGTTGAGTGACTCCGTTTAGAATATATGTAGGTACAAAATATGAGCAAAATCCCAATGTTTCTTCGTTTTTCAGCATTTTGCCCATATTTTAAACCTACATATATTCTAAACGGAGTCACTCAGCTTTTTGATCTTTATACCAAATTAAAGAATACACATTTACCTAAAAGATGAGCCTAATTTTGTTGCTTTACGATAATTAGTCTAGGAGTAATTGAAGTTTAAGTAAATTTAAAAAAAATAAATTTTTTTTAAACACCCTGTATTCCTGCTATCGAAAAATCTGCAAATATTGCGCACTTCTGCTTCGCATGTTGGCATTTAATGAAACTAATGCAAAAGCAAATAATCGCAAACTGCTTTACTGAAAGCACCCATCGTTATACGCTGTACTCAACAACATTATTACTCCGATACTTAGCTCACGCTGAGATATCCCCTTTTCTATGTACCTGCCAGAAGATGCCTTTTTTCCAGTCTTCTGGCATCGCTTCGTGCTCCCATACTTGCACAATCAATTCATGAATCGCTTGGTGTAGTGTACGCCTTCAACATTTATCCAGCTCCGCGGGGATGCCGTCTGCACCCAAGGCCTTGTTGGGTTTAAGCTGGGTGATTGCTGTGCTAGCTTCTTCTAAGCTTGCTGGCGGCAGTGTAGGATTATCATCAGGTATTGGTAGAGCCTCCAAATACTCAGTTAGCTTGCCATTTAGCAATTCCGGAAAGTGATCTTCCCATCGCCCCAAGATTCCTTTAGGATCGTTGATCAGATTCCCTTCTTTGTCCTTGCAGCATGTGCAACGTGGTGTGAATTGCGTCATACCGCGTATTCTTCGGTAGAACTCTCGTGCCTCTTGCGGCCGTCACTCTCTGTACTGTTCTAGTTCAGAGACGAGATTTTTCTACCCGGCTTTCTCTTTTCCTCTGTGAACTCTGTTTTCTTCTTTTCTTAGCATGCCCGTGTTCTCTGACACTACTGCATTGCTCGGTAGGCAGCATTATTACTTTCAGTTGCCAGCCTGCATTCATTATGAAACCGGTCGTTCCGATCTCGTCGACTTCTGCCTAAAATGGAGTCAGCAGTACTAATGACAGTATTTTTAAGGCGTGTCCAACTCTGTTCGATGAGCGGCTTCTCTTCTCCGTGACTTACTATTCGCTCATCAGTGCGTGTGACCAGACCATAGCTGTTTTTGGACGTTTCATTATGTAGTGCAGCTGTGTTTATTCGATGCGCTCTCGGAGCACCATACCAACAAGATAAGGGCTAACTACAATGGTCTTAAGACGTGTTAAGATTTCTCGTCAAATTCTCTTAAGACTGGCTAATTTTCTGTCAAATCTTAACGAATCTTAAGCTCGGTTATAATAGCCTTAAGACGTTTTGACATTTGTAAAAGGTAATCAAAACAAATCGAGTCTGCATTAAATAAAGACGTCTAGTTTAATAAAGCTATACTGGATGTAAAATTGTCCAGGATCGGTCCCTTTCATTTTTAAAAAAGTGGTTTTATAATAACCATTTTTAGAACGGTCTGTATATAATGTTCGTACACTACACGACCGCGGTTTCTTTTTTTCGCATCACTTCGCTCACTAATTTAGTTAATGTTGTTAAATCCTTTAATAAATCCAAATATTCCATTATTAAATTTCTTTTCCACAGAGCACCTTATTTTAAATAATCTTTTTTCTTGTATTTCCACTAATACTTGAATTTTTGTACAACGCCAAATTAAATATCAATCGCAAGCGCCACTTTCTTGAAGATTCTTTAAGCCCCTTTTTCCTAGGACAATTTTCGTTGCGAAAAAAAAATCGTTGCGAAAAAAATTTCGCAGTCTGTTGTGCGATTTTTTTGAGTTATGTTCCTACGAATTCCATTCTCGCAACGAGATTTAGTCAAGTAAACAAAACGTAACCATGACGAAAACTCAAACAATAAAAAGTAAAACACATATATAGAAATTTTACAGCCAACTTTACAATATTTCGCAACGAAAAATATCTCGTTGCGAAAAAGAATGGTTGAATCCATTCTTTTTTTCGCAACGAAAAAGAATGATTTCTCGCACTGAAGGTGCGAAATTTTCGATTTTTTTCGCAACGATTTTTTTTTCGCAACGAAAATTGTCCTAGGAAAAAGGGGCTTTAAGATTCTACCACAGACTTAACTATCTGTAATACAGATGTTCCGCTTGATACAAAATTTTGGCACCAGCAAATTGCAGGGTAGGATTTGTTTCGATTCCTAAGGCGAAGCTTTAGAATACACATTCCACAAAGCTGTCCGCGCATTTCCCCAAGTTCTCTGTTGATAGACAAAGGAAGAGAGGAAGGGCATGGTGGCTACGGAGCTTCATTCCACACGGACGAAATGTATTTTTTCGCCTGCTCCACCCCTCACTCACTTTGCTTTACCAGCCAGGCAGCAGACGACACATTTTTTTTGAATAGCCAAGTGCTCACGCGCAGAATGGATTTTTTTGTTAATTGCCATTGTGGCAGGTCATGATTTTGTTTTTCTGTTGTTTTCAGGCATTCAATGATATTTCTCCGATGAAATGCAATATTCTTTCATTCCGCTACATTTCGGATTTCCCGGCCTAAGATTTCAGGTGCGTGGGACATAATCTATTTGAATTGTATTTGATTAGCCAAGGCCTCAGGCGCAGGGCACCGCCGGATGGGTTTTTTAATTTCCAATTTTTTATATGGTTATTTGAAATGGTGAATTGTCGCAGGTCATGATTTTGCTTTTTTGTTGCATGCAGGCATATTATTTTTCCGATGAAATGGAATATTCTTTTTAGATTACTTTTCGTATTTAAGGCATTATGCTACATTTTGTTTCCGGCGGCAGATTTCAGGTGCGCGAATATAATTTATACTTCGGAATCGAATAAAAAAAATGTTTTACAAATTGAATTTATGTTTTTATTACTTGAGCTTATAAAATTGACCAACTCTAACTTAATTCTATATTTATTATGCACCTACCAGGTGAAGGCTAATTATGCTGATTTCTAGACAGGGAAGTGAGAATAGACAGCGGAAAGTGACGAATATTTTACTTAAAAAAGATTTTTCGGTTAACATTATAGTAAGTATTGCATTTAAGTGAT
This sequence comes from Thereva nobilitata, assembly GCA_963855945.1. Lineage (NCBI taxonomy): Eukaryota > Metazoa > Arthropoda > Insecta > Diptera > Therevidae > Thereva > Thereva nobilitata. The sequence continues at coordinate 78,744,950 of OY979695.1, forward strand.
ACATCTATTAAATTTTCTGAGAATAGAAAGCTAAATATGTACAAGAATGCCTACCAGGGAAGTGAGGTTAGTATAGAAAAAGTACTCGAGCAAATGTTAAGTCTTATTAATTTTAAACATTATTTCTTTCCTAGTCTGATTCCCCAAATTACACCGTCAACTTTTGCTTCTTGTTTTGAACAATATTTTATAAAACCCATAGGCGCCTGCAGAATTTTTTTCAAGGGGGTGCAAAAATTTAAAGTGGTTGCCAGATCTACTTTACCGACATGGTTTACAGAATTTGTTTTTCGTACATATTTTTAGTTACGAAGAAAAAAATAGAACTCGCGCTTTGGTATCGTCTCAGAAATTATTCACAGAATGCATTTAATGTTATCAAACTTGGATTCAAAAATCCTAAATTTAAGTTCTGAAACCCTAAGCTCACCGATATTCGGATAAGCTTGAATGCGTTTGTAATAAACTTCAGGAATTAAACATGAATATAACCACAGTACCCGATCCTATTGGCAAATTATCGGAATTGCTCCAATCTCATAGCATTGACGCCTTAACAGAGTTCTCAGGCATCTTCGCAGTTACTGCAAGGCAGAAGCACAGATCAAATCATCCATCTGAAAGTGTAGAAGAATTCTTCACATGTTATATATTTATTCCATGTTCTATATTTATCGCCATCGCAGAAAAGATAATAATTCTTTACGGACATATTTTAACAAATTTTATGTCCGAAGCTATTACGTGGTACATACGAAATGTGGTCTATTCCCAAACGAATCCTTGGAATACGCAGATTTGATTTCTAAGGCAACACCATTTCATCCAGCTGTAGCTGATGCAATCAAGATTGGTCTTACTCTTCGCCAAATCGCCAAAATCACCTCACGTAATTTATGAATGCCCCTAATAGCCCAGGCGGTGAAGTATATTTTCTCCTAAAAGTTCAAAAAAAATCCTGACACTGATATTTTTTTTAATTTGTTCATTGAATAGCGTACTTTAACCTCATGAAAAGTTATCACTCGCCGGGTTGGGGGAACCCCCTAAAAAACGACCCCCTAAAAAAATTCCGTTTTTGACTAATATCTCTTAAACCGTAAATATTATCATAAAATAGTGTTTACAAAGTTTGTAGATTATGCAATTGTCTACAAAAAAATATATTATACATTTTCCCGTACGAATTGCCATTAATGAGATATCGCCGTTTTAAAGATTTAAAATACTCATTTGCGACTTGTATAGGTCATCAGACGTTCAATAAATCCTTTGTTGGACTACGTGGCTAATATTTTCAGGGGTGATTCCTGGATGTATTTGGAGAAAAAAATTGTTCTAGAGAGGGGGCTATCCCCACTACCCACTAAAATACAGGGTGTTTACGAAAAAAAAATGTATTTTTTTAAAATTTACTTAAACTTTAATTACTCCTAGACTAATTATCGTAGAGCAACAATGTGTATTCTTTTATTTGATATAAAGATCGAAAAGTTGAGTGACTCCGTTTAGAAGATATTATGTAGGTTTAAAGTATGACAAAATCCCAATATTCTTCGTTTTTCAGCATTTTTCCCATACTTTAAACCTACATATCTTCTAAACGGAGTCACTCAACTTTTCGATCTTTATATCAAATAAAAGAATACACATTTACCTAAAAGATGAGCCTAATTACGTTGCTCTACGATAATTAGTCTAGGAGTAATTAAAGGAATCACCCTTGAAAATATTAGCCACGTAGTCCAACAAAGGATTTATTGAACGTCTGATGACCTATACAAGTCGCAAATGAGTATTTTAAATCTTTAAAACGGCGATATCTCATTAATGGCAATTCGTACGGGAAAATGTATAATATATTTTTTTGTAGACAATTGCATAATCTACAAACTTTGTAAACACTATTTTATGATAATACTTACCGTTTAAGAGATATTAGTCAAAAACGGAATTTTTTTTTAGTGGCTCGATTTTTAGGGGTTCCCCCAACCCCGCGAGTGATAACTTTTCATGAGGTTAAAGTACGCTATTCAATGAACAAATTAAAAAAAAATATCAGTGTCAGGATTTTTTTTGAACTAAATATCTCAATTAACTGGCCTATAATTAGAAAGTAGCCTTGAGAATTTCAGTTATATTCCGTATTAAATTTTTTTTCTTAAAAACCCCTACCCCACCTCAAATTACCAATTATTTCACAATGAAATTATCTAGGCGGGTGGAATTTTTTTTGGAGCTGATTAAGTCTGGAGCCGCACCTATAAATATACCAAAATATGTATTGAAACTTATAAATAAGAATTAGTGAATGCTTTTTACCTATGTGTTTAATTATGAAAAAAATATAGCGCGTGTAACCAGTGCACGTAAAAGAAGTGAAACATCTTTGGCGATCTTTATCTTTCTTTAAATTGAATAATTAGTAAGAATAAAGGCCATTTTACATCCCAAACGCAAAGGGGAAACGCAGCTCTGGAGCTCTTTTATCGCACAGCAATTTTGCGTTTGCAATGTAAAATAGCCGTAAGTTTTATACACACCGATTTGTGTTGAAAATGTGCCATTGCCGTTGATGACCTTCGACCATGATGTCTGACCGCATTTGAAATATATTTTTGGTGGGCTTGGAAACACATTTTTCTAGAAAAGTCGATTTTATTTAATTATACAGTCGTTATACAAATTTTTATGCTCCCCATGTTTTTATTTTAGTCTGTTAAGAGTCTCAGACTATTACTTAATCCGCTGACGCGACGCAGCGACTTAAAGTGCCCCTTGGCATAAGACAAGAGAAAACAGTACGGCTACCACTGTTGCCACTCTCTGAGCGCTTGGTCGTATCCATTAAAACACAGAAAAAGTATCCAATCGTATCCATAACCTTTCTGTACGTTTCCATATGATACTAAATGGGCTGGCGTACACGGATCATAACGTCAACGCTAAAAAACCGGTTTTTATGATGCTTTCGGCGTACATGGGTATATTCCCTTCACCGAGAGTAACTTTATTATCCTTAAAAAAATATGTCAACATCAGACCTCAAAAGAAAGATGATAAGAAGATACATTTGTGCATGTGTTAGTTTTCACGCCAAAAATTTCTGTTCAAAAAGTTACAACAACTCTTCCTTTTGCCCCTCTGTCCCGAAAGCCGGTTTTTATTGTTGACGTTATGATCCGTGTACGCCAGCCCAATTGTATATTGGTTCAAATCGAGCGAGTATCTTCCGCTTCATTTCTTCTATGAAAACGGGAAATTACTTAAAGATGCCGTAACTCGTAATTATTAAAAAAGTTTCCTTTCAATCGCACTAATTTCATAGCACCACAATACGCAAACAACAAGTAACGTAACCGTTTTTCACCTTTAAAACCCCACACAAGCCAACATAATGAAAAGTAGGTCACAACTTTGAGAGAAAATGTATCAGATATTCGCAATTAATTGTAGTGATTAGACAAGAAACGTTAAGTAATAGCAGATTTCGAAAAATGAAAATAAAATTACGAAAAATGAAAATAGAATTACGAAAATAACTCTTTCATTGCATCTTTGTTGCACGGTTTCTTACCTGTTAATTTCTCACAATCAAGCTCCTCAATACATAGCCCTTCCAAAGTTCTTACGCGACTCAATGCTACAACCATATTGCCAGCGGCATTTTGAGTTTTCTAATTTTGACAACAAATTCATTATTTCCGACCTTAAACACAACCCAATAGCAATTTTCAGTGAAATCGAATTGTTATTACCAAAATCGTACCGCCATTTTGAATTTTCAAATTTTGACCATCTGTCACCTTTTTGTCATCTGTCACCTTAAAAACCCTACCATACCGATTTTCAATGGATTCAGAACACATCTGCAAAATTCATCCACCATATTGCCGCCGCCATTTTGAATTTTCGAATTTTGAAAACAGATTCGTCATTTGTGATCTTAAAAACTCCCCGATATCGATTTTCAACATATTCCGAACACATTTGCAAAATTCATCCGCCATTTTGAATTTTCAAATTTTGACCACAGAATCGTCATTTGTGGCCCTAAAAATCCCCCGATACTGATTTTCAATGGAATCGGAACACAATTGGAAAATTCGTCCGCCATCTTGGAACCGCCATCTTGATTTTTTACAAAAATGTCAGATTGCATTGTCACGGGAACTCAATGTGTGTGCAAAGTTGCATAAGAATCGGTTAAGTAGAAGCAGTTGAAAAAGCTGTCGCAAGATTTGAACCGAACAAACAAACAAACAAATAAAACCATTAAATATAAATAATAAAATTCAAATGCAGAGATCAGGAATTGAATCCGTGACTTTTTGGAATATCAACGTCGTAAGGCAACCACTCAACCATTTGTTCCGTTCAGCCTATGTCTGGCTCGTCATATCTGGCTCGCGGCATATAAACACTTTTCTTTGGTGCTACTATTTTTTTAAAATCTCCGTCTTATTCTGTCTTGCTCAATACAGATCTTCCGTTTCCCGGGATGAAAATTGGATTGGACGAAGCGTTCCCTATAAAGCGTTCCCTAAAAAGCGTTCCCACAAAATGTTCCCGACCTTGAAGAATTACTCTCAACGCGCGCAAAGATGTTTGAAAAAAGTTTTTACTTTTAGTAAAAAGTTTTTACTTCACAGCTGTTTGTTTTAGATGTCGAGTAAAAACTTTATATTTCCCCTCTTACTATTTTTTACACGAGCTCTTGAGCAGAAGTAAATTCTAGTAAACTCAGATGGCATTGCATTTTGTTGTGAAATTGTGAAAAATACTACTGTAAACATTTCGCCCGGAACATTTCGAAAGATACACTAAATTTTTACTTGACTTTTACTCGAGAACTGTTTGTTTGAATTCCCCACTCCTTTACTATTTTTTACTTAACAGCAGTTAACGAATTTTTACTGGATTTTTACTTGACTTTCAAACATACAGACCTATTGTCACATCGAAAAAATATATTGAACTTGAATCCTTACCTTTGTTTTCAGAACAAAATCCGAATATGTATGATCTGAAAACCCTGCGATCAACTTCCACCGACCGGAACCCAAATTAACTTCAACCAATAAAATCGATTATGTCGCGTGCATTACCGATACCGCCTCTAAGCCCCACGTGCATTAGGATAACGTGTTACGATAATACGATAATCCCATGTCCTACGCCCGACCCAATTAGGAAGCTCATATTGCATGCAGATCCAGATCCGGTGGTCTAGACCAAGGGTGGGCAACCTTTTTATAACATGGGCCAGCATAAATATTACCTTTTTTCCGCGGGCCGTAATAGTCATTTGGCACCTTCTTGTGACCTATATTTTTTTTAGAATTGAGCCGGACTTGCACTAGGCAGTACATTTGTCCCTTACACGATGGTAAATTTTACTGAGCCCTCAATTTTTTGTCCTACTGTTGGTACCGAGATGTGATTGTAATTACGTAGTGGAGAGACAAGAGTTTGTTTTGTAATTACGTAGTGAAGAGACAAGAGTTTCTTCTTTCTTACTTCTTTAGAGGCAGTAAAATTCAACTTAAAATGAGGCGAGGTGAGGTGAGGTTGTAAATACGAGAGACATTTGTTATTTTTTTTTTGCTGCAGTAAAATATCCAATTTGAGCTGAGACGAGGTGAGATTTTAAATACGAATTGGAGAGGCATTTCTTACTTTTTTTGAGGCAGCAAGGGTTCCAACTTGAAATTAGGTGAGGTGAGATTGTAAAATATGGTTTTTGGCATTTTGGCATTTCAATCGCCCCTCGCCTAATTTGAAGGCACCTCTTAATCCATTTTATAATCGTGTCCTACCCAACAGTAAATTTTTTGTCTGCATTTGAAGTGAAAGATGCTTTAATGGGGTAAATCACACTATCCAACACTCGGTCCTCAACTCAAACAGGTTTGTGTATAATGTAGGTATAATCCTCTAAATATTCATTTTCTGTCTCTTTTTCGTGTAACGAAACGCGAATGAGATGCAGAGTTACTCATAGTTTCCTCAAACCCCCGAGAACGATGTTATAATTGTGTTACGGTGATGGATGGGTGAGTCTGATAAATTTTCTGAGGCAAAATGAGGATGAAATAAACTTCCCTGCGACCTCTTGTCTATAAAACCGGTTTGTGGGGGGGGGGGGGGGTGATAAAAGAAATGATGCATAGTGTAACTTAGCACAATGAGACATAGATGACAAACATCGAAAAATACTTTTTTATAATTTATTCTAAACATCTGGCGAGCCGGATACGAACTTGTCGCGGCCCGTAGATGACCCGCGGGCCGAAGGTTGCCTACCGTTGGTCTAGACGTTGAGCCATGAAAGTTTTCACAATCTATAGGAATCTAGAAATTAGCCTTCACCTGCTAGGTGCATAATTAATATAGAATTAACTTAGAGTTGGTTAAATTTAAAAACTCAAGTAAAATCATGACCTGCGACAATTCACCATTTCAAATAACCATATAAAAATTGGAAATTAAAAAACCCATCCGGCGGTGCCCTGCGCCTGAGGCCTTGGCTAATCAAATACAATTCAAATAGATTATGTCCCATGAAATGGGGTGATAGTATAATTAAATATCCTGTTGGCCAAACTCCATCTCATTGCAATATGCTATGCGCGTATTGCCAATAATATTTTCATTAATATATATTTAGATAAACTTTAAGTTTTTATTTTATATCGTTATTTTATTTTAATATACAAACTTTAATAGTTACGTATTCGAAAGAATTAAAATTACATAATCTTTTTATATCACCGTTATAATCTTTACATAGTCGAAGTTCCAAATCGAATGAACTTCTAACTAACACTATTACAATATTTCAAAATTATTTTATTGAACAATATTTGTGTGTCTATGTTTTTTAAATTTCGTTTCTGTGTACAGTGTATACATACGTGATATGTCAAGCTAAATTCTCCAAGTGTATTTCCTAGTAGTAGTGAGAATCCAAACTATGACGTATTCAAAAACACTCTATTAAAAATTAACGAGTACAGAAACTGAGTAACTACCTGAATAAAACTTACTACAAAAAAACGTATATACATGATAAGTAGCGACTGCTACATCCCACGCACCTGAAATCTTAGGCCGGGAAATCCGAAATGTAGCGGAATGAAAGAATATTCCATTTCATCGGGGAAATATCATTGAATGCCTGAAAACAACAGAAAAACAAAATCATGACCTGCCACAATGGCAATTAACAAAAAAATCCATTCTGCGCGTGAGCACTTGGCTATTCAAAAAAAATTGTGTCGTCGGCTGCCTGGCTGGTAAGGCAAAGTGAGTGAGGGGTGGAGCAGGCGAAAAAATACATTTCGTCCGTGTGGAATGAAGCTCCGTAGCCACCATGCCCTTCCTCTCTTCCTTTGTCTATCAACAGAGAACTTGGGGAAATGCGCGGAGAGCTTTGTGGAATGTGTATTCTAAAGCTTCGCCTTAGGAATCGAAACAAATCCTACCCAGCAATTTGCTGGTGCCAAAATTTTGTATGAAGCGGAACATCTGTATTACAGATAGTTAAGTCTGCGATTCTACGGTTCTGAGCGTAGCCTTAAGACTTAACAAAAGTTTGCGAAAGGGAACGAAAGATTGTCTTAAGGCAATTGTGGTTGCTTGTTCTAGCCCCATAGTAGCGTACAAAGTCTTAAGTAGTCTTAAGACCATTGTAGTTAGCCCTATAGTGATACGAGTCGAAGTTGAGACCTAAACGGTAAACGGGCTCCCGGCGTAATTTGGCGTTCAGATCTCTCAAGATGACTTTTACATCATACCTGAGGCAGCCACTAAGTTCCCGTTGAACTACTTCGAAGAATTCTTCCCTTTCTCCTTACGGGGACCCTTTTGTAGGTGCGTGAACGTTTATGGGGCTGATGTACTTAAATTTGCCTCGCACACGAAGGGTGTATAGTAGGGTGGATCAAATTGTTCGCAAAGAATGGAACATGGTCACTATCAGCGAAATTCGTAAAATTCGTGTTATTTTAAGAATTTTTCGCGAAGAAACTATATATTTTGGATGAAGTGTACCCGCCCCCCCTTTCAAAAATAGATTTTGTACTAAATGATTATTTTTCTTAAAAACACTTTCAAACAAATCGCTATAACTTCTAAAATAATTGTAGTAAGATAGTGATCTTAGGCTTGCTGGATCAGGAATTTTCCCAGCTTTATATATAATAATATATTTTGTACTAAATGATTTGTTTTAGAAACACTTTCGAACAAATCGGTATAACTTCTAAAATAATTGTATTAGGATAATGATCTTGGGCTTTTTGGATCAGGAAGTTTCCCAGCTATATATTTTGGTTGAAGTCTCCTCTCCCCCTTTTCACAAATATATTTTGTACTAAATGATTATTTTTTTAAAAAGACTCCAAAAAATTCCTATAACTTCTAAAATAATTGTAGTAGGATAGTGATCTTAGGCTTGTTGGATCAGGAATTTTCCCAGCTATATAATTTGGTTGAAGTCTCCCCCCCCCCCCTTTTTCAAAAATGTATTTTGTACTAAATGATTATTTTTTTAAAAACACCAGAAAATCGCTATAACTTCTAAAATAAGTTTAGTAGGCTAATGATTTTGTGCTTATTGGATCAGGATTTTTCCCACTGTGTATACCAGACGTTTACTTGCAGTATAGTAGAAAGACTTTGATGTTCAGTTGCAAAAAGCTGACTAAAATTGCCACCTATCCAAATAACACCCACTTTATCTTCAAAAACAATTTTTTTTATTGCTGCATAAAAAACTTCATAAAAAATCGAACAACTTTTTATTTGGGTCAATTATAGAGTATACTCCAGTTCGTTCTGCTAGAAAAGTTGATCGAAATCCCCAGATTTGACAGCAAACAAAATATCCAATATAGGCTAATGCCCATAGTTTTTTGGAAAAAAACATTAATAGCAGGGAGGGACCAGCAATGAAATGTCGTTAAGGTTATAACTAAAAGAAAAAAAAATTAAACTCGAAAAAAGGGAAATGGTAAAATGAGGATGCTATTTAGGAGTTGAAAACGATTTTTTGCGATTTGCGGTGAAACATGACCTCCTAGTGGAAAATGTTTAATACAAAAATTGTAGATAATAAAACGATCTATAACTTTCGTATTTAACATATTTTGATATAACCTCAAATTTACCCAGAAAATGGCGGAAAATCGATTTTTCAGTTTTTAATTTTTTTCTCCCCTAAAAATAATTCAATTTACATGAAAATTTGTAGGAGTATACCTTGTGTTGCGTTAAATAAGCATGATTTTTTTTTGTTTGGAAAACGGATAGTTTCCTAGAAATTAACATTTTTCGAAAAAAATACCCTTATCTTGCATGGACAACTTTATTGATGTTTCTTTCGAATTTTGATATTCAATAAGTGCTCATTTGACCATTGAAATGTCTAGTTTCAAATGGTCTATACATTTTGATACTTTATTTTCATTAAACCGCTTAAAATTAAGAAAAACTGAACACCTGATTTTTCGAATCACGTACATATTTCTCGATTTTTTCAATTTTTTTCAAATTTTTTAATATTTTGTGTTAATGAGGGATTAAATTTTAATGACAGAACAAGGGTAGACTTCATCCAAAATATATAGTTTCTGCGCGAAAAACTCTTAAAATAACACTGTATCAATTATTAAATTAAAAAAAGTTTAATTCGTTATAATTATTCTTTATTTAATGTAAAGAATGTAAACCTGAAAATAACTCGCAGTGAGACCGTTGGACCTTAAGTGCCAGTTAGTGCTCACTTTGAGTTCTAGTTTATAACTGAATTAATGTACTCTAGGCACAACTATTTATACTAGTTGGTTACCAGGGTAACCAATAAACAAGGACCCTTAAACTATACAATAATTTAAATGTCAAATAACTACTTGTTGGAAAAGTTCCAACAAGTGTTTACAGCTAACAAGTGTTTTTGCAACTAAAACCGTTGAAATCCTTATGTTACATTCTCCCCTTTTGTATCTGAGGAAGCATCATCGTTGAAGATACAATATTAAGGTGATGACTTCTTGGGTCGTCCTCTTCTCCCAATGGGTGCAACTGGTACTACCTCGTTGAGACCGGAACATTTTCTCAGTGCAGACGTATGGTAGGTACCTAAGACCTTAGTAAGAAGTCGACTTATATAGCCTACTGGCCGTTCATCTGGACCCTCCCCTTGGAGTAAAAGTGCACCGATGCCATATCTACTGGCGTCTGAGATGAATTCGTCTGCTTTGGCTTTTGACCGTTCAGCATTAAAGCGCGAGTTTTAAGTTTGACTTCAATAAAAACACTTTTCTTATTATTTTATAAGATTTTGAAATTATTTATTCATTAAACGAAAGATATTTAGCATTTATTACATTTAAGACCGACTCCACTTCTGATCTGAACAAGACTAATTATTAGGCACTTTTCTTATTACTAGATGCTATGTAGGTGCTAGGAGAAAAATGTTTTGCTCCTCATGTTACATGGGAACGGAAATGTCCCAGACGATGTCATGTCGTTATCTCCTGCGATTCGTGAGAATTGCAGAATAGTCAAAATATGATGAGAAGTCTTGTTGCGGTGTAATGCCGTAACTCCTCCCCTCTAAGATTGGGTCGAAGAAAATGAGGACCAAAGGTGTGAAGGACTTTGGCTGGTGGCTGGTGCCGGACTCGTAGTCGTGTTGATGATGATTTCAGGATTATTTCCTTGCGAAGTTCTTTTCCATCTAAATATATGGTTCCCATGTTTAGTTGCTCCGTAGATGATGAGAAAGATGACTAATACTCCTGTCAAGATGTACATGTATGAATTTGAGCTTCTGGTTTGTTTGTCGAGCAGGTGAATTATTTTAGTATTCTCCATTGTCCAGTTGTGTAGTTTGTTGAATGTAAGCTTCTCGCTGGTCTCTGAACGGTTAATTTTGTTATATAGGGTTGAAACAATTTGTGCTGAATCCCAGAAAGTGGCGGATGTACTCGTGTTTTGGATATTGTTGATTTCTATTGAGCAATTGATGAAGTGGATGAGAGATAGTCCCTTTATCGTCTGCATATTTGTGTCGCATGTTGAGTTCGTGGCTATTTCCTTTTTTGAAATCACCAGTAGGAAGTTGGGCTCCCTTAGTAATATTTCCTCTTCTTCCACGTCTCGTTCTGCTATCTCACAATGGGCTGGTTGGTTTTTCAAGATTTTGGTGACACATTGATCTAAATCATTTGCCCTTAGTGTCCTTTGATGGCAGTACCTGGTTTGCTCTATTGTTGGGCATGGCTCATCAACATACTGATACTTGTACTCACTTAGGAGTAGGAATGGAGAGGATAGTTTGATGAAGTAGGTATTATTTATTGGTAGTTCTTTTAGGTGGTAGAAGGAAAAAATCTCGGGATGAAAAATTGGAATATTTACAACGAATATTATGTTTGTGGCGTTATAATAGGCCTGTAATTGTAGAAGTTCGTATATATTTTCGTTTGATATGATTTCAATTTTCTGTTTTCTAAAGATTTCTCTAACATAACCGAGCTCTTCGGGGTGAAGAATGTGTTTAGATATTAAATTTATTTTGGCTAGAACCATTGCTTCCGATATCTCTTTAAGGTGTTCATTCAACATGTCAATATCATAGCTTAATTGGTTGGAATATTGATGAAAATGTAACATTTCTTCGAGTTTATTTATTTGGCCTGCTATTTTATTTTGAAAATTACTAATGTATTTACCTACATTTGATTGCTGGTCGTTAATGTGCTGTGAGATATTAGCTGCGTTCCATTTCTGCTTTTGAGTACTCATGAAAAGGAACGCGAAATTTGTGCTTATGAGTAAAAACTAAGCTCAAATTTTTGATTTTATTTTATTTGAATACAAATAAAAAGTTAGAATAATTTACAACAAAATTTAAATTAATGCGCTAAATTTATTATGTATACTTTTATTTATTTTATTAATAAATTTATTATTTTTATTTTCCGTTTTTATAGGAAAAAAGCTCAAAACAATCAAAAGTCTATCTATAGACTCAAAATAATTCACAATAGACTCAAAAAATTGACTTTTCCTCTGGCGGATGTTAGTTGCGTGTCTGCTTGTGCTTTTGCTCATATCTTAGAGCAGGAGTAGCTGCAAGCGCCCTCGAGCAAAAATAAGCAGAAAAGGAACGCAGCTATTATTGAATCGTTCAATCATCCTTTCGTTAATTTCTATTTGTTTGATCATTTCATTGTTTAAGTTATGCTGATCGAACTTTAGAGCTTCTATTTGTCTTCATTGTCCATATTGCCCGTTATTGTTTTTATTATTGTACCTAATCCGTTTATGATTCCTCGTTTCCCTCTATAGTTTAGTTTGATCGATATCAGACTATTTTCTAACATGGTATATCTTTTCATTAGTGTTGCGATTATTGAAGAATATCTATTGTCTATATTCATTTTCTGATTAAGAGAATCTATGTTCCTGTATATGATCCCTACATTAACTTCATACTGAGTTAGGCTTACGATATGTATTAATTTAGAGTGTTCTAGTATTATTCTACCATTTTCCAGCTTTAGAGGTAATAGACCCTGATTGTTACTTAGGTCGTGTATCTCTAGTTTTTGCGTCGTGGAGGCCTGGATGAACCTGAAATTTACGTTTGTTTTTAATTTTTGCTTTATGAACTTTACGTTTCTTAGTGTTTATGGTAATCTTAGAATTATTTACTACTCTATGTTCTAGAAACCTTGGTGCTAATTTGTTTCTCCTATCATCTAATTCGTAGATTTTTTCGTCGATATTGAATTCTGGGGGGTCTTTACGTTTTTCGTTAAGCTTAGCAATAATTTTTTCTTTATGGCCTAAACTACGTTGGTGTATTAGCTTCGTTAATAATTTGTACTGTTCAATATGTTCTCTTAAATAATCCTCTTCCGTGTTCGGGTTCTGTGCCGTGGGAAAAGGGTTTGGTCCACTGTAATGACCGTTTAATAACTCAAAAGGAGTTAATTTAGTGGTGGAATGAATTGAGTTATTATATGTGAGTATGGCTTCGTCCATGATTTCACTAATTGGTTTTTTATTATCTTCACAGTAGATTATTCTAATTAATTCAGTTAAAGTAGAATGGAGCCTTTCGACAGGCGAATTACCTGTAGAGCTTTTTGCGCATGTGGTGTGGAGGACTACTTCGTAGTTACTAAGGAAGTTTTTAAATAGACTGGATAGAAATTCGGCACCGTTGTCGGTTACAATTTTCTTGGGTACACCGTGATGCGAGAAATAGTGTTTAAGACATTTAATTAGATTGACGCTATTTCTCCCTGCTAATAAATAAGCACTAGCGAATTTGCTAAATTTGTCGATTATGGTTAGAAAGTTTTCTTTGTGTACTGAATATATGTCTAAGTGAAGGATTTCAAGGGGCTTGTGGGGGGTCTCAGTGACCTGAAATTTTAGCGGTTGTCTGTTTCGCTCATATTTGTATTTTTGACAGATTTCGCAGTTATTTATTATTCGCGTTATTGCATTCTTCATGTCGGGGAAATAAATGTCGCGTTTCAAATGTCCCAATGTTTCCGATATTCCTCTATGATTAGACCTTTTGTGGTAATCTCTTATAAGTTTTTCCTGCTGATCTACTTCCGTTATGTCCCTTAACAATTTAGTACATCTAACAATTTTATATCTATTGTTGCTGAAGTGATTAGAGTAAACATATTGAATTTTTTTAAATGTGTCGTCGTCTGATAATATTCCGATCAGTTTATTAGGTTATATATAGTTATGAAATATTTCTAATATGGTTTTATCATCATTTAAATTATTTTGCTTCACAGTATACCTGCGTTTATTACCGAATAGAATAGTAAAAGTCGTTTGTGGTCTAGCTAAATTTTCTGTCTTTTCTAATATTAGTTGTATTGAAAATTCGTTGAGTGGCCTCTCTGAGATAGGGATGCCATCATCTAGATTCTCCTGTGCTGAGTGGATGGTTGAGGTATTTGGTATTGACTCGAGGTCATCGACGTTGTTTTCTAATGATACTGTGTCTAATATATCGTTATTTCTTGATATGGGTTCGTTTATGTTTAATTCGATTCGAGACAATGCATTTGCATTTGTGTTCTGTTTACCTTTTTTATAAATTATTTCGAAATTAAATTCTTCCAATTTTAATCTCCATCGAATTAACTTGGAGTTTGGTTCTTTGAGGGAGAATAACCACGTGAGAGGTTTGTGATCCGTTACGATCTTAAATTTTCTGCCGAACAAATAAGGACGAAAATACTTGGTGGCCCATACAATGGCCAGAAGTTCTTTTTCGATGACGCTGTAATTTTCTTCCGATTTTGTTAATGTACGACTAGCGTAGCATATGGGCCTATCGGACCCTATTGGTCCTTGCGAAAGGACGGCTCCCAGCGCTATGTTACTAGCGTCTGTGGTTAGCACGAACGGCTTTGCAAAGTCAGGATATTGTAAGAGGGGACTATTCGTCAGTATATCTTTGCAATTTCTGAAGCACTCGATATATCTAGCGTCAATTTTAACACCTTTATCTTTCCGCAAACATTCTGTCATGGGTTTCGTAATTTTTGAAAAATCTTTGATAAACTTCCTATAATAGCCCAAAAGGCCGAGAAAGGATTTAATTTGTCTGGCGGTGGCAGTGGAAATGATTTTATAGCCTGTATTTTTTCTGGATTGGGCTTTACGCCATCTGGGGTAACAATATGCCCGAGAAAACTAACTTCCCTCTTAAGAAATTCTGATTTGTCCAAAACTTTCAAAATAGCTTGCCTTAGCTTTTTGAAAACAGCTGTTAAGTTTTCGATATGCTCTTGAAGTGACGTTGAATAGACGATGATATCGTCCATATATACGAGGCATGTTTTTCCCTGTAGTTCGTGAAGAACATTATCCATAACTCGTTGGAACGTGGCAGGGGCGTTCTTTAGGCCGAAAGGCATGCGAACGTACTCGTAGTGGCCGTTGTTTACATTAAAGGCAGTTTTGGGAATATCCTTGTGTCTTACCTCGATCTGATGAAACCCTGAGGCGAGATCGAGTGTACTGAAGTACTGTCATTTCCCGAGTTTATCGAGGATCTCTGAAATGTTTGGAAGAGGGTACTTATCATCGATAGTTTTTTTCATTTAGTTTGCGGTAGTCCACAACTAACCGCCATTTTTTTGTACCACTTGCATCAGCCTTTTTCGGTACGATCCATATTGGGGATGACCATGGAGAGAAGCTTGGTCTTATTATCCCTTGTTCTAGGAGTTTACTAATTTGCGTCCGAATTTCTTGCCTATGTATCTCTGGATATCTATAGGATTTCGTGTGGATGGGGATCTCATCTTTCGTATTGATCTGATGAGTTATTTGATTAGTGAAGGAAAGAGTTTCACCTTCCTTAAAAAAAATGTCTTCGAATTGTTTGCACAATTTTTGTATTGCATCTTTCTCCTCATTGTTCAAATGATTAATGCGTATCGAGTTTCTTATGTCGGTACCATTTGCAAAACGTTGGAATTAGAAATATCGAAATTATGTATTTCTAAGAATTGGCTCGAATTTAGTGAATGCACTTTAATAGGTTGCTCTAAGAAAAGGATCACTTGAGCATTAGTGGGGTTTAATACTTCCATGACGGAATACCAATTATGAGCTTGGTATATTCCTTCAGGTAATATCAAATTATCGTTGATCATTATTGGTTTAACGTATATGCTGCCATTTTTGACGTCGACTGGTAAGTTAACGACCATTTTACTGTATGGAGGGACAACATATAGTTTGGACGTGAAATTCGGTTTATAAATTAGGGGAATTGTTACTTCATCGGTTGATAAAGTGGATGTTTTAAAATCTAATCTAATTCCCAATTGTTTCATCATTTGTAGCCCAATAAGTCCATCAAAATAATTGTGAAACTTAAATAAGAGGAATTGCAATTTTTCCTTAGTTTTAAATTCCTGAAGCCCGTTGAGAGTAATTTGCTTATTTAGTAAATGCGTTTTAAAAACGGTTTTTATCTCGATTGGCTTTATAGTCTGTATGTAAAAAGAATTGACGAGATCTTCTCTAATAAATGACATGTTGCTGCCGGTATCCATTAGGAATTTCAAAGAGGTATTATTGCCACATTTTATGTGTATGTATGGTAAGAGAAAAGATTGATGACTATTAAGCTCTAAATATCCGATTTGTTCTCCGAGGCTACTAAGGGAAAATTCTGATCATCAATTTCGTATGTTGGATTTATTTGATTCCAACTATCTAAGTTTGGGTGATAGTTCGTTGGATAGAGGGCGTTTTCTTGTTCTTCCATGTATTCTCCGGATAGTTCCGATTGGAAAGGATCTGTTATTTCGTTGCAAAGTTCAACATTAAATAATTCTTCGGAGGTGAATCTGGGTGAATTGTTTTGTCGAGAGAAGTTATTTGGTCGTTGAGAAAACTTTGTTCTGTTTATACCAGTGTTTGCACTTAAAGTATCCATAGGTTCTGGGTAAGTATTAATATTTGGGGGCTTGGTTGAATACTTAAGTTGCGATTAAAAATATGAGGTTGAAAGTTTTGAGTTGATTGGGGTTTAAAATCTGGAGGTTTGTAAGAATGTGTTATTTTATTGCGTTGGGATAAATTTCTAAATCTGTCCTCCTCCGGAGGTGAAAATTGTTTATAAAGGGGCCTTTGTTGGTAGTAATTTGACCTTGAAGAAGAATTGAATTGTGGTCTTTGTTGATTACCTTTATTACTCGTGTTTTTATAATTAGAGTCCTTAAAAAAAATAGAATTTTTTACGTAGTAACTATTTTGCTCTTGTAAGCAGAAATTCATTGCCTCTGATAGTTTAGTTGGCCGCATTGCTCTTATCGTCGATCCCAATGGTTCTCTGATACCTGCTAGAAATGTGTTCAAACACATCTCTTCATATAAAGATTGTTTGGATGAAATTACGTTTACATCATTTTCGTGTACTTTAATATGGTTGACCATGGTAGACAAAATGTCGATAATTTTTGAATAAAACCTTTCAACCGTGTCTTGATGCTGTCGTAATAAATGGAGGTCGCGAATCAAACTTGTTTCGTTTCTTTTATCACTATAATGAACGATGAGGTTATTTTTAATACTATCCCATGAAACCGCCGTTCCATACATATTCAATACCTCGTTGGCATCGCCTACGATTTTGTTTCTTATAGCCCTAAAAATTAATTTCGCGTAACTACTTCCGGAAATGTTAATCATAGCACTTAAAATCTCTTCTACATTGCTTAGAAAATCGTAAAGTGTTCTAGGATTCCCGTCAAAGGTCGGCAAATCTTTCACCGCGTCCGGGATCCTGAGGCTATCAAAAATCCCCTTTACATTAACTGAACTTGGATTTGTCATCATCGGCGAACTATATTCGGCGTTTCCTACTTTAAAATTCACTCGTTTTATTTCACTTAAATCAATATCCGAACCAATTAATTTTTTGTTAGCCCTGATTTCGTTTTTATCTTCAATTCCTAGTAAATTTAATTCACTTAAATCGGAATCAATGGTTTTTTCACCAGCTATATTTTGATTTTCAATTTTGAGTTTCACTAATTTATAATTTGAAAAATCACCGTAAGCCGCGGTGTTATTAGAATCAATTGAGTCTGTTCTTTCTTTAAAAGTAGAGTTATCTTTAGAAAAATTACCGTAATCCGCGGTACTATTCTCTAATATATTTAATTCCAATTCTTTATCACTTTGATTATTATAAAAAGTATTTTTAAATGGAAATTTGAAAGGTTTAGATTTGGAGGATTTGGGCATAGGGAAAAATGAGTTTTAAATACCAATAAATAGACTTACCATGCCAAAACAATAAAATTTAGTATCTGCATTCCTCGGTTAGAATCCACTGATGTCGATGGCTGCTTGGTATGTTGCCTAGGTTCCGGCTGAAGAATAAAAATCCAACAATCGATATTCCTTCGATTGTGCCGATATTGGATTGACGAACGAATGTATTTATCAGGAAACCACTGTTAATTAATACACTCACGTACTGAATTCCTTTTTGGAATCCCACTCGACTGCGCCAGTTTTAAGTTTGACTTCAATAAAAACACTTTTCTTATTATTTTATAAGATTTTGAAATTATTTATTCATTAAACGAAAGATATTTAGCATTTATTACATTTAAGACCGACTCCACTTCTGATCTGAACAAGACTAATTATTAGGCACTTTTCTTATTACTAGATGCTATGTAGGTGCTAGGAGAAAAATGTTTTGCTCCTCATGTTACATGGGAACGGAAATGTCCCAGACGATGTCATGTCGTTATCTCCTGCGATTCGTGAGAATTGCAGAATAGTCAAAATATGATGAGAAGTCTTGTTGCGGTGTAATGCCGTAACTCGCGCCGTACAATAAGCAAAATTTCCTATTATACAAGGCGGAGTTGGCGTAGCTGCACGAGTAATCGAACTGAGAAGTTCCTGGACTTGGTCGTTTGTCATCTGAATTGCCATATCTGGATTCAGACGTGGGTTACGCCAAACTATCCTTTGTACAATTTTCTTTTTCTTAATCTCAGGGTCGTGGAATTAATGTGCCACTAGTTGGGCGCCAATTGTATCAATTATTAAATTAAAAAAAGTTTTAATTCGTTATAATTATTCTTTATTTAATGTAAAGAATGTAAACCTGAAAATAACTCGCAGTGAGACCGTTGGACCTTAAGTGCCAGTTAGTGCTCACTTTGAGTTCTAGTTTATAACTGAATTAATGTACTCTAGGCACAACTATTTATACTAGTTGGTTACCAGGGTAACCAATAAACAAGGACCCTTAAACTATACAATAATTTAAATGTCAAATAACTACTTGTTGGAAAAGTTCCAACAAGTGTTTACAGCTAACAAGTGTTTTTGCAACTAAACCGTTAAAATCCTTATGTTACAACACGAATTTTATGATTTTCGCTGAAATATGCCGTAAAAATATTTGGCCCACCCTACTGCATAGCCTTTCATTTATTGCTTTAAAGACGATAATGGCAGGCTTCATTCTTTTGCTGACCATAAAACTTACCCCGAGCACATGGTGTTTTGTAAACATCATACTCAGGTTTTTGCAAGACACCATTCTCTGTCCATCGCATCTATTGAATGAATAGAAATATAAACTAAACATGGAATGGCTGTAAGCCAGATTAAGCGTACCACAATTCCTGATGTGTTTGAGTTCACTCGGTAGTAGTGGTAAGGCAGTGCAGGCCAAAATATGCAGAAATAATAAGAGGGACGTTTTTAAAGCGGAGCGATTAAAATTCCTGGCATAAAATCTATGCCCCCCGGATATTGACTTGGCACGCCACCATTCCCTCAAGAAGCTACCCCAGACAGTTCGGCAATTTGTGTCCCACTTGTACACATTATTGCTGTCCTTTTAAACAAGCTACCTTGAGTGTGGTCGCTCACGTATATGGTTTTTACACGACATAGCCGTTCCATGTTAGTTTATATTTCTATGATTGAATGGCGGTAATGTCATCTGCACCCTTTGACAGGGTATCGGCTAGATGTTGTGCAACGGAAGTTCTTTACAGAGTTCGTACGTTCCATGAGAAAATTCTTAAACAGTTTTGCCTTTTTCGTTGCCGTGGTCGTCGTCGTTTTTTTCAGTATCCGAGTTATGTTGCTTGTTCCGTAATATTTGTTTTTCCCGGTATGGGGCTCACGCCAACCTTACTTAGAAGGGACTAGCTAGTTATGTTATGATGGCACTTCCATCAGTTCGGAGTAGTTGCGGCACGTGCATTTTTTAATATGCTACATGTTATTGACCCAATTTACACTAATATTCTTTTAGGAGCAGCAGAACTGGTTTTACAAGTTAATCTAGGTCTACACTGGTATTCTTTCATCGCGAGTAACATTCTTGTCTTTACACGGAGATATCTGTTTGCGTGTCGATAATTACACTTGCTAACGAGGAGTGAGAAGAATAACCAGAAGCATATTGTGCATGTGTTAAGTTTTCACGCCGAAATTTTGTAGTAAATATGTTACTACACTACCCTTTTGTCCTTTGTATACCTATCTCGCAAAACACCGGTACCATTGCTGCTGAAGAAATCCTAGTATATATTGGGCTATACTCCCGATTCCGCTGATGACTGACCACCATATGTATGTGTATAAAGCAATGATTATGGCAAAACAGAAAAGTATCTGGATAATTTGATTTCTCCGTTGCTTCTGGCAGATTCGATTCAGGAACTACATATTCAGTATCGCTTCTTATCGTATTAATAAAACTCTTAAACCCCTTTGTGCTCGAAAGGTGCCTCTCAGTCAACATCCAGTGGTGACTGAGAGGAACCTCTCGAGGGTAAAGGTTATCCTATTGCGTCGTATATCATCAGATTTTTGCTTTTGTTTTTTATTTCGCCAATTATGTTTTTATTTTACGTTTTTTATTTCGCCAATACAGGTTCGGTTAGGGGACCCCCGTCAGGAACGAAGTTCCTCACGCTTTTTCTTCTACTGGCAATATAAAGGCATACGAGCTACCCTTTTAAATACCATTCATTTCATGAAGAAGGCATAAGCATCTATTCTGGATAATGCACAAAGGAAATAGTGTGCATGCTCCTTAAGTGGCCCCTAGACTATCATTAATATTGTGCAATAATATTGAGCAAAATACTGACTGTTGGCTTCTTTTCCCCAGATAATATCACCCACAGACCCTCAATAATATTGCGCAAATCGAAATATTGCACAATATTATTGATAGTCTAGGGGCCCTATTAGTGTAATCAAAACACAAGCAGGTTTCCCGCTTCCCGGTAGTAGCATGTTTTTAATTGGGCCATAACACAGTCGCGGCAGGTTGAGACTTGTCGGTGCCGGCTATCGGAGCTGATGAATTTACTGGAATGAAAATTTAGTTTTTTCTTGCCGGACTGGAAATGGATACTGAAAGTTTAAGAATCTGTCGTTATGGTGTCTTAATTTTTGGAATTAATGATGATATTTCCCATGAACTTTTCTCTCCCGATTCAGAGGATGTATACCCATTTTATTTGGTTTTATTGTACCAAGTACACAATCTAGCGCCATCAAATCATCATCGGATGAAGACGACATCATGTAATAGTTCCAACGTTACGAGCACAACTTATGAGTGATTTTATGCTTGCACCGGGTATGTTTTAGGTCGCCACTGTGTACGACCTAGGCGCGAGTGACCGACAAGCAGGAAACCGGCTACCACTGTATTTTTACCCTTATGCATGACAATTTGCATTACCATTTCTTTCCAAAGCTATCGGTTCCCGTTTCAATTTCTACAAAGGAGACTGCATTCTGATTTCATTAATTCATAAATTGCCTACTGGGATAGATTCTCGCACGCATACACACAAATCATGCCGCATTTTTTTAAGTGACGATTTCTATGAATTCACTCTACACGCAAGCCGCGTTAAGGAACTCTGTTCCAAAAATTGCAAACCATTAATTTGTACAATTCTTTTTTTTCCTTTTGCGGTTTAAAAGATTTTATCAGCCAAAAATAAATTATTTTTAACCCTTAAGGGATAAACTACCCCTAGATTAAACGGGCGGACCCCGTAATCAGGGACCCAAAAAACATATACGGAAGGAGTTTCAAAAAGTTGTTATGTTATATACTCAAACGCGCGTTTTGAATGGACTATAAAGGCTCGCGCAGACTAGGGCGGGCCGCACCGCAGCGCATCACAAATACGCAGAAATACGCCTAGTAAGCGATCCGCCAGTACGAAAATTATGTGGAAAGATTTTTGTTATGCGATGCGGGATGCGGCCCGCCCTAGTCTGCGCGAGCCTTAACAAGGCAAATCTCATATCGAAGTGTGATCGCAAGACGTTCTCCGGAAGAAATTGGTTGACGCATGTTTGTGGTTTGCTTTTCGATCAATGGGGCCACTCTATCAAGGAGGAAATCGAAGTCATCGGCGGACATCCTTAAAATATTTTTGAAGAGTTCTGGATCCTTTTGCCGGAGTTGCAATCGCAATGTCTCGTAAAAACCAGTTTCCAAGAACATTGGACGGACCCATTGCGGTTTCTGTTTTCTTCTCCTTTAATTATTATTAGCATAGCATGTCTCTTCGTCCTGCTCCTCTTCAAGTAAAAGGACCGAAGCAAAATATGCTGCAACTAACCTTTTGTCCTCTTCCATGCTCCTTTTGGTTGTTTTTTTTATAAATTTCAGTCCTTCTTTAGCGGTATCCCCAACACAAATAAATTCAACTCTGTCATAATTCGACTTTGCCATTATTTGTCATTCGTATAATGCCCCAGTTACACGAATGACAAAAAATGACAATTGTCATAATCTCTGGTCATAATTAATGGCATTGTTGTTGTTTATTTTTTATGACAGAAATAATGACACAAATTATGACCGTGTATGATGATAATGACAAATTATGACAGAAAAAATGACAAGTATGTCATTCGTGTAACTGGGGCATAAATTCAACTCTTGCCATTATTTATGGCAACTGGTCATAATTTAATGACACGTTATGACAAACCTCCAAACATGTCATTATTTGTCATTATTTCCGTCGCGTAAACAGCAATGCCATTAATTATGACCAGAGATTATGACAATTGTCATTTTTTGTCATTCGTGTAACCGGGGCATTAGCCATTATAAAGCCATAAATAATCTGTGCTACTAGCAAGCTGAAGTACCCTAAAGTTTCCGAAAAATACCATCTTTGCACATAACTTTTGAAATTTGTCCCGGGGTTTTCAGTAGTAAGTCTCATATCTTCCACTAAAAATGTTTGCGAAGAATAAGGCAACCCCAAAGAATAAAATAACGGGACCATTATAAAGATCCCAAAAAACGCGATCAGCCGTTGGAAATAATAACTTGGCTGGTATCTGTTTATAAAGTTATGATGGTTTTCGCGCGCAGTGGACTTGGGGGCGGCATAATTTTAAAGTAATCAATCAAAATTCATTCGCAACTATATAAATATATGTCTGTGAGAAAACCTCACTCCTGCATCTAAACAAGCGATAATTAACATCCTAGAGACACGAAGGGTTACCATTTTTTATTTTTGAAATACCAGACATTTAACTACAAAATGCCTGATTTTAGAGTAAAAAGCCTGACAAGTAAAAAATATTTTAATATTATACTACTTTTTAAAACTTTATCAAGATCAAGTGATGCAATCTTAATTCAAGTGATATAAAATAACTTACAGTAACTTTAGTTTTTGTTTTAATCAACTACAGGATCTCCAACATTGTATACTGTTCTGTATTTTAGTGCAGAATTAATATAAACGCGAAGAAAACCTCTTAAAATCGGCCAAAATTGCGATTTTTCAAAAAATTTATCGAGATTTCATTTTTCAATAGGTTTTTTTAATTTTATAAATGAGTTTCACAATTGTAAACCGGTCTTACAAAAAATGGCACCATTGTTACTTAATGTTAAAACAAAATAATTGATCGTTAATTACTTCAAACGTGAAGCTGAAATTTTTTGTTCATTATCTTCAAGCCCTCTATGTTTAGTTGTTTTCGAGTAAAAAAATAGCGAAAATAACGTGATTTAAAAGCTTTGGAAGGTATTTCTAAGTTGACAATTGCACCTAGCGACCTCTATCGGTACTCATTTTTAAGAAAATTTCACAACTAATAACTTCCCAAAGCATATCTTAGCATATCTTATACTAAAAGTTATCATGAACGAAAGTATTGAAAAAGTATAGAAAAGTGCCTATTTTATTCACAATTAGTTAATTCAAAAGTTATGCGGTCAACCAATTTGTGGCCAAACTTAGGGTATTCAACTACACCCTAAAACGAAGCGATTTCAACAATAATCTCGCCTAATACTTTGAATTCTTGGAAAGAATCTGTCCATTTCTCCAGGTAATATGTACATTTTCGTAATTTCTTCGTTAAAAAAATTGTCTTAGCACCATTTTCGCCAACTTTAATAATAATTTTGATAATTTTAATAATATTGGTATACATTTTTCAGTTAATCTTAAATCGATTGCAGTTTAAACAGAATCTATAATTGATATCACTTCTACAATGGAGGTTTTTTTCTTTTTCTATTTGTAAAATCTTCTCTTGGAAAATAGGAAAGAACGAATACATTAATACAAAATACGCTTCTGAAAAAGTGATGGTAAAAGCGACAAAAAACCAACTTCAACTACCTTTTTCTCCAAAAAATACGTAATTAACCTATACGTTTTTTCCAAAAGCTAAAATTGACGACTGATAACTTTAATAGTTCCATCATAGATAGGTGGAGGAATTCTGCGCTCATTGGTACGTTATTCATGGAAATAGGTTATACGGTTACAAAAATAGAGGGTGATATGTAAAACTCTATCTTTGTACAGTTCTGACCGTATTACTCAGAACGGACAAAGATTTAGAACTAGGCGCTATAGTAACTTATATTCAGCTGAAAAAAAAAACCTATCCAACAACGTATTACACATATCCATTGGAGGTGGATACCAAAATGTGCATCCTCCTTTACCGCATTAATTTAAATTATGTTGTATATTATTCTAAACTTTTATTTGTATTCAAATAAAATAACATCAAAAATGTAAGTTTAGATTTTACTCAAATTAGCAAATTTGGTGTTCCTTTTCTGCTTTACTCGCAAGTACTAAAGAATGGAAAAGGAACACCCCTATTAGAGCCAAATTTCAGTGATATTGAGTAGATTTCATGTAAACGTAACATTAAGCTTCAATCCCATCCAATTTAGCTAATGTATATCAGTTGGCGTTGATTGTTGAGATTAAATTTTTGTGATTTTTCACCAAAAATATGGAAAATAACAAAGAAAACATAATAAGAAGAAAACCCAAAAGGAAAAAAGAATTAAAATTTTAATTATAAAAAAGCCTGACATCAACTAAAGTCTGCCCTGAGCCTGACAAGACTATAGAATGCCTGACATGTCAGGCGAAATCCTGACGAATGGTAACCCTAGACACGAACAACTTATAAAATGTTAAAGTTATTATTTCAATGAACGATCACGCTAACTATAGAATACAATGATAAAATCAGCAAATCTTTTGCTGTTTTAAAAACCCAACCTTTAAACGTTGATGTTATTTGTTACAAAGTTTAAAGACGAATTTTACTTGGATAAATTTGTTTAAATAAAAAGGGGTAATTTGAGTATAATTCTTTAAAACCCCGTGTCAAATTTTGGCCACTTATTTGAAACTGAATTTTTGTATTCCGGACCTTGAAATCAACTTCAAAATGGCTAAATTCAACTCCCAGCATGTAAAGAGCTTATTATTTATTCTAGGTAATGGTGGTAGTCAAGAAAATTAAACTTTCTTTCAGCTTACTAATTTATCGCAAACAATCCTGTGGAATTCCTGAAAGTCTTAATTTAACATTCAGTTTAGGTCCAAAAATATATATACATACATTCATCTTAGTAGTGATATAATTTTTGTTTATATTCTCTCGCATCAATGAACTCTGGTTTATCAAGCTAAAAAGTGTTAGCCCTAAAAACACCAAAAATAGTTATTATCGGATCGTGCATCAAAATAAATAAAATTCCAGCAGTAAAAATTTATGTATGTATGTATTTACCTATAAATTGCCACAAAAAACAAAATCCTAACACAATCCAAAGAAAAAAATATCCCATTAATCTATTAATTGAGTGATTTTTTTAAAATCTTAATGATTAATTTCTTTCGAACCGGTTAGATTATGTAGAATGCTGTCACATACCCAATCTCCGTGGCTAAATCAAGTTCTTACACTTCTCTGCTACACCAAAGCTTTCTTTGACGAACTTTTCCCCATTCTTGGTTTCCTGATTGATATTTGTCCAAATGACTCATGGAAAACGAATGGTGCTAGTGTGTATGCAACAAAACATAATTACCGTTGCCGAATGACTGAGCTCCAGATCATGGATCAGTTGGACGAGTGAAGAGAAGGTTAAAAACGAAGCTGAAAGATAAAGAATTCGCTTCAGTTAAAAGGTAAATGACATTCGACTTCACAAATTAAATCAGAAGTTATGTACATATATTTAAGAAAATCAGCGTTTTTGCTAATGTCCTAACCATATATAAACGTGTGACCAGTTTCGATCATTGACCTTTATTCGTGGCAATTTGGCTGGTAGCTCTTCACCAGAATTTCAAGAAATTCGCGAGCATACTTCACCTTGAATAACAGAAAACAGAACTCAGAGCTGATACCCTCTTGTCCCATAAGGGAACTTTTTCACCGCAAAGATCGAGGCCGAATCGCGTCCGCGTCCAAATGTGAACAACTGAAAAGATACTTTCCAAAGGTTTCTGACTCTTCGCATACAGATACCGTAATAATTATGGGGCGCCAGCAGCAATTAATCCAGGTATAGGCATCTTCTCCTTAAGCTAAGAAAAACGCATTTCGTTGTCCGGCTTCCAGCAAACCCATTAGAGTTGGACGTGTATAAACTGGTACACATGTAACCTTTTGGTCCTTAAGCTGAGTGATAAAATATTATAACTTGGCTAAAAATAGAACTGATTGAAATAAACTTGTTTTGCATTTGTTTTTGTTACATAGTTTCTCATGCCATCGAATAGACGGACGGTTTAAGTTCTAGGTGTGAGGGGAGATTGGGGCGTTATCCAGCCCGACTAATGATGTTTTACCTTGCATTTTAAAAATATTCTTCAAATTGTATAATTTAATTCTAATTATGTCGGTTGTTTCTAATAATTGCACTATCTTTTGCGAGTCATATATAATATATACACTGAAGCAGGCATTACGAGTAACTTCTTATAAAGTAAGATAGAATTAAAGAAATACGTATATTTGCAGTAAGGTCATTCAACTTGAACATTTTATATTACACACGTAGTTCAACACAAGAATGTTGGTTAGATGGAGCCGCTCAGACCACTTTGCACATACATGGATATGCTTAAACCTTTTGGTTTTGTTTTCTACTCTTCACTGTTATTACTACTGTTTTTATGCAAGATTTTCATCTTATTCATACGTAAATTCCCAGAGAGCCTGTTCTGCTGTGAATAATCTGCTTCTTAGAATAGTTTTTCGAATGATGAAGAAAATTTTATTATGAAGATCGTGATGAGCCTAAGAAAGGAAAATTAATTTTTTATTTATTTTTTTTCTTCTAGCTCCTCTGCAAGAATCTTCGACAGACCTTCAACACTATCCAGGTGAGGAATGTTTTGTTTTACAATATTGTTTGTCAAGTGCAAACGGAAAATTTTATTAATAACAAAAATATATTCGAAAGCTTGATAAATTTTTAAAAGAGTGAGTTTTTCATGCCAATGTTGTATCTTGTAATAATTTTTCTAAATGACAGCTATTTTTTCTTATTTTATAATTTTATCAATCATTAATAAACGCATAAGAGGATCTTATCTGAGTGGATCTTAGACTCGAAATCAAATTATATTTTGTTTGAATTTGCGGATGTGGATGTGGTATATAATGTATGCATTCCATCGAACCTCACGCAAAGTCTGTATGCTTTGACAATAAATTAAAATTTAAAATTAATAAATAATGGTACGATTTATCTTCATTGATAATCGCTTTGTAGATTAGCAAAAAGGGTGCCTGTGAAAATATATATTTTATTTATACAACTTTCAGAAGTCTATCCCACATAGTTTTAGTGAAATTTAAGAATCCAAAGTATTGTGATTCTATATTTGCCACAAGACAATGGAAAGTGAATTTGTAAATAGTAAATTAATATGTAGGTTTAAGTGATGAGGACTCTGAACGTAAATTCGGATTGGTCAAAACCTGATAGATTGATATATGCATTTTTGACATTTTAATTTAAAATTCAAGATAATTCAGAAAAAATATCTAGAAAATTTTGTTTAAATAAAGATATCATTCGCTATTTTAATCTCTAGGCTACTACATGCATATCACATATGTATTCCAAAACAATGTCTGTTTAATACCCAGGACAGACAACGCTCTTAAATTCTCAATTAACACTAATCATTGTCAACTGCAGTGTGTGTCGCCCTAAGTTGTTAGTTCTGTCAAAATAGGTATTTGTCGATATTGGGTCAAGTAATATTGGATTGTGCCATTGCCATATTGTAAGCATATGGACATATTGGACTCTTTAGTTTTGATCTAAATTATTTTAGAGAAACCGTCTATAATTTTGGCTTTGGGGAACATTTTCATTCATAAACTTTCGACTGTTGGCAATATAAACGAAATTTTTTTTTGACATATCGGGTTATGCCTTAGCACCACAGAGTTAATACCCAATTTTTTAACCGACTTCAAAAAATAGGAGGTTATCAATTCGACGCGTAGGTATGTTTTTTTGGTCCTCTTCACGCATAACTTTGTAACGCAATAACTTTTTTGTTTTTTTCTTTTTTTGTTTGAAAGAGTAGTTTCCCACGGTGGTCCCATGCAATATTTATTAAATTCTGATAAAGGAGTTCAAAGGTAGGCTTAAAAAACTGGAAAAATTAGTACACCTTGAACAGATTGAATTATTTTCAAATGTATCACAAAATTCTTTATTGTCACAAAATATTTAAGAGGGACTTGGCGTAGCGTCTACGTAAAAGTCTACCGAACTAATTATTGCGGGTTCAAACCCCGGGTCGGACAGTGCGACTTTTTTTCTTTTTTTCTCTTCTTCTAAATTCATTCTGATTGGATTAATGTTGTAAAGAATTATTACAAACTCTTCGGTGAGAAATTTCATGCATACTCATGTAGACTGTAAGAGTATTCCTTTGAATTGGAAAACTATTTAACTGAATTTCTGAAAGGACTTATTTACATATTTAGCCAGCGCATAGTAACACTCTCTCGTAGCGCAGCGACTTAAGTAACTACATCTCGTCCGGGGGTTCCGAGTTCGATTCTTCGGCCTGTTGTGTTTTTTTTTCAATCGACTTTATTTTCTCACAATAAATATTGTTATCTAATTTCCTTCGGGGAATTTTGTTTCATATTAAATAAGTTTTTTTTAAATTACTCCGAAAATGCGCAAATACATTACTGCAAAAACTATTTAGCTACTGCTTCGATTCTTATCGACGGCGGCGTGTCATACTTATCGTAATAAATAATTTTTTTTTAAATTGGCCCCGAAAAAAATGAACGTACTAAAAAGTACGAAATAAAATAAATTTTTAAAAACCAACTTCAAAAAAAAACCAATACCGTGATGCACAAAAAAGGATGAAATAATTGTTGGTAGTTCTTTACAATACTAATCCAATCAGAATGGATCTAGAAAGAAGAATCACTTTTGAAGACGGTGCTAACAACTATTTTCGGGGCGATGTATTAAGTGCATAAGGCTAACAAAGAAATGAAACCAATTTTCGAAGCAAGAAAGAGTCTTCAAAAGTGATTCTTCTTTCTAGATCCATTCTGATTGGATTAGTATTGTAAAGAACTACCAACAATTATTTCATCCTTTTTTGTGCATCACGGTATTGGTTTTTTTTGAAGTTGGTTTTTAAAAATTTATTTTTTGATGATTAACATCAAGCTAAATCATCAAAATATTTTGATGATTAGCGAGTTAATCGAGTTCGTTACAGCGGTTCTCTTAGTTTTTCATTTACCCATAGATGGCGAACCATGCAGATGTTTAATGTTTATGTTTAATATTATACATTTTTTGTCCCCTTAATGCGAAAGTTTTTAAAATAAAATGTTTTATATATATACTACTTCTTTCCGTATTGCGTATTTTCTTTTGTTGTTGTTCTGTACTGCTATGTTTATTGCATTTTTAAAATTTCAAAGTTTTCACTGTCAAAAAACATATGTTCATCAAAGAGCTCGTGTCTGTCGCTTTATTTTTTAATGCACATTAGCGCCTAATGTCGTTTTAGCAAATGTACATTAAGAGCGTGGTCTGTCCTGGATATAATGCTGTAATATTTCAATTAGGCAAATGTTTAACAATGTATGATAATTAATACATTTCCTTTAATTATTTTGATATTACAAGAACTATTTAATTGAGTACAAATTCGTCCTCGCCTTTTTTCCTTTATTTTTCTCGTTGCGTCCTCAAAATTCGCCTACTAGTGTTTTACATATTTTACAGTTCCTACTGAACGCAAACATCCCGCCCCCGTTGAACCCTGTTCAAACTTCATCTTCCTGGTGTAAGGGAATCAGCTTCCCTATGGATCTCTTTAGCGTGCCCCGTGCTGGTCTGACCGTGACGACTCGGATGAGCCCGTCCTTTCCTCGATGAACTTCCTGGATAACTCCAGTTGCCCATTTTCCTGGTGGGAGTTGCTCCTCTCATATGATAACTAGTTGACCGAGTTGGAGATCTCGCTGTGGTTGTTTCCACTTGTACCTTCCTTGAAGGTTAGCGAGATATTCATTTTGCCTTCTTCGCCAAAACAGTTGTTGGATCCGTTGTATATATGTGCTTGAATCTTGTAAGGGTTGGGTTCTTTGCAAATCTCGATCCGGCACCAACTTCAGAGATTCTCCTATTAAGAAATGCCCTGGCGTTAAAACTTTGACATTGCCATCTTGAATATTTCTCGGGCATAGCGGACGCGAGTTCAAACACGCCTCAATTTGACATAGCAGGGTCTGATATTCTTCAAATTGAGCGTCTCCTATCTCCCGCCGTAGATGAAATTTCATTACCGCCAGCCTCCCACAAGCCGCCACCTGCAAACCGCCTTAATGCCACAAGAAATACTTCCGTCGAGAGTTCACTCACTAGCTCCAGATGGATAGCCTTGGTGGTCATACAAAAGAAAAGCGCGATATATGCCTTGTATCGCTTGCCTCCTCTTCCCTTCCAAGCCCGTACTATCACGGGTCCCGCGTAGTCCACTCTGGTATTCAGGAATGCTCGACATACTCGAACACGGTATGGTGGCAAATCGCCCATCTGCTGTTTAATCACCTTTCCCCAATATCGTGTACATATAACGCAACTTCTTACACGCCGTTTTATAAGTTTTCGTCCACCCAATATGTGATACCTCTGATTAAGCAGAGTTTCTAATAGCTGTGGCCCCGCATGTTTGCCCGCTAAATGCAGTTTATCTATGATCTACGTTGATTCCCCTTGATGCACAATCTGCAGGATTATTTTTGGATGTGATATGACGCCACTGGACCTGGGGCAACTGACGTAAAATATCGGCGGTCCTCTTTGCCACGAGCGTCTTCCATTTCCTAGGTGGTTCAGCTAACCAACTCAACACAATAGTTGAATCCGTATACGGATGGCAATCTGCTAGTGTCACTCCAAGTATTCGACTGTATTTCCCCATAATTTTTGCCAATAGGTGAGCTCCACATAACTCTAAACGTGGTATGCTAATATGTTGTAAGGGTGCTACCTTAGTTTTGGAACATAAGATATGGCTCTTGTATTCTCCTGATCCATTTACTGCTTGTAGATAAAGAACTGCCGCATAAGCCTTCTCTGATGCATCCGAGAATCCGATGATTCTCAACTTATCACTGCTGCTACAGATAGATTTTGGAATTTTCAACTGATCCAAATCAAGTAAGGATGTTGTAAGCGCTTTCCATTCTTCCATGATAGCCGGAGGCAATGGCTCGTTCCAGTCCCCATTTATCAGCCACAGCGACTGAAAAATATCTTCGCCGATATAATGCCTGGCGCTAACCATCCCAGCGGATCGAAAATTCGAGCAATCTCCGATAGTAAAGATCTTTTCGTATGTTGGTTTCTTGGTTCCAAACTTACTTTGAAGCTGAAAACATCTGCCCCCGGTATTCAGCGTAGTCCTAGAATTTTTCTAGCCGGGTTTTGCTCTTCCTTGAACGTCACCGAATATTCTATCAACTGGGACGGGAGCGACCACACCACCTCTTCTGCGCTGGAAGCCCATTTTCTCAACTCAAAACCCCGCGTCGATAGGAGACTAGAAAGTTCTTCAGTCACCTTCAGTGCCTCCTCTACAGTATCCGCGCCACCTATAAAGTCGTCCATATAGAAATTTCGTCTTATCATTCCTGCTACTTCTGGGAATCTCTTCTTCTCGTCATCCGCTAGCTGCTGTAACGCACGCGTGACTTGAAACGGCGCACTAGTCGTACCATATGTTACGGTTCGTAGCCGAAATATACTCATGGGTTGTTCAGGATCCCTCCTCCACAATATTTGCTGGTAGCGACAGTCCTCCTCATGGATCAGGATCTGTCTATATATTTTTCTGATATCGGCCGTAAGTCCAATCTTGTATAGTCGGAACCCAACTAGAGGAGTCGTCAACCCTGGTTTTATAACCGGTCCCTTCATTAGAACATCGTTTAACGAAACAAGACTTGAAGCAGCGAGCAATAATAACAAGAGTGATTAGGCAGAGCTCAAGGACAAGTAAAAGAGTTAAAGATATGAAAAAGCAGATTAGAAATAACATTAAGCAAAAAGCCAAAAAAAATATTAACAAATGCGCGATGGGCATACATTTCATGCAAAAAACACAAGAGAATGAAAGAATGTTCCTTGATTCCGGTATTGGAATGTTTACATTCAAATTTAAGAAACACTGGAACAGAGCACGTGCGCACTGGTCCCCGACTTTAGTATGTATACGTAAAAATTCGTGTTGGTACACATTGTTTGGGCTATGTGATTCACTTGTATGCCTGTTAAAAAAGGCGCGAATCTTGCAAGGCGACGAAGTCACTGCCCCTTCATCTTTTATCTTTCTTTCACGAACATTGCGTGTAGTGTGAAAGTAATTCTGCCTCTGTTTATCATATATATTACTTCTTTGATATCTTGACTTTTTCGCTCCCATTGAAATTGTTATCAGCTGATCTCAAGGTCCCTGAAACATTTTTAAAAATTTGTTCTAGCTCATCACTCTTACTATTATTGCTCGCTGCTTGAAGGTTCCATTGAAGCGTCAAACACAACTCGAGTCTTAGTTATTGTGCTCTCGCATGGTGAGCTAGAAAATTACCTTCCTTGTTACCCCGATCCTCCATCGCTCTTGATTCTACCAAATGCCCTTGTTGCTGATAGTCATTCTTGAACTCGACATACGTCTTCTTCAACTCCGCATCTCTCTGAAACTTTCGTTCCATCGACATCAGCCTGAATTTTGCCGCCGTCACTGGATCGCCCAACTTCTCTGGATTATCTTTGAATGGATAGCTCACACTATAGCGCCCTTCTTCGGTGCGTCGGTGTGTTTGTACAAATTGAGTTTCAATTTCACAATCTTCTGCCGATTCCGTTCTACTGAACTCCGCTGCTTCCATCTGCCAAAATCGTTGTAGCAAATCCTCAATGGCCACGTGACACCTTACTTTGATTACCTATCCGAATATCGTATTTCGAGCCAGCAGGTGGCTGCTTGAACTCAAGTTCCTTTGTCCGTCTTTCAAGCACTCAAAGAACACATCGGCTCCTATCAGGATACCTATCGGACCCGATTTATAGTAATGTGGATCAGCTAATTCGTTACTCCGCGGTATTGCAATACAGCAATACTCCGCAATACAGTATTTTTTTTCCAGGAGGTTGAAAAGCTTGCGCTACCGCCACGACTCATGCGCTCATTACTGGCCGATCCCGTATGACGGTTATGTCTACGCATACATACACACATATTCGCACATGAAAATGCATGCTCATATGCATATATGGATCTATGTACATATGAGACTAAAAAGCCTCCTCGACGTGGTCCTCCCCCGCGGGACGGGCTAATAAGCATTACATCACGGGGGCCGTTCAGCTTTATTTAGTTGCTACTGCTCGTGGCATTTCTTCGCCTTTCTCTATTTCGCTCGGCTTCTTCTAGCCTTAACTTTCTATGGATGGCCTTCAGCGTTGTTTCCACTTTCCTCCACATTTCCTCTGACCTCATCATGTGGCCTAGGATGTTTTCCGGCGTTAGTGGCGCCTCGGCCATTTGTTCTATTTCCGCCCTTTCATCGGCGAATCTCGAGCAGGCAAAGAAGACGTGCTCTGTGTCTTCGTCCATCGCTGGGCATACCGGGCACAACGGTGAATCATCGTGCCCAAAGCGGTGGAGGTATTTCCTATACCCCCCATGTCCACTCAGGAACTGCGTGAGGTCGTAACTCACTTCCCCACGTTCTCTCGTAACCCATATTTCCACATTTGGGATAAGTCTGTGGGTCCAACGACCCTTTACCGACTCGTCCCACTTCCCTTGCCATTCCCTTACGGACTCGCAGCGCGCAATCTGCCGCCGTACCTTTCTTGACTCCCCTCTACCATATTCTGGGTCATAGAGACGCATGCCCTCTCTCGCCAGAATGTCTATGGGGATCATCCCCGCTATCACGCACGCCGCATCGTGGCGCCCACACTGGCGCTGCGTATAACAGGACTGAGCTAACCACCCTCCCCAAGAGGAGGCGGCGACTCGGTCTAGGGCCCCCAACATTGGCCAGCATTCTTGCGATTGCTGCACATATCGCAGACGCTTTGTCTGCCGTACCCTCCAAGTGCGCTTTGAATTTAAGCCTCCGGTCGATCATCACTCCCAGGTACCTTAGAGCGGGCTGTGAGTGGATGATCTGTTCCCCTACCTTGATCCTTACGGACACCAGCTTTCTCCCTTTGCTGATCAGCACCACTTCAGTTTTGTGCTCAGCAAGTTTCAGCCCAGCGCGTTCTAGCCGCTCTTTTATTTCACAGATCGCTTCGTTCGCATACAATTCGATGTCATCTGGATGTTTTCCTACTACAGCTACCCCGATGTCATCCGCGAACCCGATCGCCACTGCTTCCTTTGGAAAACGAAGCCCCAACACCTCATTGTACATTGCGATCGACAGGAGAGGGTCCAGGGCGGAACCCCACCTGTTGTTCCGAACACCTTCGGGCCATCTTCCGAATCACAATGAAGCGACCTACCCTGAAGGTAGTCAGATACTACTCGCACTTGGTACTTTGGTGTACCTAACTTGATCAACGCCTCAACTATTTTGCTCCACTTCGCTGAGTTGAAAGCATTTTCGAGGGATATCAATGCGCACACTGAAAGAAATTTCTAGTTACCACAACCAAAATTTTACTAAAATTTTTAGTTAAATACGGCATCAAATAAATATATTTAGTTGTCGTTATTAAAAAAGAAATGCTTCTCATGACCAGAAAAAATTCTTGGAGTAACAAATATTTCTACTATAGTCGTATAGTAACAGATACTAAATAATAATATGCTGATAACTATATTTTTTAGTTGATGTACTCAATAAATTTTTAAGAACCGACTACAGAAAAAACCAAATGCACAAAAAAAGATGAAATAATTGTTTGTAATTCTTTACAACGGGTTTAGAAAGAAGAGAAAAAATACTTGAATAAAAAAAACTTTAATATAAAACGTTTTTAAAACGAACTAAAAAATATAAAATAAAGTCAATACTAAAGAGTGTAGAGTAGCTGGGTTGAGAAATCATTCGCATCAATCATACATGCGCCCCACGTTTTTTTGTTTTAAATCTTACAAATATTTTCATAGCTATTACAAATTCACAATTACAAATTTTCTGGACTATCTGTATGGTGTTAGGAATATGTATGGGGTTATAAATCTGAATGGGGCTAGGAGACTTTATTTTATATTTTTTAGTTCGTTTTAAAAACGTTTTATATTAAAAAGTTTTTTTTTATTCAAGTATTTATTTTCTGCTTTTTAGTTTTGTGTGTGAAATTTTGCAATCAATTTTCAACATCTTGATGATATTATGGAAGATGCATCCGGAAAGATGTTACCTAAATCTACTAATAACATATCAAACTGTTTAATTTTGATATTCCTCAAAAATTAAATAATGAAGTAAGCTAAATTTTTTTTATATGATTTTTATTTCAATATTAGCAGCGTTCCTTTTCTGATCATTTTTACTTATTTTCACTTGTGTTTACTAGCAACTACTCTTGCTCTAACATACGAGTAAATGTACCTGTAGTTACAGGATTGCAATCCGTTAGTCCAAAATCGCCATTTGGGGACTATTTCATATTTTTTTCACTTACCGCATAGATGGCTTTTGATTGTGTTTAACTGGTTTCTTCGTATAAAAACATCTATAAATTAAATTTCAGTCGTAATTATATAAAACTATTATCTTTCATTTTACTTTAAACAACTTACCGTATTAGTTTCCTTTATGTTGTAAATTCTCCCAGTTATAAGTTTTTATTTGTATAAGTATATGTAAATGAAATAAGGTCAAAAATTTTATCAAAAACTTGGTGTTCCTTTTCTGTTTTACTCACAAGTACTAAAAAGTATAAAATGCACATATTAAAACAAATTAATTCCAATTTCTTCTTGGTTACCAATTTCATTTAAAAGTATGATTCACTGATGGTGCTGGAAGTCCTAGTTTTCGCATTCTGTCCATCTCTTTCATTGCGTCTTCATTGCACGGTGCCTTGCCAGTGAGTTTTGAGCAATCGAGCTCCTGTATTCTTAACCCTTCCAATGTTCTGACACGACTTAATGCGACATTTGCCTGTCCTTTAGCAAATAATGCTGATCCTAGGTGTACAACAGCATGGTCTACTGTACATCCCTGCATTTTATGGACTGTGCAGGCCCAGCACAGTATTATTGGGAGCTGTGTGCGTTCGACTGTTCCGTAGTTTCGGAGTGCCGGAAACTGTATTGATTTCGACTTGATTAAATGAATTCCATCTTTGCCAAAGTCAATACGAACAGATGGAATGTCGGTACCGTACATCTGATCACGACGGAATAAAGGCCAATGAATTTCGGTGATATTGCCCATTGCACCATTCACAAGTCCTTGCTCTATATTAATATTTGAGCGAAGCATCACTTTCGCTCCGTTGAAAATGTCCAATTCCTTTTGTAATCCTCCAGTTTTGTTTATATCGCCTGACACAATGTTGTCCATGATTACATTGTCGGCATTTCTTGTCGCATTCACCAGCACATCCTGAGCCCGAATTTTGAAAATTCGCACTCCTTGGGCTCGATATCGTTCAAGGACAGCTGTGTTGTGTGCATCAACTTGTGCACGAGTTGGATAGATGCGAATTGCTCTATGGAAATCGAAATCGCCTGATGCAACATTTTTGACATTAATAGAGCAAAATGTGGGGCCTTCATTTCACATAATCGTAAAGCATTCAGAAGATCGGCAAATGTTGTGTCGCCTTGTTGTCGCATGTTCTCCGTCAACTCCACACGGCTGAAGAGTCTCCACAAATTAATTGTTGGAATAAATCTTGTAGGCTGGTGGAATGCCTGAGTTCCTCGAATAGGTGGCAACTGAAAGAAATCTCCAAAAACACCGAATGGCTGATTTTCCTTTTTTTTCAGTTGTCGCAATCTCGAATCGATCATGCACAACATTTCGTATGAAACCATGGAAATCTCATCGATGAACACGAATTCGATGTACTTCCACTGATTTCGCCAAACTTTTAAATAGTTTCCAGTAAGCGGTGCCAAATATCCTACCGTTTTTCCGTCTTTCTCAACTGGCAATTTCAGTAATGTGTGAAGCGTAGTTCCACCAACAAGTCGTGCCGCCACGCCGGTCAATGCGCCAATTTGAACTGCTTTCTTACCATAGCAGCGATTGACATGTTCTTTTAGTGCATTGAATGTGAATGTTTTGCCAACTCCAGCACCTCCGGTGACAAACATTCTGATGCGACTCAGACTTCCATTCATTTGGTCCTCGATTCTGCGAGTAATGGTGTTGAATAATTTTCGCTGTTGTAAATTCATTGCAGCACACACATTTTATAACTTTTCGTTTGTCATAGCCTGTTCAGTAACTTCATCTTCAAGTTATATTACACGGGAAATTATAAGCACTTACCAATACAATATTTCACAATTTTTTCTCCTTTCTTGCACACACTACACTACACTGATTCTTCAATATCGCCATATTAACTTTCTTTCTGTTTGATTAAAATCGATTTCAAAATTTGACAAATATACTACAAGCACCTATCTACATATGTAATATTTCACAAATTTTCACTTCTTTTTTCCCCTCTACTACGAGCACCTACGTATTTATATAATTTTCCAAAATTTTTTCTCCAGATATTGTCACTAATGGACTATGTATTCTACTTACTAATAAAATATAAACGTGATAAAATATATATTACACTGAAAATTATGAGTATATGTACTTACCTTATTTCACAATTGTTCTCTTTTCTAGAACACACTACACTACACTGATTCTTTAAATTTTAAAATTTGACAAACATACACCCACACACACACACAGACAGGAAAGCGACCCAGTAGGGAAAATCGCAAGTACTTACTCTGAGAAGTAGATTTTTAAGTGCGTGTCTTGAGATGGCCGCCACGGATCTAACGCCATAGCCATTGAGTATACTATATTACTTATTGTATTCTACATATAATACCCTTTCATTTGATTGCCATGTCGAAGGTGTTGTGTAGAAAGTGGTAATCCGCCCTCTTGAGACGGCCGCCATGGATCTAACGGTATTTAGAGCATACTATATTGCTTATTGTATTCTACTTATAATACCCTTTCATTTGAGTATCATGTCAAGGGGGTTGTGAAGACAATGGTAATTCGCCCTCATGAGACGGCAGCCATGGATCTAACGGCATATTGAGTAGGTATACTATATTGCTTATTGTATTTTATCATACCCTTTCATTTAATACCCATTCGAGGGTTTTCTGAAGAAAATGGTAATCCGTGGGTTTGAGACGGCCGCCATGGATCTAACGGTATATTGAGTATACTATATTGCATTGTCATCGGAGATATAGCTGGGTGCAAAATTTCAGCATGATAGGATAACCGGAAGTATTCGAAAAATCATTTGCAAAATTTGTTCCGTGAAGAAAACAGTAATCCGCCCTCTTGACACGCCCGCCATGGTTCTAACGGTATATTGAGTATACTATATTGCATTGTCATCGGGGATAAAGCTGTATGCAAAATTTCAGCATGATAGAATAACCGGAAGTATTCAAAAAATCGATTGCAAGATTTGTACAGACAGACAAGAAAGCGACCTAATAAAAACGTTTTAAAAAGAAAAAAAGTCGAACTGCCCGTCCGGGGTTTGAACCCGCAACCCATCCGCCTTTACCAATTCATCCACGCGCCTCATATACATCTCGCGACAATAAAATAATTTGTTCGCTGCCTTTGAAAATAGTTCTATCCGTTCAAGGTGTACTAATCTTACCAGTTTTTTCTGCCTACCTTCGAACTCCATCAGAATTTAAAAAAAATTGCACGGGATCGCCGTGGGAAGACCTTTCAAAAAAAAATATAAAAAAACGTACCTACAGTTACATAAGAATGACATTTTTCCTGAATCTAATGTTAAACATACGCTGTGAAGCAGAAAAGCAGTAGCAAACAATGTCCAACCCAATATTTTTTGTTACACCAACAAATGTCTTTATTTCGTAGCACAATAATACTTTGTTGAAGTAACCATCAACCTATTGTTATGAAAACATAGTATCAGCTAATAAAATTTTTATTTAAACCTTTTTAGTTATCACAAATAATTTTTATTTGTTGGCGAGACTTTATTTATAGTATTGTGAAATATAAAAATTCGTTAGAACAACTATTTCACGTTAACTAAAATGTCTACAGTAACATTAACAGAATAGGTTTTTCAGTGCAGCAGTGATTTTTCTCTATGGCGGCTCTTGCTATGCCTTCCACCATGTTGACTGCATCAGTCGTCGACCTTGCCTTTCTGAAGCCGAATGGCCTATCTGACAGACCACCTACTCTTTCGAGGCTAGGGATTATCCTGTTACAGATCACCCGCTCGAAAAGTTTGCCTATGCAACTAAGAAGGCATATCGGTCTGTAGGACGATGGGTCCCCTAAAATCTTGTTCGGCTTCGGCGGAGAGCGTTTGTCCTTGACACCTGACATTACAATTTTATAGGCTCTGCGCCAGGGGTCCGAGTCTGCTTCTCTGCACAGCCTTTTGAAGTGCTCGGATTTACTTCTAGCGATGGCCTTGTCCACCTTTTTCTTGCTTCCTTATATCTTTCAAGGAGTTCATCGAAATCTGGACGGTTCCGATTTCTCTGAGTTCTCCTTCTCGCTTTCAGGCAGGCCCTTCGGCATTCGCCGATCTCGGTGTTCCACCAAAAGTTTGGTGGATGTCGACGGTTGCCGGCGCGCCGCGGCATAGACGCGTCACATGCCTGTTTCACCGAGTTTTCAATTTGTGCTGCCCATTCCCTGGCACCTCCAGCCGACCTCGCATCATGCAGGAATACTTCCTTGAACACCTCTGCTTCAAGTTTCTTACCGGCCCACCCTCTAGCCGTTCCGCACCTAGTGTTCTTCGCTCCTATGCCCTGGCCCACCTCGAAGATTATGACTTGGTGGTCGCTGTGCGTATACACATCGCTCACCCCCCACTGCAGGTCCTTCGCCACCGAATCGCTCACGTACGTGATGTCGATCACAGAGGTGTTTTCCTTTGGAAGGTGTTTTCGCCACCTGCGTTGACACCACGTTCAATCACGAAAATACTTCTAAGAGTATGCGCCCTCTTGCATTCGTTTGACGGCTGCCCCATTCGACAGCCCAAGCATTGAAATCGCCCGCTATTATTTTCGGGCAATGGTGACTCGCGTCGGCGGCTAAGCTTTCCAACATCAACTCGTATTCGTCTAGTGTCCGATTTAGCGCCGCATAGCAGCTGTAGACGTGTATTCCGCCTACTTTTGCCCGCGTGAAGCCATTCTCATGGTGTCTTCCATGGCTCGGCTCCCGCACGTCCATATCGCTGACGTGCCGCTGCTATCCGCTATCCAGACGCCGCTGTGAGGTTGCTATACTGCTCGCAGACGATTGCGACGTCGATTTTTTTCTCATAGACTGTCTGTGCCAGCAGATCTTGTGCCGCTTGACAGTGGTTAAGGTTAATCTGTAAGAACCTTATCTTCTTCTACTTTTTAACGCCTCCTTGAACGCCGGACATCTACTACTTCCAGTCACGTGCCCACTATTTCCCTACAAATGTGATATTTGGTAGTTTTGTCACACTCCTTCACCTTGCGACCCTCTTTCCCGCAACCTCGACACAGCCTTGCTCTATCCTTGCTGCTACTGCAGTTTTTCGCTATATGCCCAAAGTTCATGCATTTGAAGCACGGCTTTAGCGATACCCGCTCCCGCATTCGGCATGCAACCCAACCGACTCGAACTTTACCTACTGCGATAGCCTTCTTCACAGGTTCAACAGATAAACGCTGTTTGTGGGCCCCCCTCACGACTCTCTTAGCCTAAGGACGTCCTTTTCTGCACGGTTTGCAGTCCTAGTTGGGTCCTTAGTGCTTCGCAGACATCTTCGTTGGTTGTGATCTCATCCAGATCTCTGCATTCGATCACCACCGTATTTGTGCTGGCCCTTACCTCAGCCACTCCACTTATTGACGCTTTGACTTTCTGCTCCAGATCACCCGTCTTAGCCTCTCCCCTTTATAGTTCTAACAGGAGATCGCCCTTTTGCGTTCTCCTGACACTGTTGACGCTAATTCCGAGCTCCGCCAGGGAGGCATCTGTCCTCACCTTGCGAAGGATCTCCGCATAAGTCGCGTCACCTTTGGTCGTGATGATGATAGCATCCGACCGGATGCTTTCTTTTAATTTGCTCCCCTCTTTAAGTCTTCTTTTTTTCTTCTTTCGCTTCTTCCGCTCTATCTTCTTCCAGGCGGAGCCTTCCGGGTTCCTGCTCTCATTTTCCACCTGTGACGCCGCCTGTAGCGGGGCTGGCTCGGCCACTCATTCGGGAGTCTTCTCTTTTTATACGCTTTATATTAGCTTGGCCTGTATGTTGTATGTTGTATGCTGTATGTTGTATGTTGTATGTTTCATGTAAACAAATCTTGCAACTTGATTTTGACCCACTTCTAGGTAACGGATCAACTTGAAATTTTGCACATATGTATAGTTCGAGTGACAATGCAATCTGACCATTTTGTACAAAAATCAAGATGGCGGCCGAATTTTGCAATTGTGCTCCCCGACCCCCGACATGGGTATCAAATGAAAGAGTATTACAAGTAGAATACAATTAGCTATGTGGCGTTATTCAAAATTCAAAATGGCGGCCAACAAAAAATGGTGGACTACCTTTTTCTTTACAACCCACTCGATATGGGTATCAAATGAAAGGAAATGACAAGTAGAATACTATTAGCTCTGTGGCGTCATTCAAACTGGCCGCCAACACAAAATGGCGGACTACCTTTTTCTTTACAACACCCTCGGTATGGGTATCAAATGAAAGTGTGCGACGAGTATAGTATAGTAAACTGTGTGACATCATTTTAAATCCAATATGGCGGTCACTGCAAAATGGCGGAAGACATATAATAGACTATAAAATAGAAAATAAAAAGTATATAGTTTAAAAAAACTAAAAAATACGCTTTGATTTTAAAATGAACTAAAAAGTAAAAAATAATTTTGAATGTAAAGTTTTTATTGCTCCAGCCAGAATATGGAAAATACCTACCTTTCGAAATGTAAAAAAGCGTGGGCCACTAGCGAAAATTTCCGGTGTTAATAAAATGCGAATATAGGAAGAGAGTCCCACGCTGTTTTACATTTCGAAAGGTAGGTTGTTTCCATATTCTGGCTGGAGCAATAAAAACTTTACATTCAAAATTATTTTTTACTTTTTAGTTCATTTTAAAATCAAAGCGTATTTTTTAGTTTTTTTAAACTATATATTTTTTTTCTCTTTGTGTTGTGCTGCTGTAGCGGCGCCTCGTCATTGAGCTCTCTACGACGCTTGCGCGGTCGCGGCTTTTTACTTTTCTCTTGAGGCAGTCTCTCTTCAGCGTCCCCGGTTGAACGGTCCTCTCTCTTTTGTGATTGCGGCAAATATTCTGTTTGAGCCGACGAATCCACCGGCTCTTTCGCCCTCTACTGCTTTATGCTTTCCTCCTTTGCTTTGAGATAGGTTGACCTGACCCACCTAATTTTCTCCTTGATCGCATGCTCTACATTTTTCTTCGCGCCCACATATTGAGGCCCCTTATCAAAACCCCCAATTTCTCAAAAGGGGATGACAGGGTCTTCTCCGCTGCGATCACCGGAGTGCTTAACCTCGCTTCGCTTACCTTTGCAAACCCAAGATGTTCTGGGTCCTTCTTACACTTTGTAGGTGGTGTTCTCACCGTTTTGTTGCTCCTTGGGATGGAATTTTTTGAATTCCCTTCATGGGGAGTCGCGCTCTGTTACTCAGACCCTGGATGTTCTGGGTCCTTAGCATTCTTTTGTGGTAGTGTTCTCACCGTTTTGCTGCTCCTGGGAATGGAATTTCCTTCTTTAGAAGTCGCCCTTTGTTGGATTATGAAAGGCCCAACTATGTTTGAAGCGTTGGGAGGTGCTTCACCCTCGAGGTGCGAGAAAGGACAGTCGCCCATGGCAGAGCTCCGCATTATCATGGAAAGGCTAAATTGAAACCGAAGGTCGTCTGGTATCCGGAGTCCATCGTTAGTGGTACACTGACGCAGTACCATTCATCCCCTCGGCACGATAGTTTACACCTTGATATTGCGTAGGATTAGGGGTTGGGGATGGGCAACAGGGATTTAAAACAGGAAGAGGAACACAAGGTTGGGAGGACGACTGTCTGCTACGTTCGAGAACGCATTGCCCAGGGTGAACCAGCGTGATTGACTCGTCACGCATACGTGGAGGTCGTCGTCAT
The DNA here is from genome assembly GCA_963855945.1 of Thereva nobilitata. NCBI lineage: Eukaryota > Metazoa > Arthropoda > Insecta > Diptera > Therevidae > Thereva > Thereva nobilitata. The sequence continues at coordinate 78,788,778 of OY979695.1, forward strand.
CACACCGCGATACTTAGGATGAAACGAGGCAGTGAATATCATCCACAAAAAGATCCTGGGTCATGCCAAAGAAATCATTGAACTCATAAGTTCTGAAAATAAGGAGACCGGAAGTTATATATATTTTCACGGACAAGCCCGTGATTGACTATGGCAAGCGCAGGAGCCTTCTCAGAGTTAGGTAACTAAGCGGAGATTTTAGCTGTACTGGGTGACTCAAATGCGAGTCAGGTGTAGAGACAAAATATTCTCAAAGCAATGGAGGCAGAGGTAAATGCACCATTGGAGTTGGATTATCTCCGAAAACAAATTAGGGGTGCGAGTGTCTCCGAAAGCAAAATAGGGGTGCGAGTGTCTCCGAAAACGAAATAGGGGTATGAAGTTAGCCAGAGTGATTCGTTAGAGAACATGAGCTACTCGTGATAACGAGGGGAATGGAAACTTATGTCCCCCGCCTTAAAATTACTATTGGAGCACTCAAAACTCGCTGTGAATACCTTAAAAAATTTTTTGGAGCGATTTTGGCTTGGAGCCGTAATTCGTCCCCACCCCTCATAACGAAAATATGTCTTCCTCGTCTTGAAATTACAAAGTATAAACCAAGAGGGGGCTTTGATTTATCATAAATGCACCATTAACAATCTTTAAACTATTAAGAACTATTTTTTTTGTTAATTTCGTCATAGGGGGTGGTTTCTAGGGGTTGAAACATTCCAGTATATGCAAGAAATTTTATTTTACATATTTAAACATGATTTAATCGAAATATGGTAGTTTTCACCACTTTGAAACTAAAAGCACACATCAGGAACATATAACTTTTGAAGAGGAGGGTAATATGAGCTTAATTACCAAATTTCATTAAAATCGGTGCTGTCCGAAAGAATTCGGAGGTAATACAGATTTTTACCGCTATCCACTGGACTACATTAGAAGAGGCTAGGAACGTCGCGAAGAAATGGGTCAGGGCCCCTTTGGGTTTAGACCCCACATACATATACAAATAATTTTATTGATAAAATAGCGCAAACTACCACCTCCTTAAGTGTGTACAGTCAAAAACCGGACACGCTGTAATTACTCATCTTTTTAACAAATTTATGCTCTTTCGCGAGCACAAATTCCTTCCCTTTGCATTTTTACGAGTTTTAAATATTTAGACTATATTTTCTCAAAGTAACTTTTGTCAAAAGCTTGCACATATGAGATTTGCCTTGTTAAGATAAATAAAATGATCATGAAGGATATGATCATAAATTGCGGTCGTGTATTGCCGGTATTATAGTCCATTCAAAACACGCGTTTGGGTATCGAAATGTAGTACCTTTTTAAAACTCTTTCCGTATATGTTTTTTGGGTCGCCGATTACGGGGCCCGCCCATTTAATCCCTAGGTAGTTTTACCTCCTTAAGGCTTCAAAATAATTTATTTTTGGCTGACAATAAGGATTCTGTGATACTTTAGAGTCAATGAGTGCACGGTGTGTATTTTATGACCTCATTTTATGACTGATTCGTTGTTCACTTTCAACAGCTTACTTACTACTACAATAATAACTATTGTAAATATATATATATGTATATATGTTCTCTACATCTCCCCTGTAAGATAATATTACAGCTACATTTAAATATTCGATTTGAAATGAAGTCACACAGCTTACTGTATTTCACCTGTCATATCTTTTATTTGATACCCATGTCGCGGGTTCAATGGAACACAATTGCAAAAATCGGCCGCCATCTTGTTACCGCCATCTTGGTGTTTTTACAAAATGCGAACTACGGATGTGTGCAAAATTTGTAGTTGATCGGTTATATTTTCAACTTTTTGGTCTATTATATGACTTCCGCCATTTTGTGTTGGCACGCACTTTGAATTTGGGATGACGCCACACAGCTAATTGTATTCTACCTGTCATACCCTTTCATTTGATAACCATGTCGGGTGGCCAGAAAACACAATTGCAAAAATCGGCCGCCATTTTGGAACCGATTTCTTGACTTTTTTTCAAAATGGTCAGATTGCATTGTCCCGCGAAGTAGGTACGCATGTGCGCAAAATGTGAAGTTCATCGGTTATATGAAAGTGGGTTTTGTGGCAAGATTTGATCTAAATAAACTACAAATATTAAAATCTTAAAAACCGCCATCTTGATTTTCATAAAACTTGGCCAAATTGCATTTTCACGCGAACTATACATACATAGGTGCAAACTGGAAGTTCATCGGTTATATGAAAGTGGGTCAAAATTCAGTTACAACAGTGATGGATTTACGCTTAGGCCAGTGAGGCCCAGGCCTAGAGGCTGCAAAATTTAAAGAACGATTGAAATTTAAACATCGATTTAATTTTGTTTTGCTGTGTAATCTAAAGCACCCCGAAAAATGGGGACATTAAAGACTGGTACAGACTATGCCAGTATTTTAGTCGAGTGGCGAGTAATTTACTTACAACTAAACGTCTTAAAACGTATTAGTAGCTAAAAAGTGTCCGAACACAGTGCATTAGTAAGTAAAGTGTCAAAATGAACAGACGACAAAATAGCAAAGTAAAAATTATTAAATTAATCAATTTGCATGACAAAGTCATGGCATCCTGCCGCTACTCGACCGAAAAAATAGAACAGGAATGGATTGACTCGACTAAATGATTTTAGTAAATTACTCGACTAAATTTGTTTGTCCATACTGGTTTACTTACTCACTCGACTAAAATACTGCCATAGTCTGTACCAGCCTTAAGGGCCTGTTTCACCGCTTGCTGATAAAGTTTCAGATAGTTACCTGCCTTATAACAGTATCTAACAGATAAAGGTTGCTGATATGTATGTCTTTTCAGTTTCACCATCAAACTCCCTGATAAACTAACTGGCAGATAAATATATCTGCCACTTACTATTTAGCAGGGTCACTCAATATTTGCTTAATACGGGAGTCATTAAAAATAATTTGTTTATGACATGATCAAGGCAATCTGGCAACTATGTCCACGATTCTTAATTTGCAGCCCCAGTTGAAAACTATCGGAGAGTGGGAACTACAAAGTTACTGAAAATCCAATCACTGAAAGACATTTTTGGTTACCACAACCAAAATATTACTAAAATGTTTAGTTAAATACGGCATCAAATAAATATATTTAGTTGTCGTTATTAAAAAAAATGCTTCTCATGACCAGAAAAAATGGTTGGAGTAACAAATATTTCTACTATAGTCGTATAGTAATACATAGTTCGAGAGCCCAGGCCCGCCAGACCTACGCCATTTTCTTATTTCGTATATACATAGTATGATACGCAGTTAAGAACGTATGCACACTTGTTAGCCCGGAGAATGGACCCTTTAGTTGATAGAAGGGTTGGGGGGTAAAAGGGGGTTAAAATTGAAAACAAATTCTGTCGCTGCGTATATAGGCTCTACTAATAATCTAATAACCATTAAATACTAGTGGCAGACATTTTTGAACATTTGCACCCTCCCCAAGCTAGCCATAGCAGAAGTTGCCATTTCGAAAACACACCCCCGACAAATTGGTAAGCCGGAATAAAATCCTAAAATCGAGTGATTCAAAATAATTTGGCAAATTACTCGGTTCCTACGATGTCGCGTAATATATTCGTAATATTCATCAAATTCGTCTTCTAAGAATTCAAATAAATCCATATGGAAGCCTTTTGTGACCGCAGTCTACGATTGTTAACGTAAAAATGCTTAAAGAGGAGTATTATTTTACCAAAAAAAATGCTCTAAAACTATCTCTATTCCCGTTACTTGCAACATTTTTTTATTATCTTCCAGATAAAACTTTTAACAGCCACTAGAATCGGCTCATAAGTTACCAGCAACTTTATCTGCCAGATATTTCTATCCAACACCTGTGAAACGAAAATTTTTAGTTTATCTTGCAGATAAGTTCTGAATAGGAGCTTAATCAGCAAGTGGTGAAACAGGCCCTAAAGGGTCTGTATTTTGTGCTCTTGGTTTATTATTCGGCTGAAATCTTGAAACGAATGCTTCATCCGGTGAAGGTTTTCGTGTCTGGTAGGTAACTCAAAAGTACACGTTCTGATTTTCATAAAACTAATGTTAATCATTTGATTACTCGAGGAATAGCTCAAAGGTTGATAAACTTCTGATATAACAGATATGAAGAAATTTTGTATTGGAAAAGAATTTTATATCGAGTAATTGCAATTGTGAAATTACTTGCAATAAGAGGACAGCTGAAAAACTCGTTATACTCTTATTTTGAGTGCAAGCAAATCTCTATTCTTATTGAGTCTTTTTTATGAAACGTTTACTCTCCAATGTTTTAACTCTCAAAAAATGTCCTAATGAGTATTAAAGTGTTATGATACTTATAAGAAAGTTCTTACAACACTCAGTGGCGGTTTCAAGGGGGGGCCATGGGGGCCATGCCCCCCCCCCCGAGAATAGAAAAAATAATGAAGTTTTTCGAAGTTGATTAAATTATACGACTTGAATTAATTAACAATCCTTGTACCGTATTACAAAATCAAGCCATCGAAAATGCATCGCTTTATAAAGTGTGGAGATTAATGGTACCAGCTAATTTAATCAATCTCGATTGGGAGCACTGGCAATTTTAAGTTATCTTAGCGAATTCATTAGGCCCCCATCCACGGTCACACATGTGTGACGAACATCTTTTGAATAATAACAGTCATTTACACACCCATAGAAGTTTTGACATTTCTAAGCCAGCAACGAAAAAAATAAAATGATTTTTAATGAAATAAAAATTTCTCGTATAAAAGCTTGAAATTCATATAGACTTTTTGTTTAGGCTAATTTGAGCAACTGGGCATTTTCAATAATTTATCTAATATTTCAAGCTTTAACTAAAATTTTTGTAATTTTCAATTAGTGGTACAACGAAAATTTAAGAATAGATAATCTACTTAAAATGCACAACTAAACAAATTACCGTTCAGGCGAGGATTCAAGGGGGGGGGGGTCACGGGGGTCATGACCCCCCCCCAAAAGCGCTCGCTGTTTAAAAAACAAAATTGACCCAACTAAAAAACAAAAAGAAAAAATTACCAAACGACCAAACCGACTCAGCTTTTTTGCAAATTAAAAAAAACGACCTTAAAAAATGACCTTCAAGGTCAACAACAGATTGTTCTATAAGGCCCATTCAGAACCAGCAGCAGCAACAGCAGCGGCAGCATGTTTAGTTTTACTAGCAATCAATTAGTTTTACTAGCAATGTGACTGGTTGCCAGGTGTCCGGATTTCGCCGGACATATCCGGCCTTTTACGGTCGTGGCGGCCAAATATATGCATGTCCGGCTTATGACCGGATATTAAGCGATTGTCCCTCTGGTCATGTAAGGATACGTACAGTACGCAGCGTAGCATAGATAGATGATAGCTGAAAGCTTTTCTTTGTTTTGCAATCAAAGATTTAAGCACACCAGGTAACTTACAACGCTGCATCCCGGACTAATAAAAAGTAGTCCCGGAGTGAGCGTTGCAAGTGGCCTGGTCATTTCGTGCCAATTGATTGGTTTTGGAAATTATTCCTTTCGGGTAGTAAGTTGTTGATCTGTACATCGCGATTCTGCTGGCTGACTCTTGCTACTGTTATAAGCCTTATCTAAACTATCAATTACAAAAAAATCAGGGGACCTGAAATGACCATCCAAAATGCAACTCTTCCTCCCGGACTATAATGAAATGACCAGTTTTCCATCCAAGGAGAATAGATGATTGTATATTTTGTTTAATGAAGAATATTTAGTTTATCTTGACATAAGATTTTATTAATAAACGATTGAAAATACCTAACCGACTCTATTTCTATTTAAAATGGGTAAGAAAAATGTCCAGCTAAATGTAACGCTGTGTCCGGCCTTTTTATTTTTGGACCTGGCAACCCTACCTACATGTGACCACCATTAGCCAATAGGAATTGTCTGCAGCCGCTGCTGGTTCTGAATGGGGCTATACCACTGACATATAGATATGGACTGCTAATTGACAACTTTCAATGGCACCATTTTTCTCCAGAAGAAGACCTTTTCTATGTAAACAACAATTTTTTTTTCGAATTTAGAGGAAAATAAGTAATAAGATGTATGTTATAATTGATAGAAATAATTATCCATCATTATTTTTTATTTAGTAGCAGTTTTTTCGTTAAATAAATGTATTTTTTTTAAATATGTGAGGGTTTTTTCCCTCTGTTTAACGAACTTTTAAAAATAAAGAAAATAGAGAAAGAAGAAAAAACTCTATAGCTGTCTAGTTTTTTCTAATTATGTTTATATCGCTGACATGCACTGAACTTTTCTTTATTTTAAAACCGATTAAAGTTCATAGGATTTTGAAGGGGGAACGAGACAACGATAGTTTTTGGTGCCACTTTTTTGTATGGGATTTTGCTTATGTAGCAGTCCATATCTATATGTCAGTGGGCTATACTCTTTCTATATGTTTTGATTTGCAAACTCTGAAGTTAGCTGCACTCACAAGCAAGGGCGCGTCTTCATCAAAAACACAATAGGGCACGTTTTCGTAGGGCACGTTTGTTTTTAATCCACCAGAAATTTCGGTTAGTTCTGTTCGTTTTGTTAATTTTTTTGTAGGAGTAAAAAAAATTTTCCGCCACTTTTAATTCCGTGACCACCCCTCAAAACAAAATTCTAGATCCGCGCCTGTTACCGTTACAAATTAAAACAAAATTCAATTATGAATTACCTAAATCCTCAATCCACTTGCCCAGTTCAAACGATTTGAGATTGGAACTTTGATATAAGGGTTCCGAATTAAGATAATTTGTTACCGCCTCTTTTGTGACATTGTTTTCCGAAATCTTTTTGAATTGTTTCGATTAATACAAAGTTTTAATTTTTGTGATTGTATTGCTTCAGAAAATCTTTCGCTTTTTAATTTGAGTACTCTACGTGCATAAAACAGTCGCTGTGTTAAATCTTATACGTTATTAGTTTTATTTTTTAAAAATAACTTTTAAACGATATGTTATGAGATTAAAAATACCTTGAAAATAGCATAAAATCATTTTCTCTATGTTCTAAAGCAAGCTTTAATATCGATTACATCAGTAATTAATACCATTAGGGATTATCTCTGAGCTCTAGTCTACCAGATAAAAAAAAGTTGTGATTCTTAAGACCAAAAGTGTGATTAAAAGCACGATGGCCCCCCCCGAAAATCAGTCCTGGAACCGCCCCTGACAACACTTCAAGTACATACACTGAGAGAAATTTCTAGTTACCACAACCAAAAATTTTACTAAAATTTTTAGTTAAATACGGCATCAAATAAATATATTTAGTTGTCGTTATTAAAAAAGAAATGCTTCTCATGACCAGAAAAAATTGTTGGAGTAACAAATATTTCTACTATAGTCGTATAGTAACAGATACTAAATAATAATATGCTGATAACTATATTTTTTAGTTGATGTACTCAATAAATTTTTAAAAACCGACTACAGAAAAAACCAAATGCACAAAAAAGGATGGAATAATTGTTTGTAATTCTTTACAACGGGTTTAGAAAGAAGAGAAAATAGAAAAAAAGTCGAACTGCCCGTCCGGGTTTTGAACCCCCAATCCATCCTCCCTAGATCTACTCCTCTTTTGTTTTGTTTTAGATCAACGCCTTTACCAATTCATCCACGCGCCTCTTATACATCTCGCGACAATAAAATAATTTGTTCGCTGCCTTTGAAAATAGTTCTATCCAGGGTAAGGAAAATATCACTCACGAACGAAAAAATTCGATTCTTTCTCATTCTTTTCAGTTCATGAGTGATTCGAAAATCTTTTGACTCACGAGTGATAATTATTCCGAGAACTTTATCTTTTTCTGCTCATGAAATGAGTGAAATGTATGACCTGCATATGTTTTCAATCACTCGTAATTGATTGGAAAAACCCAGGTAGAGAAAAATATCACTCATGAAAAATTCAGAGCAGAAAAGAATCTTTCACGAATGATTCACTTTGGTTTTGAAGTTTGAAGTGTTAACACCGTGACTGAATTTTCTGAATTTTTTCAACAAATTTGAAAAGTTGAAGTAAAAATTGAATCTTTTTTTATTCTGTGAATTTATAAAATGGGACGACGTAAGACCATTAACACAGCTTCGTTAGTGATGTTCGATGCGGAAACTAATAAATCCACTGTAATTTTTATATAAATATATCCAATTATATATCTTTCTATATAATTATTTTTACTCGGGATTAGTACACTTTGAACGGATAGCCAGGGTAGGAGAGCGGAAAAAATTCGAATCACTCATGAGTGAAAAAACAACTTGTGAATTTTATTTTCAACTCATGAATGAAATTTTGTTTTGGACTCATGAAAAAAATCTTTTTGTTCGTGAGTGATATTTAAAGTGGTGATTAAAATATAAATATCACTCATGATTTTTAAGGCGTGTGAATAAATCACGAATGATTCATTATGCTAACGATACGTGTACAATCGCCAAATTAGAAATTCAAATCTTTAAGAACATATTGTAAGTTTAATTGAAAAATTTTGTTCTAATTATAATACGGTCACAACTTAACTGTTCTATTCCTCTGCATCATTTAATATTAATTCTTTTAAAATGTTTCCATTCAGTTTAACTAAAAGAACCTTATTTAATGTTTCCTTAGACAATTTGCTTCTATTTTTAGTTAAAATGACTGAAAGTGCACTAAACGCACGTTCAACCGACACTTGTGAAGACGGCACAGCGAGTACAACTTGTGCTAGTTTCCCGATTTCCCTGTCATTGCAGGAAAAATCTTTCCAGTAATCGAGCACGTCCTGCTCAAATGGAAGTCGTTCCCGATATCCAAGGTTCTCCAATTTTTGTTTTAATGTCCTTTGCTCGATTGAATTGTTAATTCCGATTGTGCCTAACATTTTCTTCTCTAATTTGGCATACAAACCGTCCGCCGTTGAGGTTGATGGGGGCTTGTGTTCACTGCTGAAGACTGTGATTCTGCCGTTGAATTAGTGCCTTCGCTGTCCAGTTCTCCACACAATTCTCTGATGGCTCTATTTGTGTGGAGTAAGTGTTTCTGAAAATAATAATAGTGATAATATTAGTGAAAGGAATTTTGTAAATGTAAAAGTGTTCAAAAACTTACAATTGCTTCTTGCTTTTGCTCATCTGTTAGAAATGGACTGTTGGCAAAATTGAATCTTGGGTCCAAATAAAGTGCCGCAACAAGAGCTTTATTGTTTGTCATCATATTGTCCTTCCGTTTGATCATTGATTCTAGCAATAATTTTGCGTATTCGTTGGTGTTTTTAATTTCATTAATTCCGATTTCACAACACAACCAGTCTCGGTAAAAATCTCCTAATATATCGTGCGCAGTCTGAAATTTCTTTGTGCAAGCCGACAATGGCTTAAAAGCTTTCAAAAAGTTTTGCACGAAGCGCCAATCCACATCGGGGCAATCACTAAGGTGGTCATTGTTTTCGATCTCTTCTTTTAATTCAAACAGTGAATTAATCATTTCAAATGTAGAATTCCACCTTGTAACATTGTCGATTACAGGCATCTTGAAATTTTCTCCTCCTCTAATTCGAACACGTAGATTTTTATCCGTTTTTCGGCAATCCTCCACTTGACATCCAATTTTCTTTAGGACGCCATGAGCAGCTAATTGTATGGTATGAGCGGCACATCTTATTACTGCTAAAATTGAAACTTTTTCTAGCTGGTTGTGTATTTCTTCAAACTCATCCAGGCTGTTTTCTGGAGAATCGGTTAGGGCACACTCGTTTCCACGTAAACAGAATTGACTTTCTTGCAAATCCCTTAAAAGTTTCGATGCCTTTAAAACATTCGCACCATTGTCTGTCGTTGTGGAATAAACTTGACCAATACTTATATTAAATTCACAAAGGCACTTCAAAATCTCTTCTTTTAAAAACTCAGCAGTATGCCTCTTTTTAATTCAATCATGCCGATTGGATTTATATTCAATTTAAAATTGGAAATGTATTGAATATTTATGCCAAGAATACTTTTTTACATCCTCGTAGCCACATCAATTTTTAATGAAACCATTTTGTTCTGCACAGACTTCGATATTATGTTTTTTATTTCGCTGCTGACTGTGGAAACATGGTCAACAATATTTTTAGCATTTAAATTTGTGCGGAAATGTTCTTCATAGGGTTTAATCAGTTTTTTGAAATATTGTTCATCATCGAAAATCCTGAACGGAATGCTCTTTACCGTCACCAGCCCAACACAACACTTCAAAAATTCATTTTTGTCCATTTCAATCCGGATTTGGCTTCTTTTGTTTCGTTTTGCTGCAGATGCTTCAATAATACTCTCAGTACCTTCATTGGCATCTTCCACATAATTGTGAACAAGCCTATAGTGTCTTTTTATATTTCCTGATAAATTCCCTGCCAAGCGCTTTCCACATTGCTTAGGGCGCGCGCACACAGAAAGCGGAGCGGAGCTGAGCTTATCAGCTCTGCGCTAACTTTACATTAAAATCCCCGGTGCTGCGCACACTGTGAGCTAGCTCCGCTCAGCTCACAGTGTGCGCAGCACCGGGGATTTTAATGTAAAGTTAGCGCAGAGCTGATAAGCTTAGCTCCGCTCCGCTTTCTGTGTGCGCGCGCCCTAAGCAATGTGGAAAGCGCTTGGCAGGGAATTTATCAGGAAATATAAAAAGACACTATAGGCTTGTTCACAATTATGTGGAAGATGCCAATGAAGGTACTGAGAGTATTATTGAAGCATCTGCAGCAAAACGAAACAAAAGAAGCCAAATCCGGATTGAAATGGACAAAAATGAATTTTTGAAGTGTTGTGTTGGGCTGGTGACGGTAAAGAGCATTCCGTTCAGGATTTTCGATGATGAACAATATTTCAAAAAACTGATTAAACCCTATGAAGAACATTTCCGCACAAATTTAAATGCTAAAAATATTGTTGACCATGTTTCCACAGTCAGCAGCGAAATAAAAAACATAATATCGAAGTCTGTGCAGAACAAAATGGTTTCATTAAAAATTGATGTGGCTACGAGGATGTAAAAAAGTATTCTTGGCATAAATATTCAATACATTTCCAATTTTAAATTGAATATAAATCCAATCGGCATGATTGAATTAAAAAGAGGCATACTGCTGAGTTTTTAAAAGAAGAGATTTTGAAGTGCCTTTGTGAATTTAATATAAGTATTGGTCAAGTTTATTCCACAACGACAGACAATGGTGCGAATGTTTTAAAGGCATCGAAACTTTTAAGGGATTTGCAAGAAAGTCAATTCTGTTTACGTGGAAACGAGTGTGCCCTAACCGATTCTCCAGAAAACAGCCTGGATGAGTTTGAAGAAATACACAACCAGCTAGAAAAAGTTTCAATTTTAGCAGTAATAAGATGTGCCGCTCATACCATACAATTAGCTGCTCATGGCGTCCTAAAGAAAATTGGATGTCAAGTGGAGGATTGCCGAAAAACGGATAAAAATCTACGTGTTCGAATTAGAGGAGGAGAAAATTTCAAGATGCCTGTAATCGACAATGTTACAAGGTGGAATTCTACATTTGAAATGATTAATTCACTGTTTGAATTAAAAGAAGAGATCGAAAACAATGACCACCTTAGTGATTGCCCCGATGTGGATTGGCGCTTCGTGCAAAACTTTTTGAAAGCTTTTAAGCCATTGTCGGCTTGCACAAAGAAATTTCAGACTGCGCACGATATATTAGGAGATTTTTACCGAGACTGGTTGTGTTGTGAAATCGGAATTAATGAAATTAAAAACACCAACGAATACGCAAAATTATTGCTAGAATCAATGATCAAACGGAAGGACAATATGATGACAAACAATAAAGCTCTTGTTGCGGCACTTTATTTGGACCCAAGATTCAATTTTGCCAACAGTCCATTTCTAACAGATGAGCAAAAGCAAGAAGCAATTGTAAGTTTTTGAACACTTTTACATTTACAAAATTCCTTTCACTAATATTATCACTATTATTATTTTCAGAAACACTTACTCCACACAAATAGAGCCATCAGAGAATTGTGTGGAGAACTGGACAGCGAAGGCACTAATTCAACGGCAGAATCACAGTCTTCAGCAGTGAACACAAGCCCCCATCAACCTCAACGGCGGACGGTTTGTATGCCAAATTAGAGAAGAAAATGTTAGGCACAATCGGAATTAACAATTCAATCGAGCAAAGGACATTAAAACAAAAATTGGAGAACCTTGGATATCGGGAACGACTTCCATTTGAGCAGGACGTGCTCGATTACTGGAAAGATTTTTCCTGCAATGACAGGGAAATCGGGAAACTAGCACAAGTTGTACTCGCTGTGCCGTCTTCACAAGTGTCGGTTGAACGTGCGTTTAGTGCACTTTCAGTCATTTTAACTAAAAATAGAAGCAAATTGTCTAAGGAAACATTAAATAAGGTTCTTTTAGTTAAACTGAATGGAAACATTTTAAAAGAATTAATATTAAATGATGCAGAGGAATAGAACAGTTAAGTTGTGACCGTATTATAATTAGAACAAAATTTTTCAATTAAACTTACAATATGTTCTTAAAGATTTGAATTTCTAATTTGGCGATTGTACACGTATCGTTAGCATAATGAATCATTCGTGATTTATTCACACGCCTTAAAAATCATGAGTGATATTTATATTTTAATCACCACTTTAAATATCACTCACGAACAAAAAGGTTTTTTTCATGAGTCCAAAACAAAATTTCATTCATGAGTTGAAAATAAAATTCACAAGTTGTTTTTTCACTCATGAGTGATTCGAATTTTTTCCGCTCTCCTACCCTGGCTATCCGTTCAAAGTGTACTAATCCCGAGTAAAAATAATTATATAGAAAGATATATAATTGGATATATTTATATATAAATTAATTATATATAATTATATATGAAATTTGGCCCGATATAATTATATAGAAATATATATTTTTATATATAATAAGGAAAATCATATACAATTATATAGAATTGTATATATGCAATTATATCTTTTATTTCGCCGATTTTCTAAGACATGGAATGTTCTATATGCTTTTTATCGTGGTAGGGCCGGTTATTTTTAAGAGCATGATCCTGGCTAAACTGTAAAACAGATATAATGAGATATTTTTGACAACATACATATAATAACTTTTTTCCCATCATTTTTCAGCCACACACCTTTTTCTTGAGGTCTTTCTCCACCCTTGATTGGGCTTTGAGAGTGCGACTGGAGAATGTGCACTTTAGTATGTGATTTTCCCCAAAATCTCCATCTACCAATTGATAATATTTATTTCATCAAAATTATTGTCAGGCATTATATATTATTTTATATCGCTATATATGATCAGATATAATTGCACAAATTCAATTGTAAACTTTATATACAGTTTTATGCACTGATATAAAGTTATATATCATCCCATGTTGAACTGTAAATGATACAATATATAATTCTATATTATTATATATTATTATATACAATTATATAAAATCGTCTAAAACTGTTGAAATATTTTATATAAGATTTTATATAATTTGATATAAATATATATATGATTATATATTTTTCTATATAATTATTTTTACTCGGGATCTTACCAGTTTTTTCTGCCTACCTTCGAACTCCATCAGAATTTAAAAAAAATTGCACGGGACCACCGTGGGAAGCAATCTTTCAAAAAAAAAATATAAATTCAAAACAAAACGTACCTACAGTTACATAAGAATGAGATTTTTCCTGAATCTAATGTTAAACATACGCTGTGAAGCAGAAAAGCAGTAGCAAACAATGTCCAACCCAATATTTTTTGTTACACCAACAAATGTCTTTATTTCGTAGCACAATAATACTTTGTTGAAGTAACCATCAACCTATTGTTATGAAAACATAGTATAACCTAATAAAATTTTTAATTAAACCTTTTTAGTTATCACAAATAATTTGTGAGTTGGCGAGACTTTATTTATAGTATTGTGAAGTATAAAAATTTGTTAGAACAACTATTTCACGTTAACTAAAATTTCTACAGTAACATTAACAGAATAGGTTTTTCAGTGTATACACCTACTTATGAAATAATCAAACTTAAATCTTAAATATCTTCCAAATGGTGAGGTTTACAGAAAAAATATAAGATACCTTTTTTGTAGAGCATTAAATTTCCTACAAAATTCTCCGAAAACATTTTACTGTACAATCAATTAATGATGAGGTAAGAATTTTTTTCTATTGGACTGAGAAAAAAATAAAAAACTGCGATGCGGAGGATCTTCTTATTACAATTAAGAGCTCATGTTGAGTGAGAATTTTTGTAAGCTGTCCAGGAACCCCGTGTCACTTGTAAAAAAAAATAATTGATTTTTTTGACCCACCCTAGTGTATATACTTGAAACGAGGTCAATATACTTAAATAGAGCGCTCGCGGAAAATTGCTCGATTTTGTTTGCGTTTTCCCGGCTCTGGCATGCATCTGGGAAATTTATAATTATGCAGAGGTTGTAGGGCAACTCTTAACGAAAGCAATGCCTTTTTTTAAATTGTAGGATGCTGTCTTACCGATCGCGCACGGTTTTTCCGAAGCACCTATTTTTACATTTTAGCAAATTGTGCGGAAACTTAATATTATTTTGCAACGAAATTTTTTTTACAAAACAACAGTATTAAAAGCTATCATTTAAGCCCCGAACGGATTTCCTACGAGTCACACAAGCTGAGAAAATTAAGGGCGAAAAATCGCGATTTTTTCGAGATAAAAGCGTGTTTCTAACGGATTTGACTTCAACAGCTATCATTTTCTTCGTTTTTTCTCACACTACAACCTCCTATTTTTGGTTTTTCCAATAAACATTTTTCCCTGTTTTTTTCCGATATATCGGCTTTCCCACCTTTCCGATTTTTTTCCGATAACTTCCTACGAACAGATTTTTCCCAAAGTATTTTTTTAAAAAACTAGTACTTTTACCAATATTATCCCGTTGAAAAACCAGCCAGGTTATTGTTTTTCGATCTGAAGGAATTTTGCGCCGCACAGCCTGTACTATTCGTACCCTTGCAAAGAGAGCTAACGTATTTTTATAAGACAAAAATAACTCTCATAATTGTGCCATTTAATTCTGACAACGCATTTATAAAGCACTTGTAGTATTCTACTAGTGTAAATTATGGGAGTGATACAATTTTAAAAAAAGTCGAATGTCCTCTCATAACCCACTACTAGAGTCTTATGAGACGAAATTTGTTACTTGGGCCTGAGTTAACGTAATGTCTTCGGAATTCAATCGCTCGTTTACATATGAGTTATTTCTGATCATATTATATAATTTATTTCTTTGATTACGTAGAAATCTAGTATCCAGCCATGGTTCCGATACTTTATCCCTTTTTAACTACGGTCCGAAAATCGAATTCGAAATTTTCAATGTATTTACACGTTTCAAGGTCCCAATAACATTTTAAGCAAAAATTTGAGAAGAAATATGGATATGTGTGTGTGTGCGTACGTATGTGGTCTTTTTTCCTGCACGATTTCGCGCGAACCAAAAAAGATATTGACTTCGTTGAGGTGCCGTTCGTAGCGTGTTCAAGGGAAAATGATCTGAAAAGATTTTCATAAAAATCGGTCGAGCCGTTTTTTTGTTTGAACTACTTAAGTGATTTTTGTACCAGCACGATTTCGCGCGAACTAAAAAAGATATCGACTTTGTTAAGGTGCCGTTCAAAGCGTATTAAAGGACATATGAACTGAAAAGATTTTCATAAAAATCGTTTTTTGTTTGAACGACGTAAGTGATTTTTGTACCAGCACGATTTCGCGCGAACCAAAAAAGATACCGACTTCGTTGAGGTGCCGTTCAAAGCGTGTTAAAGGAAATATGATCTGAAAATATTTTCATAAAAATCGGTCGAGTCGTTTTTTTGTTTGAACGAAGTTCGTGATCTTTGTACCTGCCCAATATCGCGCTCACCAAATATGATACCGACTTTGCTGTGGTGCCGATCGAAGTGTATTAACGAAGATATGATCTGAAAAATTATCATAACATTCGGTCAAGGCGTTTTTGTGTAAATGAAGAGACTAAGGCAAGTGTGCCAAGTAACTTAAATTAATTAGTTTTGCTACTGCCTAATATACTCGTTGGAATGAAACCCGTTCCAAATGAGGTTAACTTTTATGGATTCAGCCGAGCAATAGCTTCCCACGAAATTTTCAATCATTTGTCCATTTTCTGCCATACATCTGCCTACACACACTTCACGAATAGGTGATTTATCGTGACTAAGTATTTTGTAACGTAACGTCCGCATGAGTTGTTAAAGAATTATCAGAGTGATCATTATTTTAGTAGATCGTAACTCCAATAGCTGCAACTTCAGGTCCCTTAAATTTAACAATATACTTGTTAAATAAGTTTTGGAATAACAACATATTCTTCATTTTTCATCATCAAGTAATACATTAAATTTGTTTACAACTTCGTCATCCTAATCTTGTAAATACGCACATATCATTTGACAACCTAGCGAAAGCATTGATAAACAAATGTGACAAATTTTAGGTATTATATATTAATAGTTGGGACCCGGCGCGCCTATGCTGCTCCCACAAGCCAATAGTAGTAATCAGGTGATATGAATTTTAATAAACAGTAGGAGAGTCAGTCAATCTCTGTATTGTCGGATAGATTTTCAAAAAATATTAAACACGTGTTTTTTTTTTCAATCGAAACTTTTCGAGAGAATTGGGTGTTATTATTTTTGTCGTCGTAAATTTGCTATCTGTCCCAGTGTGCGGCGCGCGGGTGCCGCTGTGCGCCCTTCTTGTCTCTCATCGGTTTTCTTTGAAATATACATTAATATTATATATTTTTAGTTAAATACTTTTATTTCTTCATCGAGAAGGCTTTATAACAAATTAAAAAAATAATATCAATAATATGTTCGTAAATAACCCCCCCCCCCTCTTCGTTCGTTTTGTCTGTTTATTGTCCGACTTTGTAATAACCAAAACAATTTATATTAGTGTTGGTTACATATTTCTTATATTTTACTAGTTGGGTCCCGGTAGTAATCAGGTGATATGAATTTTAATATACAGTAGGAGAGTTTGAAAAAGGCGATTTTTTGGTATTTTTGATTCCAAATAACAAAATGTGAAACTATCAGGGATCTGACATTTTGATCGAGACAATAAAAACCATGCATTGACATGTCATTTTTCGAGATATACATTTTCGTACACAGATGAAGTGTCTCAATGAACCGCTTATTTTCTGTATTTTGGATTGCTGGAACCCGGTGCGCCTCGCTGCATCCAACGTTTAAACATTTAAAATCAATCCAAACCTGCAAAATTCAACTCTTCTTAACCATTAACGAAAAACCAACTATTCCTATAAAAGTTGGAGTCATTAGATTCAAAATACATTTATTTGAACTATGACCAAAATTGCCTGTGTATTCTGTTAAAACCGTGAACGTTAAAAGATTTAAAATTAATGCAAATAGCAGCATCCAGCACACGAAATTCGAGGGCTATTTTCTATAGCTTTTTTTAATTTAAATCTAGAAGTCAATGCCAAAAAACCAACTTTTATTTTCTCTTATATTGCGAAAGTGTGTTCGTCAAAACATGTGAAATTAATGCAAATATTGAAAATCAAACTATTCTCAATATCTAAGGAAAGAACCAATACTTATTTCTGTAAAATTTAGAGACATTCCCGAGTAAAAATAATTATATAGAAAGATATATAATTGGATATATTTATATATAAATTAATTATATATAATTATATATGAAATTTGGCCCGATATAATTATATAGAAATATATATTTTTATATATAATAAGGAAAATCATATACAATTTTGTATAGAATTGTATATAAGTATGCAATTATATCTTTTATTTCGCCGATTTTCTCAGACATGGAATGTTCTATATGCTTTTTATCGTGGTAGCGCCAGTTATTTTTAAGAGCGTGATCCTGGCTAAACTCTAAAACAGATATAATGAGATATTTTTGACAGCATACCTATAATAACTTTTTCCCCATCATTTTTCAGCCACACACCTTTTTCTTGAGGTCTTTCTCCACCTTTGATTGAGCTTTGGGAGTGCGACTGGAAAAGGTGCATTTTAGTATGTGATTTTCCCGAAAAACTCCATCTACCAATTGATAATATTTATTTCATCAAAATTATTGTAAGGCATTATATATTATTTTATATCGCTATATATGATCAGATATAATATTACACAAATCCATTTGTAGACTTTATATACAGTTTCATATAATGATATAGAGTTATATATCATCCCATGTTGAACTGTAAATGATACAATATATAATTCTATATTATTATATACAATTATATAAAATCGTCTAAAACTGTTGAAATATTTTATATAAGATTTTATATAATTTGATATAAATATATGTATATGATTATATATTTTTCTATATAATTATTTTTACTCGGGATTAGATTCAACATGCTTCATATTAAGTGTGACCGAAATTACCTATGTATGTATTCTTTTAAAAACTTGCTGGTAAACTATGTTGTCGATTTTGTTTTCGGGCGCGTAAATAAACCAAGATGATGCGTTTCCGACTCGCTGCACCCAACCTTAAGACATTTAAAATTAATCCAAATCTTCAAAATTCAACGATTCAACAAATATTTATAACCATTAACGAAAAACCAATTATTCCTATAAAAGTTCGAGTGTTTGGATATTGGTTTGTTTGTCTAATTGTATTTTTCCCACAAAACCGATGGTTCTGTTGGGTATCATGTCGTCATTATAATTGCGAACAGTGGACGAATGTTATTCGGCGTGGATGCAATTGCTGCATCAGTAAGTGTCAGATCCCAATGATTGTCATCTTCCAGCAATTGCAACTCGCGCCATGCACCTTGAAATGTATTGAATATTTGACCATTGTTCGTAAAAATTCGAAATATGTTGGTCCTGGAACATTCAGCAACAACAAAAGCAAAAAAACATTCACGGTGTTTTGGATGTACTGTGTAAAGTCGTCCCAATGCAGTATTGCCAGATGCACCGCATTTCCGCATTTTGTACCACAATCCGCATTGACTGATGCGGATTCCGCATTTTCCTTTTTGAGTTCAATGAAAAAAAATGCCAATGTGTGAAATCAGTCGACAATTTGTTGGATAGCCAGGGGATGTTTTTTACAAAGGATAATCTATTGTATTGATTATAAGATTAATTGAGTTTTATTAATTATTTGAATTTAGTTTTATTAATTATTTGAACTTCTTTTTATGTTATCCAGGTTATACTGATCATTGTCTTTTACAGGTGTTATATTTATATATTTATAATTTGCAGTTTTGATTGGTCAGTTGTTTTGTTTGTCTTATTTTTTTTGTTGATTTTTGTTAAGTAGATTATTAAATTGAACTTTTTAAAAAGTCCGCATTTTTTTGGTTGATTCCGCAAGTTCTATCAACATAATTTGTATTATTCATAACCAATTAAATGTTTACTCATTAAACGCCGCTAAGTGTTTAAATTTCGTCTACAACGATTTAAACGCTTTAAGTGTTTAGCAGCTAAACACTTGAGTTTACAGTGGGCACAACTCAAAAAAGTGCAATTTTACAGGAAAGGCTTTTTAAGATTTACATATGTGTACAATTTGTTTGTTTTTCCAAAAGAAATGAAATTATTTATTTATAAATATAAAATAAAAAATATTTAATGGTAATTTTTTTTGTCTCATAGGGCAGTGCTCTCCAAACTTTTTTGACCGCGTACCCTTATGACGAAAATAATCATAAACTGTACCCCCAAATTATGTATATACAGGGTGTCCCGTGGCAGATTTACGATTTGAAATTCGAATATTTGCAAACCCGATAGGCGGATGAGGGATGTAGTTCGGCGCGGCATGCATGCGAATTGCTTAATCACAATATGGCAGTGGTCCAGTGAACGATGCGTTCGCAAAAGAAGCGTATAATTAAAGCCAACGGGTTTGTCAGCAAGCCAAATTGCAGATATTGGGCATAAATAGAGAAAAACCGCGATTGAAGCACCAACAAACCCTGCACCGCCAAAAAGTGACCGTTTGAGGCGCTCTACCGACGAATAGAATAATCGTATCTTTTTTAGTTGACAATTCTCGTGGTGAAAATGACCCTGTTGATGATTATTCTCAGGGGCAGCGGACCATAAATCGTTTGGTTATGGGATTATGCCCCATTGATTCATCTGGACCCCATGTGGATTGCCCTATAACGCCCACACAGGGCATCTAACGTCTTAAGGAATGCCCGATCCTGAGTGGAACAAAGAGACCGAAAAATTTGAGAAAGCTTTATATTTTTAAACGCGAGTGTCGTTTTACGAATGTGATCCCCCAACTGAGTACTAATCACGTACAATGTTGCTTGACCTATGTAATCGAATCAGAACCGGTCTATTAAGTGTGCTAAATGATACCCTTCAACGAGATGGCGATGAACCCTGCGATTGAACTCTGCGTGTTGTAGGAGTTTGGAAATATGTACTGCGAAAGTTTGTCCCACAGTCGAAAGGTGTAGTTTGCAGAGTTATTTGGGTGGTGTTCATGAGGAACCTTCGGGAACATCCCTCTTTCTGCATACCCCTGAGGCAAACCCCTTTTTAAATGCTAATCGGGTGGGGTTTAAAAAGCTTAGGCTATACAGTTATAAGTTCTTAATACCTCTAATATAATATATTTAGTTTTCGTATGAAAACATTGCTTGTGTGCGGCCCTTCAACCACGTCCCTTCGTCTCCAGCGACCGAGACAGCGCTCGTACTCTCTGGGTTATTAGGTATACATGAAATATTTTGGGTGTGGATTTCCCCACACAAAGCGGAAGTGCGTCTGCTCTTTTCCTTTCATGCCCTCCACCGCCCCTGATCATTCTTATCGTCGCATGATAAGCAATTGCTCAGTGGACCACTGCGACATCGTGACTGAACCATCGGCAGACCGCGCCGAACTATACACCTCTTCCGCTCATCCGCTCAACTGTTTGCAAATATTTAAATTTCAAATCGTAAATCTACCACAGAACACCCTGTATATATAGCAAATACAGCTGCTCGTTTTAAAAATGGGTGTTGGCGATTATTTGGCGTTTATTGTTTCTCTTAATGGCTATATTTGTTAGTTTAGTAGGAATATAAAAACTATTTATTGTTTTCTTTTCTTCAAAAATAAGGGTAAAAAAATAAATATTCGCAACAGTATTGAATATCTCAGAAAAGTAGAGAACATAAAGTACTTTGAAGAGAAATTTGGCGTACCCCCTAGAATTTTCTGCGTACCCTTCAGGGTACGCGTACCGCACTTTGGAGACCACTGTCATAGGGAACCTGCGACCTCCGTAATTTTCTTGTGGCCTTTAAAAAAGTATCTTGTATTTTTATAAAAGTTGCATTTATATACGTATATCAACTTGTGTGGCCTCCTTTATTACTGCCTAATTTAAATATGGCACCCCCGAAAAGCTCCTCACCTATAGTTTGTCTCAGTTACAATTATTTATTTATGTTTATTAATTTATAAAACCACCATTTGATTGACTTAGAAAGGGCGGCAAATTGGAGAATGCCCCGGGCGGCAAAAGTTGTAGGTACGCCACTGAGCCGGACACTATCTCGTCAAGATCGTTACTAGATAGCCTATGTGATAGCCTTAACCTAGATGGTTTTTTAAAGACGGGGACCGCACAATAGACCAAATAAAATAGGTCTCAGTGCCCACCAAGGCGCCTCTCAACAAGAAATAGAAAATAGCCTATGTTCCCAGTAGACTAGGAATAATTCGAAGCCAATACTGTCCATGTGCGAACTCTCAAAATCATAAACAATTGTATTGTTATATGATGTACGAGACTGAGCAATTAAGCTCGAGCATCCATGCGGAGTGGTGAATAGAATTAGTAAAAAGGTTATCCTCGTCGGAAACGGCTACAATGTTCACCTCCTCGTGTGAATTGGTGAAGATAAGGTCTAGCCATTTACCACAAGAATTTGGTTCTTCGATAATTTGGTGTAGATCATTGCCGTAAAAAGTGTCAATAAGCTTTATATCGACGGCATTAATAGGAAGTAATTTTTTATATTCCTCGTCGGGGATGAAAGAAATAAAGTCACCTAGGATAAATATGAAGTCGCTACCGCAGAGTGCGTCGTTAACTTCCTCCACTATATGTAATAGATCATCATAATTGGATTGTCGGAATTAGGGAGTAAATAACAAGTGCTGTGCCGATGAATATACATATGCTTCAGGTCAGATTTGATTGGTATGTTCAAAATATGATATACAGAATAAAAAATTCACTATTTAAAGGGTCTTTGATAGCTATAAAGTGTCTCTGTGTCCGTTTTGTATTTTGTTCATCAGTCCAACATCCTGTGGATATCCTTTGCAAGTTGTTTCTCCTTCGACGGGTAGTAGGCATATTTTAGTGATGGCTCGGTTGTAATCTCCGTTTAATGTCTTCACTTGGACAACTCGGATCAGTCCATCCTGATCTGGAAAGACCGCTAAATTCACTTCAGGGGCGGCAGATTCTCTTCTTTAAGTAGAAGTAGTAGTCCTTTCGTTTATTTAATTTCGCCCTCTCCTGAAGGCAGGACAAATATTCCTGCGACCACCTGCGCCATAAGGCTTGTGCCAGTTGTTGAACGTAATGGTACCGAGAGTGGCGATTGCATTTCAAATGTGACAGATTTGAATCCACCAATGCTGTCAATGGAGCACCAATTAAAAATGCCGGGAGTCCATGCAGAGTAATCCGAGGGATCACTTGACAACGCTGAAATCGGCCTCGAATTAAAGCAAGTTTCCATCCGAGCTAATAGCACGCGCAGTTCAGCCATGGTTAACGTACAGGCACCGATGTTTCTGTGACTTTAACCGTCGGTAAAATTCAGATAGTTGATTTCGGGCCTCTACAAAGTTGGTAGCATTATCACAGAATCAGTTCCCGAGTAAAAATAATTACAGTAGAACTCCGATTATCCGAATCAATTGGGGATGGGGGCAGTTCGGATAATCAAATATTCGGATAATTGGATATAGATTGGGAATCAAGCAAAAAGAGGTAACATATTGTACATTGAAGAACAGAATTTATTAAGTTGTTATAAATTAAGCAAAAAGTAATCCATCTACTGAAAAAATGTTGTTAGAAGATATACATACTTATGTATAGTACCGGTAATATATAAAAATGAAATGTGTGGGCATGAACATTTAGCGAAAATTTTTTACTATCGCCCCGAAAATCGATTCGGATAATTGGCGATTCGGTTAATTGGCGTTCGGATAATCGGCGTTCTACTGTATATAGAAAAATATATAATCATATATATATTTATATCAAATTATATAAAATCTTATATAAAATATTTCAACAGTTTTAGACGATTTTATATAATTGTATATAATAATATAGAATTATATATTGTATCATTTACAGTTGATGATATATAACTCTATATCATTATATAAAACTGTATAATAAAGTTTACAAATGAATTTGTGCAATTATATCTAATCATATGTAGCGATATAAAATAATATATAATGCCTTACTATAATTTTGATGAAATAAATATTATCAATTCGCCGCCTGATTGTAAGAACTAGGTAACTCCAATTTTTGTGATTTTGAATTATCATAGTTTCATGTAGTCAATATCAAGCAGTATTTAATGCAAAGATCCGGAAACTTGTTAAAGCAAACTAGCAACATCTATTAAACAATTTAAAAACTGGACAAATGAAAATACCGCACTTATTATCATGTTACGGATAGGTAACTAGAGAAATTTATTTTTTACAGAATTCTGAGTTGCCTAGTTCTTGCACTCAGGCAGCGAATTGGTAGATGGAGATTTTCGGGATAATCACATACTAAAATGCACATTCTCCAGTCGCACTCCCAAAGCTCAATCAAGCGTGGAGAAAGACCTCAAGAAAAAGGTGTGTGGCTGAAAAATGATGGGAAAAAAGTTATTATAGGTATGCTGCCAAAAATATCTCATTATATCTGTTTTAGAGTTTAGCCAGGATCACGCTCTTAAAAATAACTGGCCCTACCACGATAAAAAGCATATAGAACATTCCTTGTCTGAGAATTTCTTTAAGTTCGTCAACTCTAAGAAAAAGGTTGATAACTACCCTAATGCCATGCAGCACACGAACTTGTCTAGTAGTGAGTCGCCTGCGATTTGCAACATGTTTGCGTCGTTTTTTCGTCAATCTTTCTCACCTTCTGACTTTCAGCCTAATGACAATAATTTTCGTCACATATTTACTAACCGTGAGGCTAATATTTTACCCCTCTCAATTACCAGTGCTGATATCGCGAAACATATTAACGAACTCCCATTCGACTTCACCTCTGACCCCGATGGTATTCCTCCTGCTGTCCTTAAGTCCTGTGCAGAGGTTCTCCAGTCTCCCCTGAAAACCCTCTTCCAAAAATTCCTTGATAAAGGGTACTTCCCTACTCTTTGGAAGAATTCGTTTATAATCCCTATTCACAAGAGTGGTAGCAAGAACGAAATATCGAATTATAGACCAGTTGCGAAGTTGTCTGTCATTCCGAAACTCTTTGAATCGATTATCTATTCTGCAATCGCGCCTATCTGCAGGAGGTTGGTATCAACGAACCAACATGGCTTTCTTGCAGCTCGTTCCACTACCACCAATCTTCTTGAGTTCACTTCCCATGCTGTCGAGGGCTTCGTTTCCGGTTGCCAGACTGATTGTGTTTACACTGATTTTAGTAAGGCATTTAACAAGCTCTCCCACTCCATTATACTTCTTAAATTAAGGATGTTAGGCTTTCCACGAGCCCTTCTAGCATGGTTCCAGTCTTACTTAGCTGACAGGACCTACCAAGTTCTTTTTCGTGGATCCAAATCAGTAACCATTGAAGCGTCATCCGGTGTTCCTCAAGGAAGTCATCTTGGTCCACTGCTCTTTATTCTATCATTTGATGACATTGTTCCCTTGCTAAGATACTGTAGAATCTTGATTTACGGTGATGACATCAAATTGTACCGTCACATAAAAAGTATCGAGGATTGCAAACTTTTGCAAGCTGACCTTGACACCTTTTACTCTTGGTGTGTGAACAACAACCTGGTTCTCAATATTAGTAAATGTGAAACCATGACTTTTGGGAGAGGTCGTAGTCCTATAATTTTTAACTACACCTTTTCTGATGAGAGTGTCCGTCGTGTTAATTTTGTAAAAGATTTCGGGATTAGATTTGATAGTAAACTCGATTTTTCTGCCCACATTAACTAGGTATATTGCTTCCAAAGGTAGTTTAGTCCTGGGTTTTATAAAAAGGTGGTCTAAAGAACTCAATAACCCCTTGATTACTAAACACCTTTATATCTCTCTTGCCAGACCATTACTCGAGTATGGGTCCCAGGTTTGGTCTCCTCACTACTCTTCGCACGTTGGAAGAATTGAGTCAGTTCAAAGGAAGTTCGTTCGATTCGCACTGAATCATCTTCCTTGGGTTGACCCAGTAGTTCTTCCACCATATGAATCTCGGCTTAAGTTAGTCAACTTAAGCTCTCTTTGCAGGCGTCGTGAGGTTGCCGATGTTGTATTTGTTAATCAGCTCCTTAATGGAAAGGTTGACTCAGGTTTTCTGAGTCGCCGTGCGTCGTTTAGAAAGAGTAGAGACAATTTGAGAGGGCCACCTCTCTTACGCACCAACTCCTCTAACACGAATTACGGCAGATTCGAGCCTGTTAATCGCATGTTCATTAATGTGAATAGAAATATCGATGTTTTTAGCGTGAGCATTAGTAAAGACGTCCTTAAAAGGAGTCTTTTCAATCTGACTTGACTGACTTTTCTTGCGCGCTTCTTTGTGTATTGCATTTCTTTCTGTTTTAATTGAGTGTGCAATCTCTGGGGGGTCACATCTCGCATATAAAAATGTGCGGGGTGTGACCTTTTCGGGATTGCATATTCAATTTATATGTTGCATGCTTTAGTTGAGCCTATCTCAGTGCTAATTGTGCTGAGCTGGTAAATTTTTCTTGGCCCAGCTAAGAAGTGTACCTTCTGAATTAGAAGGGTAACTCTATATGCATGATTGTGTGTTGGATGTAAAGAAAATCGGCGAAATAAAAGATATAATTGCATATATACAATTCTATACAATTGGATATGATTTTCCTTATCTATATATATAAAAATGTATGCCGTGCGTTAGTCTCGCAAAAACTCGAAAATGCCTCGAACGATTTCAATAATTTTTTTGCTTTGCTCGCCTCAATACAGGGGTGGTAGAAAAAACCAAAAGGTACAGCTGAAAAATCAAAAAAAAGGTAATTTTGGGATTTCCCACTTGAAATTAGTTTCTAGCTTCATGGCCTCTACCTATTGTTTGACAGCTGCGTAAATGAGAAATTGTCATTAAATTGAATTGGCAATTTCTAAAAAACCCCAATTTAATGACAATTTCTCATTTACGCAGCTGTCAAACAATAGGTAGGCCGTGAAGCTATTGAAACTAATCTGCAGTGAAAATTCCCAAAATGACCAGTTTTTTAGATTTTTCAGTTGTTCTTTTGGGTTTTTCCAAATTCATATTCTCCATCATTCTCATCTGGATTAGCTTCAACATTTGTAGTTGGCCATAAATATGTTCTGATAAAAAGACGTATGAGCTATGATTTTAACTTTAGTATGATCACAGACTTAACTATCTGTAATAAAGATGTTCCGCTTCATACAAAATTTTGGCACCAGCAAATTGCTGGCTAGGATTTGTTTCGATTCGTAAGGCGAAGCTTTAGAATACACATTCCACAAAGCTCGACGCGCATTTCCCCAAGTTCTCTGTTGATAGACAAAGGAAGAGAGGAAGGGCATGGTGGCTACGGAGCTTCATTCCACACGGACGAAATGTATTTTTCCCCTGCTCCACCCACTCACTTTTCCTTTCCAGCCAGGCAGCAGACGACATAATTTTTTTTGAATAGCCAAGTGCTCACGCGCAGGATGGATTTATTTGTTAATTGCCATTGTGGCAGGTCATGATTTTGTTTTTTTTTGTGGTTTTCAGGCATTCAATGATATTTCGCCGATGAAATGGAATATTCTTTCATTTCGCTACATTTCGGATTTCCCGGCCTAAGATTTCAGGTGCGTGGGACATAATCTATTTGAATTGTATTTGATTAGCCAAGGCCTCAGGCGTGAAATGGTGAATTGTCGCAGGTCATGATTTTGCTTTTTTGTTGCATGCGGGCATATTATTTTCCGATGAAATGGAATATTCTTTTTAGATTACTTTTCGTATTTAAGGCATTATGCTACATTTTGTTTCCGGCCGTAGATTTCAGGTATAATTTATACTTCGGAATCGAATAAAAACTAGTTGGGATGTGGCTTTTGACCCTTTCGGTCCACAAGATTAACTTCCCAGTATTCGTTCAAACAAAAAAACGACTCGAACGATTTTTATGAAAATCTTTTCAGATCATACTTCCTTTAACACGCTTTGAACGGGGCATCTTAACGAAGTCGGTATCTTTTTTGGTTCGCGCGAAATCGTACTGGTACAAAAATCACTTACGTCGTTCAAACAAAAAAACGGTTCGACCGATTTTTATGAAAATCTTTTCAGATCATATGTCCTTTAACATGCTTCGAACGGCACCTTAACGAAGTCGAAATCTTTTTTGCTTCTCGCGAAATCGTGCCGGTACAAAAATCACTTAAGTCGTTCAAACAAAAAAACGGCTCGACCGATTTTTATGAAAATCTTTTCAATTCATATGTCCTTTAATACGCTTCGAACGGCACCTTAACGAAGTCGATATCTTTTTTGGTTCGCGCGAAATCATGCTGGTACAAAAATCACTTAAGTCGTTCAAACAAAAAAACGGCTCGACCAATTTTTATGAAAATCTTTTCAGATCATATTTCCTTGAACACGCTTCGAACGGCACCTGAACGAAGTCGATATCTTTTTCGGTTCGCGCGAAATCGTGCAGGAAAAAATGACCACATACGTACGCACACACACACACACACACACACACACACACACACATATTTCTTCTCAAATTTTTGCTTAAAATGCTATTGGGACCTTGAAACGTGTAAATACATTGAAAATTTCGAATCTGATTTTCGGACCGATTACAATAACTTCCTACTGGGAAGTTAAAAATGTTTTACAAATTAAATTTTTGCCTTTATTTCTTGAGTTTATAAAATTGACCAACTCTAACTTAATTCTATATTAGTTATGCACGTAGCAGGTGATGGGTAATTATGCTGATTTCTAGATTCCTATAGATTGTGAACATCTTCATGGCCCAACCGTCTAGACCAGTGGGGTACGCGTGGGTACGCAGAAAATTCTAGGGGTACGCCAATTTTCTCTTCAAAGTACTTATGTCCTCTTCTTTTCCGAGATATTCGATACTGTTGCGAATGTTTATTTTTTAACCCTTATTTTTTAAGGAAAGAAAAATATAAATAGTTTTTATATCCATCCATACTAAACTAATAGATATGAACATTAATAGGAACAAAAACGGCAAATAATCGTTAACAGCCTTTTTAAAACAAGCGGCTATCTATCTTTACTGGTGCACGGGGATACCGTGTCACGGGGCTACACGGAATACGGGTTTAAATATCAAGCAGCAATTGAAGCACAGCCTATTGTTGGGCTTGGCTTCCTCCAGCGTTCGCCTCCATGATTGTCTGTCTCCAGTTTCTCCAGTTCCTTATTCTTAATTGTGTTATGTCTTCCTCGACACCGTCTACATATCTTTTCTTAGGTCGTCCTGGTCTCCTTTTTTCTGTCGGTAGACTCTCAGTGAATGTTGTCGGGCAGCAACTTCAGGTGGTAGGGAGGCGATGGTCGTTTTACTTTTGTCCGATTAAGATACATTGCGTGTATCTCAAATCGTTCAGGCTCATCTCATGTCCTTTCCCTTTCCTGCTTTGGCAATCTTGGATGAGGGTCTTTGAAAACATCAATAAATGGTTGCAAGTCATCGTTGTTCTGCAGGAATTTCAGAAGTTTCAGTTTCGCCTAATTAAAAAAAGCAGAAGTGGTGTCATAACTACTCATGTCGTGCAGGAATAATATATCGTCTGAAAGGGTTTTTCCCAGCAGCAAGATGGAGATTCTAGACGGTTTGAGACAACTGTAATCTAAGGCACAATAAGAGATACAGGCCGGCTCTTGTTTTTGGAGTTTGCTAGGAAACTATCCTGCGAGGCAATTAGCACCATCGATTCTGTTAATGATATTGCGGCAGATTATTTTCTTTGCTCTCTTCTCAATCGCTTGGTGTTTTCATTAGCTTCGTAAGGGAAGTCATCGAAAATTAGATTTCTTGTTTGACTTGACATGATACATAACTGGTGGAAATTTCTGATGTAACAAAAACCCTCCATCGATGACATATTTTCTATCGCTCAAGTCCGCCTGTTCAGTCGGTAAAAAGCCCATGCTCATCGAAAAGAAAGAAAGAGAAGGTAGGGGTTAAGTACGTAACGCAAAAATTCTCACAGCTCTTCATCTGAATGTTTCACGAAGAACTCTATTCAGATAGGAGTCATCAATCCAACCACACTTTTCATGCGAATGTTTCACGATGGTCTTTCTTAGGAAAAATGTGGTTGGATTAACTAGGATTATGACTACTGCTTAGTTTTTTTTTCCGCGCCAAACATACATAGATATTATGTGTACTCTTGTTCAGGATGACGAATACTACAACATACTACAATTTCAAGGTCATCGGAGGGGTGGGGGTTAATCTGAATAATTACCTTATTTTCAAATGCTTGGTATCAGTAAAAGGATTAATGGGATAAATCTTTCACGACATCATAAAAGAATATTTTATATTTCAGTAGGACGCGTCCTTGAGAAATGGGCTGTTGAAAGGAAAATTCGAGACTCTTGATGAAACCGCAACATTCGTTGGTTAAGGGGTAGGGGAGAAAGGGGTAATGGGAGTCAGCGGGCAATGGTGGTCACTTATTTACTAAGAATCTAAAATGCCTACAGTCGTGAACGCCGCGAGAACTAGGCCATTGCATGCGCCCCGCACCTCACTCGAACACCCATTCAGTTCACGCCGAGCGCTGAAAAGATGAAGCCGTGTAAGTTGTTCGCGCGTTTTTCATCTAATTTTTCGAGTGAACAAAATAAACGGTGAGTGGATCATCACAATACTTTTATGTTATTTATCGGTTTATTCCTATAATTTGGACCTTTGAAAATAGATTCATAAAACGTTTGCAGTGATAAATCAAGCAAGTTATTATGATTATGCAGAAGACCATCGAATTAAACATAATTTTGACAGAAGTGCAAAATGGCAGGTCGCGACTGGTTAGAGGGGTTCCTTAAAAGAAAAAGAAGATAAAGATAAGGACAAGAAACGCAAAACACAAAGTAAGGCTGTGAAAAATAAGGCTAAGAAGCGCGTTTTACAAGAAAAACAATCATCCTCAGAGTCAGATACAAGTCTCACTAACATTTGTGATGATGATGCAGAAGATGGTGGTAATACCTGCCTTATTTGTTGCGAATTTGGCCGCGACAACGAAATGTGGTTCAGATGTACGTTTTGTGGGCTATGGGCACACGCAGACTGCACCGGATGGGATGTGCCTGAAGGTTACGTGTGTGACAACTGCTAGGATGAGCCGACTCCAATTACCCAGTATATGACTACAATTACCCACATGTGCGGACAATGGCGGTCAAAGCTGATTTTTTTTAAAACTTGAATTATTGCCAAAGTATGATTCCAAAGTTGATTGAACTCGTGGGGCTGATAAGATTAATAACTAAGTTATCTTAAAAAAATATATTAATAAACGTTACTAATGAAACTTGTGTTTTGGAAACATTCTTGCTTAAGTGACTCCCAATACCCCCTTTACCCCTAATATCACCTTGTGTTCACTAATTTTCACGTGATTTTCTGAGACATATGAAAGTACTAGTCTTTAACTACAAAAAACATGTTTTATTTTAATTTTACGATACAAAATGGCGGGACAGCAGCGCACGCGAGGAAAATAAACACGGACGGTCGACATGGGCCACAATTTTTAACCAAACAAAAAACCAAAAAGTTTCTTAAAATATAGTCCAAAATCTAGCAAACGTCGTAGGATTTTTTCGAAAAATTGATTTACAGAAGATGGGGTTAACTTGAACTTTTTTTCTTGTTTTTTCGAAAAAAATCGTCCGAAAATCGCTTATAAAATCTTTAAAAAACAATTTATCAAAAAAGTCCTACGACTTTCACTAGAAAATATTGTTTTAAACTTGCATTTAAAATTTCAAGTCAATCTGATAAAAATTGAGGAAGTTACTGGTACCCCCAGTTTGGAAAACGTGGAGCCGACATATTTGAAGTTAAAGTTTTGATCCCCTCATAATCGAATTTTTGTATCATTCTTCGATACTTTATGGAGTGTTTAAGCCAATTAGAAAAAAAGGTGAAAAAAAGTCACAAGGTGATATTACCCCTTAATCGAAGAAAAGTGACCCCAACAACTTACCCTTAAATTCGCTCCAAAACAATAATAAATCAATATAAAGCTTATTCAATATCTAGAAATTTCCCTTAATTTGGAAATTAGCCTTGAGAATTTCAGTTATTTTCCTTATTAAATTTGTTTTTTTCTTAAAAACCCATACCTACCCCACCTTAAATTACCTATTATAAATTACCTCGACGAGTGGAAATTTTTATGGAGCCGGTTAAGTCTGGAGCGCCACTTATAAATACATACATATATACCAAAATTAATATTGAAACTTATTAATAAGAATTAGTGGTGTGACCTATGTGTTTAATTATGAAAACAAAAGTTGTAGACTTTGTCACATCTAAACAATATATTGAACTTGAATCCTTATCCTTGTTTTCAGAACAATATCCGAATATGTATGATCTGAAAACCCAGCGATCTACTTCCACCGACCGGAACCCAAATTAAGTTGAACCAGTAAAATCGATTATGTCGCTTGAATTACCGATACCGCCTCTTAGCCCTACGTACATTAATATATTCTCACGATGATCCCATGTCCTACGACCGACCCAATTAGGAAGCTCAGCTCGGTAGTCTAGACGGTTGACTCATAAAGATTTTCACAATCTATAGGAATCTAGAAATCAGCATAATTACCCACCTGCTAGGTGCATAACTAATATAGAATTAAGTTAGAGTTGGTCAATTTTATAAACTCAAGAAATAAAAGCATAAATTTAATTTGTAAAACATTTTTTTTATTCGATTCCGAAGTATAAATTATACCTGAAATCTACGGCCGGAAACAAAATGTAGCATAATGCCTTAAATACGAAAAGTAATCTAAAAAGAATATTCCATTTCATCGGAAAAATAATATGCCCGCATGCAAAGCAAAATCATGACCTGCGACAATTCACCATTTCAAATAACCATATAAAAAAATTGGAAATTAAAAAATCCATCCGGCCGGCGGTGCCCTCCGCCTGAGGTCTTGGCTAATCAAATATAATTCAAATAGATTATGTCCCACGCACCTGAAATCTTAGGCCAGGAACAACTATCAAAGACCGGGAAATGCGAAATGAAACGAAATGGCCTTGAACATGAAAAGTTATCTAAAAAGAATATTCCATTTCATTGGAGAAATATTCATATATGCCTGAAAACAAGAAAAAAACAAAATCATGACCTGCCATAATGGCTATGAAAAAAAATCCATCCTGCTCGTGAGAACAAAAAAATTGTCTCGTCTGCTGCCTGGCTGATATGGCAAAGTGAGTGAGAGGTGGAGCAGGCGAAAAACTACATTTCGTCCATGTGGGACGAAGCTCCGTAGCCACCATGCCCTGCCTCTCTTTCTTTGTCTATCAACTATCAACAGAGAACTTGGGGATATGCGCGGAGAGCTTTGTGGAATGTGTATCCTAAGGCGAAGCTTTAGGATATGTAGTAAATCCTACCCAGCAATTTGCGGGTGCCAAAATTTTGTATGAAGCGGAACATCTGTATTACAAATAGTTAAGTCTGTGGTATGATAGTACCTTGGCGGTGATAGTACATTTTTTATCTGATGTATAAAAAAACGGTAATATTTTCAGGTTGATTTTAAAGTTGACTGAAACTATGTACTAAGTACTATGCACTATGTGCGATGTATTATATACTATGTATGCACTATGTACTATGCACTATATACTGTGTATTGTGTATTATGTACTATGTTTTATGCACTATGTACTATCTACTATGCACAATGTACTATGTATCATCTATACATATATATATATAATAACAAACATGAAAAAATGTTCGTTAGTTAATCCATAACTCAACAGATTTCTTTGATTTTTTTTGATATTTTTTGTAGTAGCCTGTGCAAGGTTTATATCCAAAAGTCGGTAAAATTAGAAAAGAAAGTTGTTAAATCGCTATAAATGTACATGCACGAACAAAAATGGATGTATGTATGTATGTATGTTCCCTAATGACTCCTAAACCATTCAACCGATCACCACAAAAATTTACCCATATATTATTTACGTTAAGACAGTGGTTTTCGCATCGGTGCTTACTTTAAAAATTCACTCCTAGGGAGCGCTGTCATAGAGAGCTTTGTTTCGATAGTAATATACACTAGCAATATGTATGACCCAGCACTCGAAATTTGAGTGCCATTTTCTATACCTTTTTTTGAATTTAAGCGTGTCCAATTTCGTGTTCTCTAATCGCAAGGCCAATCTTGGGAAGTGTGTGGAATAAACCTTGAATTGTCATGTTTTTCACTCGGGCAGTTGTACGTGGTGTACTCTAGAGTAGGTAAACCATCGGCGCTATTCGTTTTCTCTCCGAACGGAAAGGCAAAAAATATCGTCTATCACCAAGCGTTGCGATGAACGCATTACTTATTTTCTGTAAATGTTTGTAATATTGCTATGAAAAGTTGTTGAAGAGTTGAATTTTGAAGACTTGGATTAATTTTAGATGTTTTAACGTTCGTGGTTTTCAAAGAATAAATTGGTAATTTTGGTCATTAAGTGTATATATTGAATCTAATGTCCCGAACTTTTATAGGAACAATTGGTTTTTCGTTGGTGGTTGTTTTAACGTTCGTGGTTTTAACAGAATACAGAGTTTAATTCTGAAGATCATATAATTAAACGGCAAGCACTTATTTTGTAGCACCATTTTTCAGAAATTAAACTCTCCAAATGTAATGAAAACTGTTTCACCATGTAGCTCTGAGCTAAAAGAAGTGCAGAATCACAATTTTATATACACGCGGTACCATACAACGTTAAAAAATAGAAAATAATTTTACAATTAATTCCCATATGAAACGTATGGCATCTGTTACATTTACTTCCCATATATGACAACAATTTTTCATTATGTGATATTAAGAGATAATAAAAGTTGGTTTTTTGGCATTGCCTTTTCCAACTATAAAAAATTTGTTTCATTTTTCAATTTTGTTTTATTGTTCCCGAAAAATTTTGTTAATGAAGACTTCTAGATTTAAATTAAAAAAGCTATAGAAAATGGCCCTCGAATTTCGAGTGCTGGATGCTGCTATTTGCATTAATTTTAAATCTTTTAACGTTCATTGTTTTAACAGAATACACAGGCAATTTTGGTCATAGTTCAAATAAATGTATTGTGAATCTAATGACTCCAACTTTTATAGGAATAGTTGGTTTTCGTTAATGGTTAAGAAGAGTTGAATTTTGAAGGTTTGGACTGATTTTAAATGTTTAAACGTTGGGTGCAGCGAGGCGCACCGGGTTCCAGCTATTCAAAATACAGAAAATAAGCGGTTCATTGAGACACTTCATCTGTGTATGAAAATTTATATCTCGAAAAATGCCATGTCAATGAATGGTTTTTATTGTCTCGATCAAAATGTTAGATCCCTAATAGTTTCACATTTTGTTATTTGGAATCAGAAATACCAAAAAATCGCCTTTTTCAAACTCTCCTACTGTATATTAAAATTCGGAAGCATAACATACTATCCCATGCCAAAATATCCCACGACCAAAAATCCTGGGATAAATATCCCAGGCTAAAATATCCCAAAATAAAATATCCCATACAAATTATCCTACGACAAAAAATCCCAGGATAAATATCCCAGGCTAAAATATCCCAAAACAAAATATCCCATACAAAATATTCCGCAACGGAATATCCCTTTTTAATTTGTTGTCATTTCAAAATTTTAAAAGTATGGAAATTTGCAACATTTAAAAAATTGCAAAATATAAAAAATACAATTCAAAAAAATTTTCAATAAAAATGAAAATTTTCTAATAATAGACGCACTGGTTTGTATCTTAATTATTATATGATACAAGCAGTAACTACCAGGGTTTAAATTGCTGCAGCAATTTTAATACGGTTGCTGTTGACTTCGCTTTGCTGCTAAGAAGACCACATCAATTTACTTTGCTTTGCTTTACAGCAATCACATTTTCAAACTTCTTGTTGCATGCTGTGAAAACTTGGTGGTGGCCGCCATATTGTACTTAAAATGACGTCACATAGCTTACTGTAATGTACTTGTCATACTCTTTCATTTGATACCCATGTCGGGGGGTTGTACAGAAAAAGGTAGTCCACCATTTTGTGGTGGCCGCTATATTGGATTTAAAATGATGTCACATAGCCTACTGTATTCTACTCGTCATACTCTTTCATTTGATACCCATGTCGGGGGGTTGTAAAGAAAAATCGATCGCAAGATTCTACCCCAGAAATATCCGCCATTTTATGGTGGCCGCCATATTGGATGTACCGTAAAATTGAATATACTACATTGCATTTTCTTCAGAACCAAAGGTTTGTGCCAAATTTGAGTATCACCGACGCGCTCCAGCCTGTCGGTTATACCGGATTCTAATCCTAACTAAAATCACCTACTAGTCAACCCATTCTCCGGCAAAGAGAGGCCTTTTCAACAATGCTTCGCCAACTGGATCAGCTTTTATCTACCTGCTAATATACCGATATTTCTAAGCCTTACTCTCTTCCTTTTGGTTTATTTGCGCCTTACCTTCTGATGGAGCATATTTAGCGTCTCCTCCACTTTATTCTTTACAACACCCGATGTCATCATGTAGTCTATGATGTTCTCTACTCTTAGTCGTGCCTGAGCTGTCGCTTGCAGCGCAGCAGTTTGCTCGGCTAATATCGGGCATTCCAATAGGACATGCTCTGTGTCTTCTATCACATTTAGGAATGCCGGGGACAGCGAAGACATCTTGTCCGAACCGATGGAGGTATGCTCTGGAACACACATGTCCACTCAAGAACTGTGCGAGGCCGTAACTCATCTCTCTTTGCTCTCCCGTGACCCTTCCCTCCACATTTGTTATGAGCCTGTGGGTCCATCGACCTTGAGTAGATTTACTCCACCTCCTTTCCACTACTGAAATAAACGTCACTTCTAAATTATGTTCACTTCCCTAGATTCTTCTTCTAATAGTTACTCAATTGAATTGAGCGGCTTTTGGTAACTGAAATATGATACGAAGAGCCTTTGAACTATTTTTTTTTGTAGACTTGGAAACACATTTTTCTAGACAAGTTCTTCTTATTTATACAGGTTTTTATGCGCCCCATGTTTTTATTTTAGTCTGTTAAAAGTCCAAGAATATTACTTAATAACATAAACAAATCTTTTCATTTTATGAAGGGATATTTTTTACGGGATATTTGGTATAAGGGATATTTTAGTTGGGATATTTTGTCGGGATATTTTGTCGGGGATATTTTGGCCGGGATATTAAGGGATATTTTTTTACGGGATATTTGGTCTAAGAGATATTTTAGTTGGGATTTTTTGGCTGGGATATTTTGTCGGGGATATTTTGGCCGGGATTTTATGACCGGTTCCCTAAAATTCATATCACCTGATTACTACTATTGGTGCAAATTACCCTAGCCATCACTCGATACGATGCGGGTATTACACATGATGCGGGTATTACACTAAAAGCATTCATTTTTCTGCCTCTTTTTCGTGTAACGATTGTGATGCCTTTGTAGTTGTACAATAATCGTGAATGAGAGGGGGGATTTCTCATAGTTTTCGCAGACCTCGAGTCGATGTTATATTTGTGTTAGTGTAATGGATGAGTGAGTCTGGCAAATTTTGTGGCTCAAAAGTGAGGAGACATATGACGCATGACATATACTTCCCTGCGACCCCTTGCCTAAAAAATCGGTTTGTGTAGGGGGGTAATAAACGAAATGATGGATAGTGTAACTTGCATCATTGGCTTATGGGTGCAGCATAGGCGCACCGGGTCGCAGCTAGTTATATATAAAAATATATATTTCTATATAATTATATCGGGCCAAATTTCATATATAATTATATATAATTAATTTATATATAAATATATCCAATTATATATTTTTCTATATAATTATTTTTACTCGGGTTCCTTCCTTCACTTCTCCCTTTCCCCTCACTATCTATCGACTAGAGCTTGCTGTTCGACATTGCACTCTATACGAAATAAATAGATTGTCGACAGTACAAAGGGCTTTCCCTGAGCTCTAGTCTTCCACATAAAAAAAAGGTATGTTTTTATAGGGGCTTTTCCTCTTAATTTCAAGGTGACGAACATGGGTCCGCAGAAGTCGACGCCTACATTTAACTAGTTGGGTTGTGGGTTTCACCCTTCCAGTCCACACGATCAACTTCCCAGTATGACGAATGTTGAATATTATGAATGAATATTTTATTAATAAATGAACAATAATAACAACAGATTGTAAGAAAAAATCACACCAAATTCATACTCCTGGTTCTTCAAACTAACACAACTCCTATATCCAATAGCAAACATTTTGTAATATATGTATATGAGGCATCATTTTACAAATCGAACACTTTTATTAATCAACATTTTGGATACCCCCCAACAAGAGAACCCATTAGTTTGCGAGTGTTCAGCATAGAGGTGATCCAGTCGCAGAAAGTGCTATTTAGACTTCGTCTACTTATAGCCCTAGATATAGTATCAAAGGATGTATTGTTGAAGGCTCCTTCGATATCGAGGAAGGCAGCCAGCACAACTCCTCTGTTTAGTCCTGCGTCTTCCAGCTTGAGCACCAGATTGTGCAGTGCTGCCTCAGTGGACTTGCCCGCCTGGTATACATGCTGATAGGAGCTTAGTGGTTGGCGTTGAAGATAAGTTTCCCTTATCACCCTGTCGACAATTTTCTCCATTGTCTTCAAGGCAAAAGACGAGAGACTTATTGGTCTGAAAGCTTTAGCGAGGTGTAATCCGAAAGCCCTGGCTTGGATATTTGGATATATTGGATATAAATGTTATGTTGACGTTCCTCCAGACAGATGGTATATAACTATGTGCGAAGGAAGCCCTGAATTTTTGCATAATAAGAGAGTGACTAGGTCGCAGGCCTCCTCTAACAGCAGAACCGTAGCAAACGTTACCGGCGCCCGAGGCCAGTGGAAAAAATTGCGCCCCCCTCCCGAAATTCGAAGGTATTCATGCTTTTCGAAGATTTGCCAGACAAAAATTCCAAATCCTCTACAGCTGCGATTAACTTCTTATATCTCATAGTTAGGTTATCAGAATATCAACTGCACTGTTTAAATCAATACGAAGCTTTTTGATTTCAGAAATATTAGGATCATCATCTTCTCCTTCGTACGATTCCAATCTTTTTTTTTCTTGATCCTTCGCACGCATTTTCCATTTCTAGAGTAGTAGCTAATGTTTTAGCGCGTGATAAATACGCTTGAGACTCGGTATCCCGCAGTTCCCAAAGTGAATTGTCCAATCTCTTGATCAGATTTGCAGCTTTTTCCAAAGTTAAGGTTTTCATCTGTAAAGCTTTAGGACGCTCTCAAAAATTCAGCCGACTGCAACAGTCAGACGAGCATGCGTGATGTTCGAACATTGCCCGAGGCAAGCGCATCGCTAGCAACACCCTTGGTATGCCACTGAGTAACAGAATGGGATAGATCCTGTCTGCTCCAGGGGACTTGTATGGTTTGAACGATTTAATCGCCTCCCTAATAGCTTCCCGATTAAATACGGTGTTTGCTTCTATCCAGGCAACTTTGGTCGCTTTAGAAAGTGGGCCTATTAACTGCCCAGTAGAAGTTGCGTTCCCATTTGATTAAATGGTTGTGCCTGGGAAGTGTGCCTGTAGCAATATTATCAAGGTTTCTTCTCTGGAGGGAACTGTATGAACGCAAACTTTTGCGTGAGTGTGAGTTTAATTAAATTGAATGTGTTGGACTTTTCACGTTGATTTTCTGTGAAAAAAAGCTGGAGATATTGCTTCCCTACGTTTTTTTACGAGGGAGTGATGAGAATCTTACATCGGTCAAGCAGCACGGAATGTGTGCGACCGCCTGTGTAAGGCTTCCATGCCTATGACAGGAGACTCCGCTGGGAGTACGCACCCAGACGGTTGTGTCAGATTCCTACTGACTAAAGTCAGCCACCCTTTTTTGTATGACGTTCAACTCCAGACCGGTACGAGCCGTTAAGGCATTACTTCAGTCTGGCGTCATCAGCATGACCCTTAAAAACAAAGGGTTCCCTCAAAGGTGTTCACCAGAGCCCGAACAGTCTAGCCATCTAGCTACCTAGCTGCTACCTCTCCTTGCATTTCTTTGCCTTTCTCTGTTTCTTTGGGCTTCGTAATGCTTAAGCTTCTTGTGAATGGCCTTCAGCGCCACTTCCATCCTTTCCCACACGACCTCCGACCTTATCATATGGTTTAAGATGTGTTCAGGGGTTGACTGCACTTCAGCAACTGTTTCCAACGCAGCCCTGTGCTCCGCAAACCTCGGGCATTTAAAGAAGACATGCTCCGCGTCCTTTTTATCGTCCGGGCAGTCCGCGCAGAATGGTGAATCGTCCAACCTGAAGCGGTGAAGGTATGCCCTATAACCTCCCACGCCCAATTTTAAACCAATTATAATGTTGATGTCTCGCACTTCCAATTTTTTGACGAAAAGTTGATATTTGACTCATAAGAAATGTGCCCTTCTTTTCAAATCGTTTCTCGAACTTCTTCCGAGATTTTGAAATTTAAAAAAAAACCTGATTTTTAGGAACAAAAATTCCGTTTTTGACTAATACCTCTTAAACGGTAAGTGTTATCATAAAATAGTATTTGCAGAGTTTGTAGATTATGCGATTATCTACAAAAAAAGATATTACACGTTTTCCCGTACGAATTGCCTTTCATGAGATATCGCCGTTTTAAAGATGTATATATACAAGTCGCAAATAAGTATTTTAAAGTATTTTAAGTTTAAGAGGTATTAGTTAGGTATTAGGAATTTTTTTTCCTAAAAATCACGTTTTTTTTTAAATTTCAAAATCTCGGAAGAAGCTCGAGAAACGATTTGAAAAAAAGGGCACATTTCTTATGAGTCAAATATCAATTTTTCGTCAAAAAATTGGAAGTGCGAGACATCAACATAATAATTGGTTTAAAACGGGGCGTGCTCCATGTCCACTCAGGAACTGTGTGAGGTAATAACTCACTTCCCCATGTTCCCTTATAACCCATTTCTCCACATTTGGTATGAGTCTATGGGTCCATCGGCCCTTAGTAGACTTGTCCCACCTCCTCTGCCATATTGCGATGGACTGGCTGCGCGCCAGAGTCCACCGTATTTTCTTAAACCCCCCTCTTGCATATTCGGGGTCGTACAACCTCTTGCCCCCCATTGCAAGAATACCAATGGGAATCATTCTAGCTATCACGCATGCTGCTTCGTCAGACGTAGTGCGGTATGTACAGAATGCCCGAAGGGCAGTTACCCGATACGTGGAGTTTATTTTCCTCCTATTGCCCGTTCTGTCCAATGCCGTTGCCCACACTGGCGCTGCATACAATAGGACCGAACTAACTACTCTTGTGATGAGGAGGCAGCATCCTCGCGAGTGCTGCGCTGATGGCGGAAGCTTTTTCCGCTATGCCCGCCAAGTGTACCTCATCACTCCCAAATACCGAAGGGCGGCTGGGAGCGGATGACCTGGTCACCAACTTTCACCGCTATGGTCTCCATCTTTTTCCGCTTGCTGATTAGCACTACTTCCGTTTTGTGCTCGGCTATCATTAGAGCAGCGTTCTCGAGCCACGTTTTTATTTCCCATATCGCTTCGTTCGCGAATATCTCCATTTCATCGAGTCGCTTGCCTACTACAGCTACCCCGATGTCATCGGCGAACCCAATAGCGACCGCCTCTCGCGGGAGTCGTAGCCCCAGTACTTCATCGTACATGATGATCCACAAAAGAGGGCCTAAGACGGAGCCCTTGGGGACTCCGCAGGTTTTCCTATACTCCCTCGTCTGACTCGCAGTGTAGTGTCCTATCTACCAGGAATTCTATCACAATGCGCACTAGATACTTCGGTGTATCAAGTTTTATCAATGTCTCGACGATCTTGGTCCACCTTGCGGTATTGAAAGCATTTTTAACGTCAAGGGTTATCAATGCGCAACTCTTATTCACATCAATTGCAGCCCTTGCAGGGCTAGTCACCATATTGATAGCATCCGTTGTCGATCTAGCTTTCCTGAACCCGAATTGCCTTTCCGACAAACCACCTTCCCCTAGGCGCTTGGGAGTAGTCTGTTGTATATCACCCTTTCAAAAAGCTTGCCCATAGTGTTAAGAGGACATATCGGCCTGCATTTCTAAGCCCTCTCCTCGCCTCTTTGTATTCCATAAGGAGTTCCTCGTATTCTAGCCGTTCCCGCCTTCGCTAACAGCGCCTTCTTGCCTTTAGGCAAACCGGTCGACGGTCCTCGATTTCATCGTTCCACCAGAAGTTCGGTGGACGTCTTCGGGGTTTTAGGCGTTGTGGCATGTGGGCGTCACATGCCCGTTTCATCGCCGCGGTGATCCTTGCGACCCTTTAATTTGCGCATCCTGTCTGCCCAATATTCTCCTGCAGGATTATCTCTTTGAACAGCTCTTCATCTAGCTTGTTCTGGGCCCATCCGGTGCCTATGGCTTGGTTTTGCTGCATTCTTTCTGTCCGTCTTCCCGTGCGGAAAGTTATGACGTGATGGTCGCTGTGCGTATACACCTCGCTCACCCGCCATTGGAGGTCTCTGGCCATCGAGACACTGATGAAGGTGATGTCTACTATAGACCCTCTTTCACCTTTTTGGAAGGTGTTTTGACCGCAGGTGTTTGCCAACACCACATTGAGGCGTGAAAACGCTTCCACTAGAATGCGCCCCCTTGCATTTGTATGCCGGCTGCCCCAGTCCACAGCCCATGCATTGAAATCCCCCGCTATTATTTTTGGGTTATGGCGACTCGCGTCTGCAGTCAACTTTTCCACCAATGTAACGTATTCCTCCATCGTGAGACTAGGCACGGCGTAGCATCTGTAGACATATACACCGCTTATCCTTGCCCGCGCGAAACCGTCTTCCGGGTTACTCATCGTCTCTTTAATTGCTCGATTTCCACACGCCCATATTGCAGCTTTTCCGTTTTTGTCCGCCTGCCAGATTCCATTATGTAGGTCCTTTTACTGCTCACTTACAATTGCAACGTCGATTTCCTTTTCGTACACAATTTGTGCGAGCAGAGATCTTGGACTGCCTGGTAGTGGTTCAATTGTATGAACCTTATTTCCTTCCCCGTTTGAGTGCCTTCTTGAATAGTGGACACTTGCTACCGCTCGTACCGTGGACACTGTTACTGTTCCTCGCTTCCTGGCATAACAGGCATTTAGGGCTCCCGGCGCAGTCCTTGGCGATATGTCCCTTTTCTCCGCATTTCAGGCATAGTTCCTTCCTGTCCTTGGTGCTGGTGCAGTTCTTTCCTATGTGCCCGAACTCCCAGCACTTATAGCATCTCTTTGGCGCTGTCCGCTCCCTTATTCGACAGATAACCCATCCTATGCGAACCTTTCCCGCTTCTAACGCTTTTTTCGCTAGTTTGACCGGCATATTTAAGGTGGCCATCTGGGTGCCACCATATGATTTCCTTAGTCCGATGCTGAGCTCCTGCACTTGCGGCAGGCCCAGCTGATTCTGCAATGCCTCCCACACCTCCTCTTTGGGAGTGATCTCGTCCAGGTTCCTGATCTCGATCACTACCTAGTTGGTGTTTGCTCTTAGCTGCGCTGTTTCTCCTAGCGAAGATTTAATCATCTGCTGGAGATCCACCCCCAACAAGCAATTTTATTCCTATATGTACCTCCAAAATTTTCTAGGGAACAATTCTTGTGCAATTAAGGTCCTATATAAAGCGAGATATTAATCTCACAGTGCTCCCAGGGAATAGCGCTAGGCTTTTATAGCGATATAATGGAGAATCCTATAATATGCTCCGAGAATAAAATTTAGTCTTGATATGAAATATTATTTCTCATAATGCTCTTCCCAGTAGGAAATGGAGCGAGATCTCCTCGAGGGAGGTATATGGGAGATTAGAATTCTACAAGCAAATCTCTCTGGCGAACTAAAAAAGATGTTTTAGGGAGTTCCTGGTACGAAATGCGGGGCAAGATCTCCCTACGGGACGTATATGGGAGATTATAAATATAAACAAAATGCATTGAAGAGTTAGTGATTGTAAAGCGGCAAGTAAAGTCGCACTTTTAATTCTAAGTTAAGTGCACTGCGATTACGAAAAATAAGAATAATTTTATGTGTTTTATGAATATAATTTATGTTAAATTACTAATTATTTCTTTTATTTGTTATTTGCCTATAAAATTCTAATCTCCCTTAAGGCGATATCGCTCCATTTCCTCCTACTGAGTAAAAAATTGTCTGCCTCTTTTGAAAACCTTCAAATGAAGAGTAATCCAAGAGAGTGCAAATATAGAAAATTCCACTTTAACTCTCCAGGAGAGTACAAATGGAGTACTCCCTTTTCCGGACATGCTTATGGGAAAAGGAGCAATAAAAGGAACGTAGAGGGAGGTCTCCCTAACTTCCAAGGGAGGCCTCCTTTATTCATTTCTCTTTTCCTACTGGGTTATATCGAAATCTCATATTGGTGTACAACACTTATATAAGGCTTAGTTCAATTGCCATTGTAGCAAACTAATCTTATAAGATTTTTGGATCATACCCCATATTGATCTGTATCACTTATATAGGAACTAAATGTTCTCTCTTTCTCTCGTAAATTTGTATCATTGTTATATTAAGGCTAAAAAACCATTATGGGACAAATTCTGG
Organism: Thereva nobilitata; assembly: GCA_963855945.1. Taxonomy (NCBI): domain Eukaryota; kingdom Metazoa; phylum Arthropoda; class Insecta; order Diptera; family Therevidae; genus Thereva; species Thereva nobilitata. The sequence continues at coordinate 78,833,131 of OY979695.1, forward strand.
ACCTTCATAAGATATAGGAAATGTGGCATTAATATAAATAAATTAAAGGACAACAAATTCTTTTTGAATTCATAAATTTATATTTATGTGCAATTAGAGTTCTATATAAAACTTAGGGTGAGTTGCACCAAATAACTTTAACTGTAACAAAAGCTGAATCGGCTGTCAAATCTCCGGTTAGACAAAAGGAGAGTTGCACCGTTTAACCATTGTTAACATGACGTAACATTTTAACGTTAACTTTAACCAAGCAAAGTCGGCCGGTTAGTGTTATTGTTATTGTTATCTTATGACAGTTGTCAAATGTAGAATTTGAAATTAATTTGCTTTTTTGTGTAGTTTTATGTGATTTATAAATAAATTTTGTGTTTTTAAAATTTTTGAGGTGAAGTAAGTGCTATAATTTGTGTGTGAAACAAATCCCAGAGGAAATTTAGGGATATTTTACGACAAAGCTTTTAACGAAAACTTTAACAAACGATAGTGTGGTGCAACTCAATTTTACTAACCGGAACAACAACCTTGTTATTGTTAAAGTTAATTTTAACAATAACTTTAACCAATGGTTTGGTGCAACTCACCCTTAGAGTTTTGACTTGATAAAACAGATAGGAAGCATTAAAAGTGATTAGATATATTATATGTATAATATATTTCTTAAGGTGCTCCTACACGATCTGGCAAATTGCCAGATATCTGCCGATTTTTGTAGACAGATGTTTGCCTTACTAATTACATCTGTGGCAGATATTCGGGCAGATTGCATCTGGCGTAGAGTTGTCAGATACATTTTTGCCAGTTATCTGTCATGCATATGTTTTGCCTATTACACGATCTGTTATTTTTCATCTGGCTTAAATGCTGTTTTCATCTGCATAAATTAAAATAATCTGAAGTATAGTACTCCAGTTAACAAAAATGACTTCTCGTGAGCGGTAGGTGGCTGTTAGAAATAAAAATGGCGTCGAATGAATGCTGTAAGAAAAAATGAATATTTTAAAACATAAATTTTATTAAACGGAGACCATGTTTATCATTTTAATTATTTTTACATCAAAAGTAAATGTCTAATGATGATAAATGTACAAGGATTTTTTTCGTACACATTTTTCAGTGAGAATTTTACAAATTATAACTTCCGGTAAAATTTTCTATGAGAAAGAAAAAAAATTAAAAATTAATTGTTTCCTTAGAAAGCTTAGAGTCTCCTCTTTAAAATGTTTTTTTCATTTTTATTTTTGCGCACATTTTAGGCAAAAATACTTTAGTTTTTCCCCGAACGCCTCGCTAGAATATTTATATGAAGTTTTTTGGCGCGCTTAGATTTTTCGAATTTGCCCTTATTTTTAATAATTTTTTATAATAATAAAAAAATTTTTTTCAAAATTAGTTATAATATAAATTTTAGTAAAATTTTCCGCTTTTTCACGGGGCGCTATTATTTTTTCGAAATTTTTTTTATTTTCCGATATATAACGCAAAAACCAAATTTTCAAATTTGTTTTCGATATTGTGAACTTAGCATACACTTTAGAGCAGCAAAGATTTTTTTATCGTTTTTTACACCCAAAAAAGTACCTAAGTCCCAATTTTCAGCGAGATCACATTTTGTGCGAGGTCAAAGTCTCTGTCAACTGGGCTATACAGAATCTTGACGGAAAGCTTTAACGAATTGATTCCAGTTGTATATGTATAGCGGTTCTGACGCAGTGACACGGTTGTAGTCCGGAATATCAAAGCTAGTGGCGATATCTCTAGTCCACCCAAAGCTCACCACAAAGGTTGTTGTCCAAGCTTTAAGCCAAGAATAAACCAAAACCCAAGCTTCAAGCTAAGCCCCCATTCACAACCGAGACTAAAACCGATGACTTTACTGTGCCAGAACCGACATAGCTATACTAACAGAACTCGTAGATCTCGTCGTTGTAGGGCCTCAAATCGTCCTCCCTCATATAAGGAGCTTAACAACTTAGTTATTTGCTCTGCTCATACAAAAGCTTCAATATGTATTAATCATTGTTAACGGTACAAAAGCAAAATTTTTCAAGAGTCAACGACGGTTTTAGTTATTTTGTGGTATAAAAGCTTACAAAATCATCATTAAAAAAGAGACTCAATAAAATTTATTTTTGTTGACCGGTGTTATCTGGCAAGCTGCCCAATTATTCAAAAAGCTATTAGGCAGATTGCCAGATGATTTTCAATAATTGCCAGATGGATGAAATGGCTGATTCCACGAGCACCAAACGCCTGCCAATTGTTGAGTGCCAGATTTTGAGGGCAGACATCTGGCTTCATCTGTCACAGTGATTACATGCATCTGTCTACGAAAATCGGCAGATATCTGACAATTTGCCAGATCGTGTAAGAGCACCTTTACTTTAAAAATTGGTTTCTTGCAATGTAAACATGAAATTCAACGACGATTGAAATTTTACTGTTGATATTTAATACGTCACCTCGAAAAATAACAACGCGCCTTAAGATAAATTAATAAATTAGAAAATTTAATGAATTATGAAAAAAATATATGTTCGTCTCAAAGAAAAAATATTGAAACTAGTACATTACAATGTATTTTTCAATAAAATTTCGTTATAACTACAGTGAAATTTCCCTTCACGGACACCCCTCTTACACGGACACCTTCCTTGGACGGACGGTTTTCATCGGTCCCGAATGAATCTCATATAACTCGCATTGTGTTAACTCCCTCTTGGACGGACATTCTCTTGAACGGACGCGGACACGCAAGAAAATGTCAAAAAACAAAATAAAAACTAATTTTTCTATCGCTATAATGTCGCTATTGCATTTCTCAATAGCGCCGCATACGAACTTCGCTGCCTGCCTTCACTGCGGGACTTTCCCGAGTTAAACCGGGGATTCACCGACTTCAATCTTTCGGTACAAGCGCAGCGTACGTCGTGCAACTCTGCCTGGCTTGAATGAGGGACTTCCCCGAGTAAACCGGCGATTTACCATTTTCATTCTTTCGGTCATGGAGAATATACAAGGAGACAAAACTCTTATGGGGAAAATGACAGGAAATGGATGGGTAGAAGAAACTAAACTTCTAGTTCATTTTTTGCCACAGATGTCACCTTAAATTATGAGAGAGTGGTTGCAAGACCTAGATTGGAAAATGGCAAAAGAAAAAAGAAACATTGTGTTATTTTTAGACAATGCGGGATCTCATCCAAAAGACGTCCGATTAAAATATACAAAAATCTTGTTTCTGCCCCCTAATTGTACATCAGCTTGTCAACCACTAGACCAGGGAATTATAAAAAATTCCAAAACTTTTTACCGAAGTCTAATATTAAAACAACTGCTAGTAAACATTGAAACTGCTGGTACACCTTTTGAATTAATTAAGAAAATTACGCCATTGGATGCAGTTTACTTTGCAAAAACCGCTTGGGACCAAGTAACCAAGGAAACAGTGCAAAATTGCTTCCGTAAAGCAGGATTTAAGCATGAAAATATCCAAAGGGAATACCAGTTAACTGAAGCTATTACATCTGATCCAGAAGATGACTTACCACTGAACGTACTTGCAGATATCCTCAAAAATAAGAATTTGTTGGAATTGACTGATAATGAAAACCTTAATAATTTTTTGAACCTAGATGAAAATTTGTATGTTGAAGATCCAGATTCAGGACTAGAAATTGAAAATCCAGTTGAAATACAAGAACTTTCCGAAGATTCTGATGTCGATAAGGTTCCAATAACAACAGAGGCTATCTCAAATTATGGTGACGCTATTACCCTAACCAATCAGCTTAAACGTTTTTCCGAGGATCACGGAGAAACAGAATTTTTGGAGCTTCTTTCCAAATTAGAAATACGATTTCTGGACTCGATTTTAAGGAAAAAGAGGAGACAAACAACAATATATGAATTTTTGAGCCATTAAAGTGATATTTCATTTTATGTATTACTACAAATGTATTCCATTATATTTTGTATGTATGCAGTAGGGATTGTAAATTTACCGCCTTTTTCATTTACCGGTAATTCGATAAATGAAAATTAAAATACCGATTAACCGGTAAATTACCGGTAAATTTTTTTGCTAAAAACTAAAATTAAGAAAATAAAAAGATATGTCATTTCGATTTCCATTTCACATTTTTTATTTCAAAGATATAGAACATAAAATTTTTAAAAACTAAAATGTTATTCCAAACAAATTATAATAATAATAGACACAGAACTAAAATAATGCAGAAAAAAATACAAGAGAAGTAATATATAGTACCTAATACCATTTTATTGATTACCATATTTTAAAAAATAACTTCTCAAGAAACTTAAATTATTTAAAGTCTTATCTCCTAATTTTGATCTTATTTTTGTACAAAACAATCCAGCTCCCGAGAATACCCTTTCTGATTCAACGCTTGTTGGACGAATGGTAATTAAATAATCAAATACAATTTGAATTTACTTCCCCCGTACTTTTTCTTGGTGAAAATACTCTAGTTCTTTTTTTACTATTTGTTTCCAATCTTTCGTATTTTTTGCTTGTGAAACTGACACTTCTAGAAGTTCTGTTTTTTGTTTGATAAGTTCATAGAGTTTCTGCTTCATTGATAATTCGATATTAGGTGTAGGAGTAGCAATATTTTCGTTATCTGGCTTTGAATTCGAATCTAAATCAGAATCATTTAAGTTACTCTGATTACTATCAACAATAATCGAAAGTATTTCAACAATGCTTTTAATTATTGTTGCTTTACTGTTTATGTTAAAAATGTCATGATTTTCTTGACTTGACAAAACCAAATTAGGGTCTGTCAAATAGTGTAATACGTCTGAATAAATAGTCCTTCTCTCCTTCATGCTATATATTAATGCTTTTTTCAATTCGACGCTTAAAAATGTATTTTGGTTGGTTAATTCATCCAACATAAATTTCAAAGTAACATCGGCTACATATAAATTAGTCTTTTCACTGCAAGGTGTTTCAACCGCTAACTGAATCGGTTGCAGGCTTGAGATTACATTTGATAGTAATTTCATTTCTCTGTCATTAAAATCTAAGTCCAATTTCAAATCTATTAGGCTTTTTCGGACAGCATCTTTAAGCAATAAAAATCTATCCAGCATGTTTAGTAAGCTATTCCACCTGGTTCTACAATCTAATATTAAAGAAAGTTCTTTTCCAATAATTTCTTTAACATATTTTTTTAGTAATGTATTTTTGGTTGGCGATTTTCTAAAAAGTCTTACTATCTGCCGTATTTTGGTAATTAAAGAATTTAATTCTGCATTTTGTAGAAGAAGTTCGTTAGAGCCAATAGCTTCTTGGTTTATTTCAAAATTATCGTATTCAATGTCCGAATTATCAGAATCAGAATCGGAATCTGTAGTAAGTAGTAAATTAGCATTATATTCATCATTATCCTGAACATCTGGTGTGCTTCTGCTTATATTGTAAAGAACTTTTATGATTGCAAGTTGCAATCCATGTACCAAACATAACTGATGTGTTTTATTGAGTAACTTCATCGTTTTCTTCATAACAGCAGCTTCGTCCGATGTTATGCAGACAATATTTTTCAAAGAAATTTGAAATTCATTTAATTTGTTTTCTATTAATTTTGCGCATACTTCAGCAGGCGCAGGTCCAAAAATTCGACTTAATCCAAGATTCCAAAATTTACCACCACTTCCATGAATATTCACATTAATATACCGGCGGTTTTTATTTGATGTCCACTCATCTGTGGTAAGGCTATACATTTGGTTATTCTTCGTATTCTGTAAAATTTCCTTCGATACCTCTTCCTTAATTTTATCTGCATATTGCATAACTACTTTTTGAATAGTTTTTGGCGACTTTGGTATTTCTTGGTAGCCTCTTGCTTTTAATAGCATTCGCAAATCTGCAGATGTACAAAACTTGCTAAAAGGAATCCCATTTTTTGCTATCATTCTTGAAAGTATAGCTTCAAGAGATTCGTCATTTTTCTTTAAATAAGAGGTAATTTTTGATCTTGTATCAATCGCTGCTGGTCCTTTTGAGCATTCTTCATTTTTTCTTTTTAATAAATTAGTTTTGTGTTGACTTTTTAGATGGCTATGTAAACCACTAGTACTTCCATCTGCTGTTTTTATTCTTTTGTTACACTGTTTGCATACAGACACATCTCTCGATTCTATTCGATTAAAATAGTACCAAACTGAATTTTTATCCATGGTTTCTACAAAAAAATAATACATTCTGTAAATTTTAAACCAGAAAAAAATATTACAAAAAAAATCGAAGATTCGAACTAATTTATGTAAATCTATTCGAGGTTTGAGAAACACTGTGTCTTGACGTAATGGATTATTATAATGTATAAAGAATTTAATTGGGGATTCCCCAAGAAAATAAGGTTAGATTAATACATATTTTGCACAGTATTAAAATATAATATTAGAATCTTCTAATAAATATATATATTTAATTATTTTAAACAATTGTTAAAGTAAAAAATTTATTTGAAGTTCAAATTTTAATGTTATTTTACTCTATGTCTTGTCATAAGGTGGTGTATTCGAAATTAAAAAAAAACGTGAAATATTTACTATTATTATTTTTCAATATAAAAAAGAGATATTTACTCACTCTTTAAGAAAAACGTTGATTATAAAGATTTTAAACTTTTTAAAAGACTTGAAACTCACAAAGCTGCAGAACATAAATCGGTGCTTTCAAAAATTCAGCTTGCTCTGATTGCTTACAAATTTTAACATCAGCTGAATATTTGAACAGTTGACTGCTCCGCCTGCTGCAATCGGCTGAATTTTTGAAAGCGGCCACATATGCTAACTATCGCTTTCTGTACGATTTATGTACAGCGGTTTTAAAACCCTAGAAAGTTTAAATTATAATTAAACAAAAAATATCACACATGAAATTAATAATTAGGTATATTGTTGCTTATACTTGCCATTTTTTTTTATTTTCAATGTCACTTTGGCCATTTTAAATGGATTTTTCTTTTACGGAATTACCGGTAAATTTCAAAAATTTACCGGTAAGTTTACCGAACGTTTTATTGTCAATTTATCGCTTAACCGGTAAATCGGTAAACCGGTATACAATCCCTAGTATGTAGAAAACGTATTTTATAAAGTAATAAATTAATAATTATTTTTTCCTTAAGTTTTTTGTTTATTTTAAAAACGTTTACATACATATACGTTTTAAATGTCCAAATTTCTTTAATTATTAGAGTTTTCTTAAAAAAAACCTGATTTTTTCTTTCATATTTATTTTAGTCGGACACCCCTCTTGAACGGACACTTTCAGTCGGCCCCGTTGGTGTCCGCCCAAGGGAGATTTCACTGTATTTGTTTTCATGTCTATAAACCAAAGCCTTCTACATTTACAAGCCATGCCTGGCTACCTATAATAATTTTTAACTACTTTAAATTCACTTTAAATTCCATTACTACACAAATTCAACATTTTTTCCCTAAATTAACACGAAAAAACCACCGCAAATGTAAACAAAAACGTCACCTAATCAATTAACACTCTTAAAATACACTTAACCACTAATTTTTTTTTAATTTATGGAGTCAGATCACTAAATAACTTATCACTGATAATCCGTGTGCACTAAAAAGTGATAAAATACATTATTTTACCACTTTTTATTCCAAAAACTAATTTAAAAAATTGCTTTTCTCACAGCTAAATTGAAGTCCATTCTGACTGAAGTCCATTCTGACAGATAAATTGAAGAGCCATTTTCTTTGAATGTGAGTGTGAGATTTCGTAGTGCATGGCTTGTAAATGTAGAAGGCTTTGCTATAAACACATTTATTCTTAAATTTTTAATTATAAAAAAATGGGTTTATTTTTATTTCAAATATGGTCGTTCTAAAATTTTGCATACATAATGGCGCACGAAAAAGAGATGATATAGTACTTCAGTTCTCCATTAACGATAATTAATCTTGATATAACAGCCCAAATTTAATGCCGTGACTTTAAATCCTATATAAACATTCATAAGCGCTTATATAAGAGACAAATTCTTATTAAAATAGTTGAAACTGTTGGATTAAGAATATAAATATAAATGTTGAGTGCTTTTACAGAAAAGGCCGAAACAAAATGTGTTCATATAACACTTGTGTTCCTATAAAGCATAATTTGTCAGACTATTTTCTTCGCAGTTAGATGAATATATGTTCAAAAGTGAAGAACGTAGTGGTGTCTCAAAAAAATCTTCCGCGTGTTATAAACTGCTGCCATTAATATATATTATAGATATTATTCTTAAGTAAAACTGATTTCATAAGCACAGCTATATACGTTATAAACGACGGGAGATCTTTATGCTTTTTATTCCCACAGAAGACAGATAGATAGAATATTTTAATTAGGATTTGACCAAGTTGTAGAGCACCCATATTGGAACGGCTCTACCGATTTAGCTGATTTTTTTTGTAATACATATTCGTAATTGTCAGGATTCTTAAGTGATGCTCCGCCAAGCATGTGGCAATTGATTTTATACGCTTTATATTAGCTTCACCTGTATGTATGTATGTATCTATGTATGTATGTATGTATGTATGTATGTATGTATGTTACCGCTTTATATTAGCTTCAGCCGTATGTATGTATGTATGTATGTATGTATGTGTGTATGTATGTATGTAGACAAATCTTGCAACTTGATTTTGACCCACTTCCATATCAACTTCAAATTTTGCCCATATGTAAAGCTGGCGTGACAATGCAATCTGACCATTTGTAAAAAAATCAAGATGGCGGTTCCAAGATGGTGGCCGAATTTTGCAATCGTGCTCCCCGACCCCCGACATGGGTATCAAATGAAAGGGTATGACAAATAGAGTACAATTCGCGTCATTCCAAATTCAAAATGGCGGCCAACACAAAATGGCGGACTACCCTTTTCTTTACAACCCAATCGATATGGGTATCAAATGAAAGGATATGACAAGTACAATACTTTGCTGCGTGGCGTCATTCCAAATTAAAAATGGCGGCCAACACAAAATGGCGGACTACCTTTTTCTTTACAACCCACTCGGTATGGGTATCAAATGAAAGGATATGACAAGTAGAATACTGTGCTGCGTGGCGTCATTCCAAATTCAAAATGGCGGCCAACACATTTTAAAATTAGCTGAAAATATTGCACAAGCCAGAAATGCTTAAGTGCAAATTCGATGATTTTGAGTTTATTGCATTTTTCTATTCCGTATTCCCTTATTTATCATTGCTTTCTTGTCTTAAACTGAGCTGCGCTTGCTAAGTTATCGGACCGGCAAAAGTGCTTAAGTGCCTAATTGCGTATTTACAAAATAATTTGGCTTTCCGAACCCAACCAAATATGCACAAGATACTTTGAACTGTTTTGCTGAGGATTTTCGAAGAGAGAACAAAGTGAAAAACACAAGCAAATCATAGGCCAAAACAGTCCAAAATATCTTGCGCACATTTGGTTGTGCTTTTCACTTCGTTCTCTCTTTGAAAATGCCCACCCAGAATAGTCTAAAGTATTTTAAACATTTTTAGTCTACCTTTCGAAATGTAAAAAAAGCGTGGGGCGCTAGCGAAAAGTTCCGGTATTAATAAAATAAGAATATAGGTTAAGAGTCCCACGCTGTTTTACATTTCGAAAGGTAGGTTGTTTCCATATTCTGGCTGGAGCAATAAAAACTTTACATTCAAAATTATTTTTTAATTTTTAGTTCATTTTAACATAAAAGCGTATTTTTTAGTTTTTTTATTTATATATAGATTCTGATACCCGCGACCTCGTCCTCGTAGAAATATGTTACATCCCGAGTAAAAATAATTATTTAGAAAGATATATAATTGGATATATTTATATATAAATTAATTATATATAATTATATATGAAATTTGGCCCGATATAATTATATAGAAATATATATTTTTATATATAATAAAGAAAATCATATACAATTGTATATAATTGTATATATGCAATTATATCTTTTATTTCGCCGATTTTCTCAGACATGGAATGTTCTATATGCTTTTTATCGTGGTAGGGCCAGTTATTTTTAAGAACGTGATCATGGCTAAACTCTAAAACAGATATAATGAGATATTTTTGACAGCATACCTATAATAACTTTTTCCCATCATTTTTCAGCCACACACCTTTCTCCACCCTTGATTGAGTGCGACTGGAGAATGTGCATTTTAGTATGTGATTTTCCCCAAAAACTCCATCTACCAATTGATAATATTTATTTCATCAAAATTATTGTAAGGCATTATATATTATTTTATATCGCTACAATGATCAGATATAATTGCGCAAATTCATTTGCAGACTTTATATATAGTTTTATATAATATATAGAGCTATATATCATCCCATATTGAATTATAAATGATACAATATATAATTCTATATTATTATATATTATTATATACAAATATATAAAATCGTCTAAAACTGTTGAAATATTTTATATAAGATTTTATATAATTTGATATAAATATATATGATTATATATTTTTCTATATAATTATTTTTACTCGGGATTATACTATACCTTAATAGAAGCCCCCACGTTTGAAGTCATTGATGAGCTAGTATACATAATTTCACGCCTTTAGTAAAAGGAAGGGGTAAAAGCAAGGAAGAAAAGTTAGTAAGACCATTCTTTCAATCCCTCATATTAATATTTCAAGGCCTCCCTGTAAACAATAGTACTCTTTTCTGGTTGGAGAATGACCAGACTGTCAAAGGCACTGGCTCTTGAGTATGCTACATGCAATTAGCCAAATGTAGTAGTCAAAGTGGTAGTATTTTTTAGGGCTGTCAATGCACATGTTTGAACTTGTTTGAACAATTGTTAGAATGTTTGAACTTGTTTGAACTGTTCATGAACTTTGAACAGTTCAAAGTTCGAAATGTTTGAACGGTTCAGAAGTTTGAACTGTTCAAAATGTTCAAACAGTTGAAGGTTCAAACAGTTGAATGTTCAAACAGTTCAATGTTCAAACAGTTCAATGTTTAAACTGTTAAATCTATAATTTGTTGTAAAAAGTACTGATTCTTTTATTTATAATCTAAAATTATTTTAGATTATAAATAAAAGAATCAGTACTTTTTACAACAAATTATAGATTTAACAGTTTAAACATTGAACTGTTTGAACATTGAACTGTTTGAACATTGAACTGTTTGAACATTGAACTGTTTGAACATTCAACTGTTTGAACATTCAACTGTTTGAACATTCAACTGTTTGAACATTTTGAACAGTTCAAACTTCTGAACCGTTCAAACATTTCGAACTTTGAACTGTTCAAAGTTCATGAACAGTACAAACAAGTTTGAACAATTTTTTTAATGAACTGTTCAAACTGTTCATGAACTTTTGAACTTTTTGCCACCCCTAGTATTTTTGTTATCTGAAAGAGTATAAGCCAAGTTGTCAACCTTTATACCACCAGTCCGTCATGTCGTTCACGTCATGGTGCAATGTCTAGTAATAGCTCGAAAATAGAAAAATGTAATGATAGGTTAAGGGTGGAGTCTGGAGGATGCATGAGGAGGAGGCAGTAAACCTCGCGTTTAAACTCTTGGATGTTGTACGAGTTCATTTTTTAAACAGCCGGCTGAGCTAAAACAGTCGGGGTTACCAGGAGAGTCTCGTCGGAGTGTTATGCCTCCTGAAACAAGAGAATCCCGCTAACCAGCCGACAAAGACTGTGACGCAGGCAGTACCAGACTACCAGGCGAACAAAGAGGTGCACCGTCCGCTAGGTGAAGACCCGACCTAAGCGGAGCTTTGGTACCCTATTATTAACCGGTGAAGCCGGCGGGATGCCTTATTAGGGATACCTTCTGATACTGATGGCATCAGAGGAATTCGGGGGATGAAGACGGTTTCTCGCTGATTGGCGCCTGTGACAATCTTGGCTTCGATTAAGTGTTTGTACAGAGTGGTCACCTGAAGCCTGGTTTTATTGCACAGTTTCGGAGGGTTTAAAATGCGCAATAGTATGATTGGAGCGCCAACCTTGAGGTAGGGAACGTGAGGTTGTATTCCTGATATGTTAAGAGTGCTCAAGAAATCTACAAGGTAATGTACAGCAATATCGACCTCCTTTCTGTGGAATTGGCAACGAAAAAAAAAAATTTGTGGGAAAGAGAATTGTTCTAGTTTCCTTGATTACATTTTGATATTATGTCTTGGAATTCTAATTTTTATACGCCTTACATTAGCTTAACCTGTATCTGTTTGTTGTATGTTCTATGTAAGCAAATAATGCAACTTGATTTTGACCCACTTTCATATGAGGCATTCTTTTACAAATCGAACACTTTTATTAATCAAAATTTTTGATTTGCTTCAATTTTTTTACGCAGTCCCTATACAAAATAAGCGGACACGTATTTATTCTTTTTCCGGTCAATTTTTTACAAAAAAAGGGGGGGTAAAGTTTACGTCACTCGCCGATTATGCCCTTTCTCAAATCGCTTTTACCTACTCCGGTTCTATTCATCGTATCGAGTTAAGTGAGATATAATTTTAAAGGTAAGGTCCAAAATGATCTATATGTATCGTATAAAAGGGATTATTTCCTTTCGGGATTGAATGTAGTTCGCCCTCCTTTCTTCCATCTATCGCCTGGAACGTAATACACTTCAAAAACTTCCTAATGTAATTTTTAATCTCTTCTTTAATATCTGGATGCCAATAGCTCTTAAAAAATATCTCCGTCGTCTTATCGACTCCCAGATGTCCAACATCATCATGACATGTCCTAATAATATTGCCTAGCAAAATATTTGGTCCATAAAACAATAACTCATCTCCTTGGGTCTTTCTATAAACTAATCCATTTCTTAGTTCAAAATCCTTCCGCTCTTGTTTTTCTAATGATTGTCTAATTTCTTCTATCACTGCATCTTGATTTGATGTCTAGCTAATGTTTTTCTAACGTATTCTCTTCCAACACAAATATATTCGGCATCCTACTAAGAGCATCCACGTGCCTCATCCTTCGTGTTGTCTTGCAATTTCTACCCGAAGTCCTTCTGCTGCTCCAATAATTTTCAAGGGAGAATTTTTGAGTCCCACTAATCCTGCTGCTTTTCTAAACGGGGTAATTACGAATGCGTGCGCTGCTGACTGTTTTATCTATGATACTGGTGCACCCAAATCTAATATCGCTGGTAAGGTTATATTATAATCCTGAAAATTCACCCACAGCCTATAGTCCTTGTCCAGTCTGGTTACTGGCAACTGCTTTTTTCTCCTTCCTACATTCCTTGCCGCAAACAAAACAGGATCCCCATTCTCGCCTTTTTTCTCTGCATTCTGTTGCCCTCTTTGTCCACAATTAAAACATTTCGTTTCTAGTTTTCCTTCAGTTGGGTCCATCCTTCTCTCTCGTGCTTCATTTCGTTTGGAATCTCGAACGAATCTGTGCCTGGACAAACGATTTCCAGCAATGGACAAACGAATTCTGGCATGGACAAACGAATCTGAGCCTCGACAAACGATTTCTGTCCATGGACAAACGTATTCTGGCATGGACAAACGAATCTGATCCTCGACAAACGATTTCTGTCCATGGACAAAAGAATTCTGGCATGGGCAAACGAATCTGTGCCTGGACAAACAATTTCTGTCCATGGACAAACGTATTCTGGCATGGACAAACGAATCTGTGCCTGGACAAACGATTTCTGTCTATGGACAAACGAATTCTGGCATAGACAAACGATTTCCAGCAATGGGCAAACGAATCTGTGCCTGGACAAACGATTTTTGTGCATGGACAAACGAATTCTGGCAATTTTCTGATAAACTGCAATTAAAAAACGCAATGTGAAGAAAATAGTTTTCGTATTTTTTTTAAATTTATAACTACTACTTCCGGACTTAGGAAATTTTCTGAGCGGAGCCGATTCGCCGAAATCCACGCCATGTCGAAAAAATTTCGACTAAGTAATTTAGTTACAATATTTATTTCTCCGAGGGGTGGATTAATTTGGTTTTTTTCTGTATTTCGTGTCGTATTGATGTCGGTTGTTCGGAATAAAATTGAACTTCCAATGGTTACAAAAATACATAAATACGAATTTCGAAATGCGCCTTTTTTATGCCCAATTTGATTTTCCCGAATAATTGATTAATTTATAAAATTTTATCGGCGCGTGGGCAAATGCAACTATTTTGTGGACAAATATGGACAAACGAACGCGCAAAGAAAAAGTGCGAAATTCGCAATCGGGGCTGCCAACGTCGCAAAATTGAAAAAGTTCAATTATTTATTATAAGTAATGGGTGGGTGGACAAATAAAAATAACTGCTGGACAAACGAACGCGCAAAGAAAAAGTGCGAAATTCGCAATCGGTGTTGCCAACTTCACAAAATTGAAAAATTTCAATTATTTATTATAATTAATGGGTGGGTGGACAAGTAAAAATAACTGCTGGACAAACTTGGACACACGATGGACAAACGATCTATGTGGTTAAACATTTTTTTTGCAAAGTTTTGCAAAGGGTGTTGGTTGAAAAAATTTGAAAAAAAATGTTTTTGCTTGTAACTTGTTAACGGTGCCTGGACAAAAAAAACTTCTCCGTGGAGAAACGATGGACAAACGTGTGAAAAAAAAAATTACCAAAATTCGCATTTCGTGGTGCCAACTTCACAGACCTACAGATTCGCAGAACGCACTTCATTGGATTCATGGAAAGTCTGGCCGTTGGACAGTTTTTGTTGCCAATAGAGTGGCCGAGATTTATTTCATGCAACACACAATCATGCATATAGAGTTACCCTTCTAATTCAGAAGGTACACTTCTTAGCTGGGCCAAGAAAAATTTACCAGCTCAGCACAATTAGCACTGAGATAGGCTCAACTAAAGCATGCAACATGTAAATTGAATATGCAATCCCGAAAAGGTCACACCCCGCACATTTTTATATGCGAGATGTGACCCCCCAGAGATTGCACACTCAATTAAAACAGAAAGAAATGCAATACACAAAGAAGCGTGCAAGAAAAGTCAGTCAAGTCAGATTGAAAAGACTCCTTTTAAGGACGTCTTTACTAATGCTCACGCTAAAAACATCGATATTTCTATTCACATTAATGAACATGCGATTAACACGCTCGAATCTGCCGTAATTCGTGTTAGAGGAGTTGGTGTGTAAGAGAGGTGGCCCTCTCAAATTATATCTACTCTCTCTAAACGACGCACGGCGACTCAGAAAACCTGAGTCAACCTTTCCATTAAGGAGCTGATGAACAAATACAACATCGGCAACCTCACGACGCCTGCAAAGAGAGCTTAAGTTGAGTAACTTAAGCCGAGATTCATATGGTGGAAGAGCTATTGGGTCATCCCAAGGAAGATGATTCAGTGCGAATCGAACGAACTTCCTTTGAACTGACTCAATTCTTCCAACGTGCGAAGAGTAGTGAGGAGACCAAACCTGGGACCCAAACTCGAGTAATGGTCTGACAAGAGAGATATAAAGGTGTTTAGTAATCAAGGGGTTATTGAGTTCTTTAGACCACCTTTTTATAAAACCCAGGACTAAACTACCTTTGGAAGCAATATAGTTAATATGGGCAGAAAAATCGAGTTTACTATCAAATCTAATCCCGAGATCTTTTACAAAATTAACACGACGGACACTCTCATTAGAAAAGGTGTAGTTGAAAATTATTGGACTACGACCTCTCCCAAAAGTCATGGTTTCACATTTACTAATATTGAGAACCAGGTTGTTGTTCACACACCAAGAGTAAAAGGTGTCAAGGTCAGCTTGCAAAAGTTTGCAATCCTCGATACTTTTTATGTGACGGTACAATTTGATGTCATCAGCGTAAATCAAGATTCTACAGTGTCTTAGCAAGGGAACAATGTCATCAATTGATAGAATAAAGAGCAGTGGACCAAGATGACTTCCTTGAGGAACACCGGATGACGCTTCAATGGTTACTGATTTGGATCCACGAAAAAGAACTTGGTAGGTCCTGTCAGCTAAGTAAGACTGGAACCATGCTAGAAGGGCTCGTTGAAAGCCTAACATCCTTAATTTAAGAAGTATAATGGAGTGGGAGAGCTTGTCAAATGCCTTACTAAAATCAGTGTAAACACAATCAGTCTGGCAACCGGAAACGAAGCCCTCGACAGCATGGGAAGTGAACTCAAGAAGATTGGTGGTAGTGGAACGAGCTGCAAGAAAGCCATGTTGGTTCGTTGATACTAGCCTACTGCAGATAGGCGCGATTGCAGAATAAATAATCGATTCAAAGAATTTCGGAATGACAGACAACTTCGCAACTGGTCTATAATTCGATATTTCGTTCTTGCTACCACTCTTGTGAGTAGGGATTATAAACGAATTCTTCCAAAGAGTAGGGAAGTACCCTTTATCAAGGGATTTTTGGAAGAGGGTTTTCAGGGGAGACTGGAGAACCTCTGCACAACACTTAACGACAGCAGGAGGAATACCATCGGGCCAGAGGTGAAGTCGAATGGGAGTTCGTTAATATGTTTCGCGATATCAGCACTGGTAATTGAGAGGGGTAAAATATTAGCCTCACGGTTAGTAAATATGTGACGAAAATTATTGTCATTAGGCTGAAAGTCAGAAGGTGAGAAATATTGACGAAAAAATGACGCAAACATGTTGCAAATCGCAGGCGACTCACTACTAGACAAGTTCGTGTGCTGCATGGCATTAGGGTAGTTATCAACCTTTTTCTTAGAGTTGACGAGCTTAAAGAAATTTCTAGGATCAGTAAACACTTTATCGCTCATACAGCTAAGATATTCTCGATACAGAGCAGAAGAGAGTGAACGAAATCGGTTATAACAATTTATAAATAAATTGAGACTCGGAGTGTCCTTTCTCTTTAAATAGGTTTTCCATAGTCTATTCTTCTGATTTTTCAGATGCTTGAGCTCATTATTGAACCAAGGTGGAGATGAACTGGGTAATTTTTGGGGCTCATAAGGTACACAAGAAACCAGGGCTTCGTATAGTACGCCATAAAATCGTGCCACGTCGTCATCCAAGTCATTAGAAGAAAGTAGGCTGTTGAAATTAATCAAGGCAACCTTAGATGACAGCTCATTAAAATTAGCCTTTCTGAAGTTAAAGGCATGGGATACCTCCTCCGGACAAGGATTATTCTCGGAATTGAAGCAATAATTGAGCAAGAGAGGAGGATGGTATTTGTCAACAGACGACATGACTATAGGACTGGGTTCAACAGTAATGTTGACTGAGTCCGTAAAAAATACAAGATCTAACTGCCTCCCCAACACATTAGTCACCCCACTCATTTGATTCAAGGCGAGTGAGAATAGGGAATTGAGAAAATAGGATTCTTTAAGATTAAGGTTCCCTTCAGGGAGGTAGTTGTCGTCATCTTCGACATATACCCACTGAATATTGGGTAAATTGAAATCGCCTAGAAGCAGTAGCTCATCGCCGGTGTTCATCATATTCTGGATATGATCAATACAAGAGATGAGAATATCATAGAGGTTTTTACCTCCATCGTCAAGTGTGCTTATCATATCTGGTGGGATATAGCAGCACAGTAGGAAGAGATTAGATTTCGAAAAGGAAATTTTGATAGCGACAAGCTCAATGTCAAGGTGGTTAGAGAAACTAGGAAGCGAAATTGGGTTACAATTAAGATGACTACTGCAAGCTAGCAGTACGCCACCCCCACGAGCTTCCGAGTCAGTAAAACGATCCCTCCGAAATACTTGGTAGGAGGTATCGAAGAGCTCAGCATTAAAAATGCCTTCATGGAGCCAGGTTTCCGTGAATGCAATGACATCGAACCCGCTAGCCGTCGATGCCTGACGGATGTCGTTAGTTTTAGACCTGGTCCCCCTTACGTTCTGGTAGTAGAGGGAAAGCGTGTCGAGTTTTTTGGCAGCTGCGGAGCGCTCGGTGTGGAAGCGTTTGAATGATGGGTTCGAGTACGTGTACGCGGAACAAAAAGCTTGGTAAGTGCACCTGCAGGCCAGAAACCAGGGTCTAAGAGAGTCTCGGCAATATCAGGCGGTGCGGACAAAACAAATGAAGCAACAGGCTTGGAAAACTTGCTGACTTTTCTGCACAAAACCGTTCCAGGGTCTATAGATTTCATCCTTAAAAATTCACCGATAGTCTCCGTCTTAGTTTCAGGAGAGAATCGCGAGATAAAGATATTTAAAGGTCTCGGTATCGTCACCAGAGGGGTGCACGGTTCCAGAGGAACCGTAACTTCAGGGACAGGGGGATTGACCACAATTAGAGGCGAAGAGGTTGATACCGAGCCCGGCCTAGAGATCGACTCTGTCTCTGGAACACGGGGCAGGGAACTCAAGGTGACACCATCCCCAATGGTGGCTTCAAGATTTCGATTCTTCCTGCGACTTTTATGACGCGCATTAATACTAGGCGCAATTGGATTAGCGGCCTTCTGTTGCAAGAGAGCATTGTCAGTGAGAGAAGCAGCCATGGGGCAGGTTGAAGACAGAAGCTGCTCACCATCCTGCGAGGCGCTTTCAGATGTTGCCGCCATTGAGGAGGTGTTTTTCACATCCAAGACGCTCTCCAATCTTAAGGACAGAGCGCTCAGGGCATTGTGATTTTGCGCAGCTGCTGAAGACAGCGATTCAATATCAGCCCTAACGCGCTTGGTATTCCTTTTTTTTCAGCAGCTCACCGAAAAGGAATGGTGGCGACATGTTCCATCACAGTCAAATGCACCTGATCTTACCCCAGAAGGATGCCTTGTCAATGTACTACAAGAATCGATTTGGTTTACTGGACCTAGATTCCTCAAACAAATGGACGAGCAGTGGCCGTGCAATCGACCTGCAGTGGAGGAGTCGGTTGTGCCGGATCGAAGAAAGATTAAAGGAGTATCCACACACATCAGGGCCGTGCCCGGGACGTCACAGGGCCATGTGTGAACGAGCCCCTGCCCGGACACGGACATGTGTGAACGAGTAAAGGAGTATCCACACATATTAGTGTTCCGCCAGGGGTTCAAAAAATATCGGTGCGTACATTTTATACGAACTCGTTCACACATGTCCGTGTCCCGGCCGGAGCAAAAATCGAACGTCCCGGGCACGTCCCTGATGTGTGTGGATACTCCTTTAATGTGCGCTTATCGTCAGCCAGTTTTCCAAACTTTCAATTATCCACACAGATGCCTTCATCAATCACTTTTCACGGCTACGTCGCATTATAGCCTATGTGTTGCGATTCATTTCTCGAATCAACTATCGCCTGCAAAGGAAAAAAGGAATGTGCCATGTCAGACCCCACGGCAGAAACAGATCTCTCAGTAGCTGAGTTTTTAAAATACAATCGAAATATTAGTCAAAAGAGTCCACTCAAATCACTATGTCCGTTTTTGGGAAATGATAAACCATCCTTGCTACGAGTCGGAGGTCGATTAGCCTACTCCAACTTACCCTACTCAGTGAAACACCCCATATTGCTTCCAAAGAACCATCCCTTCTCGTTGTGTGTTTTAACGCATATGCTTAAAAAGCACTTTCATGCAGGAGTTTAATCATTAGTCGCAGCATCTAGGCAACAATACTGGATTATAAATGTTAAAGGAGGAGCCAGACATGTTATCAAGAGATGCTTAAATTCTTTTCACTATCGACCAAAAACTATTCAGCAAATAATGGGCGATTTACCAGCTCAAAGAGTACAACGCAGCATTCCATTCACTACTACCGGAGTAGTTTTCTGGGGCCCAATTTACATTTCCACCCGGATTCGAGGACAACCACTACAGAAAGCATATTTAGCTGTATTCGTCTGCTTCGCCACTAAAGCTACACACCTCGAGGTAGTATCTGATTTATCAACAGAAGCATTTATGCTAGCTCTCAAGAGATTCATTAGTAGACGCGGCCTGTGTCACACCATATTTTGTGATAATGGCCCCTATTGCGGTTGTCGAGTCGACTAGCAATCGACCCGACAATCTCTAGTCGAGGCGATTTTGATTTTGTATTGCGTAAGAGAATCGACTTGAACAAACAGGAAAAGCATTGTTATAGGCTTTAAATGTCGATAAAATCGAAAAATATTTCGCATTATCGACATTCGCAATACGGATTCAGTCATCATTTTAGAATCGACTATCGACTCGACAATCACAATAGGGGCGAATGCTACTAATTTCATAGGGGCTAAGTCAAAGCTAACTGACTTACATAAAACTCTGTTCAACCAGACGAATAGGGGTAAATTGCAGCAGTTATGTGCAGAAGATAAAATCAGCTTTCGTTTCATACCTCCCAGGTTACCACACGTCGGCGGCTTATGGGAAGCCACAGTCAAGGTTGCTAAGTTTCACAACACTTACATCGAGTAGTTCATAACTCCAAGCTCAGCTTCGAAGAACTGTCTACATTGACTGCACAGATTGAAGCGATCCTGAATTCCAGACCCTTAAGCCCTAGACAGACTGGCACGCTAATCGGGATTATGACGTCAAAATTACGTATATCGATATAAAAGCTATGAGAGTAAACTGGATTTATTAATCCTCAATATACAACTCGATTTGCCTGGATTTGTTTACCATTTACTGCCATCAGCGCCATTAGTGGTGAGTTACTTTATCAAAATTGAATGTCATCTGCCAGCTGAAAACGTAAGAAAAATATTTATTGTGGGAATACTTCGACGGTAGCAAGGGAAAACACAATTATTTAATTTAAAAGAAATGGAGAATTTAGGGAGTCTACCTAGGTAATAGTTAAAACGTTTATATCAGTTGACAACTAATCTAGATCAAGAAGCCGGATGTGTCACTATGATATTAATCCGGATTCCGAAAGTCAAGTATTACGTCATAATCCGGATTAAGTGTGCCAGTCTGTCTAGGGCTTTAGGTGCTTTATCACAGGATCCAAATGATGAAGAGGTTCTAACGCCAGGGCACTTCCTGATTGGCCAAGCGCTCACTACAGTTGCAGAACCAGATATAACCGCTGAAAAACACTCGCTGCTTACTCGTTGGCAGCCCGTACGCCAACTGCAGCAACACTTTTGGAAACGGTGGGTAAAAAAATATATCTCTCAGCTATAGCAACGCCACAATGGCCGAAAGGCGAAATAGATTATCACAAAACGAAACCAAGAAAACAAAGAGAATATGGTGGATAGAGAAAATTTGTATGTTCGACTTGCCATATCCCGGTATTGGGAACTGTATGAACGCAAACCTTTGCGTGATTGTGAGTTGATTTTCGCTGCCCAAGAAGGATGAGATATTACAGCTTCCCTACGTTGTGTTAAACCTCGGCCACCATAAGAGCGGCGAGTGGCACCAGAAAAATTTAATTACTCGGCTCTTCGCTCATATCGTGGCCGAGGCTTTACTCTTTGTATCCAGTAATATGATAAAGTTGAATTGTACATTTTATATAAAAAAATCCTTACATTGCTTGTTTAGTGTTTCCAGAGGAGGAAATTTATTAAGATTTTCTTTCTGATTACTCTTAATATATTTAAATTAATTTTTATGAAATTGTCTATTTGGTCAAGGGAAGCAGTGCTTCCTTTGCTTCCAAAGAGGAACCGCCACTAGGTTTCAGTCTATTAAATAAGATATGTGAAAGCACTCTGTAAGCTGTGTTGAACAAAGATATTGGTCTGTAATTTTTGCAGCTCATCAATACACCTTTTTTATGGACTGGGACTATTGTGCCTAAAAGCCAACTCAACTTAGATAACATATGTAAATGTTCTTTGTTCATTTTCAATTTAATATTAATTTCAGACATACATATTTTACTTTCCTTATTCATTTTCCGTTTCCATTCCTTTAATTCTATTGCTATGGGCACACATGTGGTATCGATACCATAGAATTCAAATACCACGTAGTATACCAGATGTGTGTCACCTAATACCAGGTCAATACCATTTCAAAAACTTGGTATACTATCATTCGACATGGTATCGAAATGAGCCAATTTTAGAAGTGGAAGTTAAGAACACCTAATTTTTCCATTTTAAAAATTAATTTTTTTAGTAAATAAAAATGTAGCTGTGTTTTTGTTGAAATTAAAAGAAAAATTTTGAAGTGGAAAGCTTTACTTTCAATTTCAAGCATATTTATGTATTGACGTAAAAAAGCACAAACTAATTCGTTTTCCATTTTTAAAAGCTTTACAAATAACAGTCAGCTGAGAGCTGTCAAATGTATACCACAAAGAGGTATGTGTAAATAAATAAAATAAATAAATAAATTGCAGTGATGAGACATATTATGTATACATACATAACCCACAGATCCACGCATATTCCTTATTGAATATAATTTTATAGAGTGGGTCCGAGTCATTGACATAAGTCGGTGTCAAGCAGGGCCGCGGCTAGGCACTTTGCCGCCCAGTGCATATTCGCCGAGGCCGCCCCTTTTAAGGGCAAAATTTATTTTTGCTCGCTTCGCTCGCGAGTATTTTTTGTTCTTTATACGAATTAGTAATTAGAAATTGTTAATTAAATAAATTTTTTTTCTATTTAGCAAAATCAACCAAGTCATTTATTAGTACAGTTCCTCTCTTACTTCAGAATCGACTTAAATGAAATAATTCATTTAATTTCGCTGACAAGCTGAAAACGGATGGCGACTTCTCTTCTACTTCTTGCTGTGCCATTGCCTTTCGTTTCGGCGAAACTTCTTGTTTAGCCTTCTGCTCGGCAAACTTATTTGGCCCTGAAAAGGGCCGTTTCTGTTTATCGTTTCGGCATTCGTTTATCATTTATCGATTAATCCGGTTTTTGGTCCTGAAAAGGACCGTTTCGCGGTTCATAATTAGGGATTTACATTGTAGTCGATAGATCAACTAGTCTGTTGCTGGAGCTCGACCAAAAGTTGCTATGCTCTAGCCAGCTAACTGGCTGCAAATCGCTTTCGGCAACATGGAATACGTTTAGCCTATTCAACTAGGCATTTTCATTTTACTTATCTGTGCTCATACCTTTTTATTGGAATGAATTGTAATGCAAAAGGTTGCCGTTATGCCTTCGACCCTAGGATCTCGCAATGTTAATCGAAGAGTTGTTTCGATCTAGAAATTAGACATTACGCATTCTGCTGCCCTTGCCGTCGGCACGACACATTTATAAAATACATATATTGTACAAATTTTGCGCTCACTTCGCTCGCCAAAATGCCGCCCTTCCCAAGTGCCGCCCAGTGCAAATGCACAGTCTGCACATATGGGTGCCGCGGCACTGGTGTCAAGTAGTTGTATAGCCAGCGTTAATTGGTTTTTAAGACATTATAGTGGGAATTAAAGGATCATTCGCTTCTAAGAGAGTGCTAGATAAATATTTTGGCTTCTGCTAGGAATTTTGATAGCTCTTTGATTTTTACCAGGGAGAATGATGTTAAAGCCTCCAATAGACTGTTTGAGTTGACTATCAGTGGAAAATTGTGTCTGACTTTTTGATATTTCAAACATTTTAGAATTATGTGTTCTGCATCGTTCCTAAGATCGCAGACAGTGCAGTTTGCATTTCGGACCTGATTCCAAGATGCGAGACTGGCGTCGTCATAGGAGGGGCCCGTTAATATACGATTTATGATCTTAAACAATTTGGGTGCTAGCTTGGGATTTGAGAACCATGGGGCAGCCGGAAGAGAGGGAAATATTGACGCGAAAAATTTTCCTTTGGTTCTAGATATTTCTTGGTATTGATTAATACATTTGTTGTTAAGTCTCATCTTAATGTTTAGGATGACATCTTCAAAGTTTAATTTATGGGGGAAGACATCACCTAAAGACCTTGCATTTGCGGCTAAAGTATCTGCCTTTTCATTTTCAAGTATCCCACAATGTGACGGGACCCACAGCACTACCACCTTATCAAACTTCAAGGAAGTAGTTAGAATATTCATGATTAGATGGTCTTTTTTTTCTTTTCCAGCACTAAGCAGCTGTTAAAACTGTCGGTAGTAATAACTATGCTTTTACTGTTTTTAACCGGGCAAGATCTAGCACATTGCTTGATGGCCCATAGTTCTGCTGTCAGAGTTGACATACGCCAAAAAGATCTAAACATTTTGTCCTGTGCCACATCAGTAAATGAAATGCCAATACCTGTGACACCGCTGACAACCGATGCATCGGTGGCAATAATTAAGGAGTTGGGTGGTAGAGAATGTTTTTTGTTAAGGAATAAAAAAGTGTTTTGTCAATATAAATATAAGTATAGTAGTATGCTACTTAGTGATATTTATTATAATACAATTAAGGCCAAGTTACAATTCCGAATTTGCTACTTTCACCACGGACACTTCGAAATTACAAAGTGTGCCAAAATACAATTCACGCATTTCATTTGACAACATGGATGACAACAAAACTTTGTAATTTATAAAATTTTTAATAATTTTTTTAAAGAAGCGCAGGGCTATGTTTGCCTTTAAAATAATGGAAATGGAATTGCTTCACGGGCATCATCCTTTGGGGGTGGACTACAAAAAGCATTGTACATATTTGAAAGTTTTAAAAAATGGTTCAAATTTTATGCAGAATTTATTCTGTTCATGTTTTTATTTTGCTTTACGTCTGCAAAGTGTAAGCATGAGCAGCCTATAATGTGTCATATTATACGATGAGGACAATCATGCACTGAACATTGAAAGAATTCGCGATATTGTTCTCCAATAATTAACAAAAAGGAGATTCAACCACCAAAAAGCAAATCCAGCAAACTGTCAAATGAATGTTTGGCTAACATTTCCCTACAATTCAAAAATTTCCTTACAATTCCAAAGACGCAAACCTCCGAAAATTGAATTGTAAAATCGAAATGCGTTTTCCATACAAATTGACATTTGAATTGTAACTTGGCACAGGCCCTAAATGTGATTTAACAAGATACAATTTTCTATGAAATACGAAAACTAAAAAATAGCTCAAAATCATCTAATGTCATTAAAATATAATCAAAATATGTTGTCGCAAAAAATAGAAGAACATTTTAGTTTTGGTTGGGAAATCAAAGGAAACATAGTCCAGAGCGGTTATTCTGTAACTGTGAAACGTCGAGTGAAAAGTCTTTTTAGTGAGAATTCCAATAAATGCGATTCTGAAACGATGAGAACGTGAGTTTATCTGTCAAATTATTTCACGGTGCAAAATGACTTCTCACCAAAAATTTTCTAGTGAGAAATGTGAGAACTTGTCATTTTCAAATAACAACAGTTTATTTAATCAACAGTAGAACATATAATTTTTAAAAAATGTTGTGCGTTTTCTCAGTTAGAAGTGCGAAAACTTTCAGTTTTCAAAAACTAACAGTTTGAAAATAAAATTTGTAAGTAGTATTTTGTACATTTAATAATATATCGGGATTATGTCGGGATTTAAATGAGTTTGTAAAAGGCCGAGCGAGGAGCAAAAAACGCTATTGTAAATATCCTTGAGCTCCATGTGGACTTCGCAAATGATAAGTATATCTTTAAGTTTTTCCTGCAGTTTAATTTATTATCATTATTTATTGCTGCAGACTTGAATCTATAGATGATTCCCGCCTCCGGCGTGAATTATGGGAGGAGTGTTCCACTCATTTAAATGCTCTATGTGGTGCCGCTAAAGATGGTGGAAAATAGCCCTCGCATTTCCCCTGAAAATAAGTAAATGGGTAACTTTTTAAGTTCAACGGTTATTGCAACAAATTTTAAATGTAAAACAAAGTATGCCACTCAAATAAGTACAAAATATGACATAAAATCCCACGCTTGATTTATACAAGTGAAAATTTCCAATGTGAACTACCTTCAGCTCATTTCTCACTGGTATATCTCACTTTAGGTTATAGAATCGCTTTGCTGACAAAAATGAGAACTCAAAATGAGAATGAGAATGAAAAGACTTTTCACGTTTTGACTTTCTCATAGTTACAGAATAACCACTCAGGTGCCTAAACTTTTGGCATCTATATCATCTGGTAGGAGAGGCAACAAATTTGCTGGCTCGGAATGATGTGTGATGAATCATTACTCTCTCTGGGATCGCTTTACCTCTGATGAAATTTTTTAATTTGTTAGTGTTGGACCACACTGTGTTTCCTTCAAATGTTTTCTTCCATTTGATTCTGAAAATCTCTATTCCTTGTATGAGGGGTTACCCTAGTTGAGTGAATCTAACATTTTATCTTCCGATAGATCTCTTCATTTCCATGAATTATAATAGGGGTTGCAACAATGCTAAGGGGAATGAAAGCCTTTAAGTTGACGTTCAATCGGTAGCTCTTAATAAAGTTGTTAGCATTTAATGCTGAGTCAAAAATTACACAGGCACACAAAAAAAATGTCAAGACCCAGAGGGTACATCCCCCTACCCCCCGTTTTTGGGGTCGCTGAAACCGAATATGACCATAAAAAAATTTTTTAACTAGCCATTTCCCCGCAACCACCCCCATACATCCCCTTCTGGTAGTTGAAATGTCAATTCTCATACAAAGTCGAGTAGGATGTGTATTCCTATGTTTTCTGGGCCTCTAAGAGCGAGGAAGACTACCAAAAATGAATTAGACCCCCTCTTTAGCCCCTAGAGTCACTTTACCACCGCCATACACCCCTTTGTGGGGGTTGAAATGTCAATTCTCATACAAAGTCGAGTAGAGTATGTATTCCTATGTTTTTTGGGCCTCTGTGAACGAAGAAGACTACCAAAAATGAATTAGACCCCCTCGTTACCCCCTACCCCCCTTTCTCATACAAAATCGAGTAGGGTGTGTATTCCTATGTTTTTTGGGCCTCTAAGAACGAAGAAGACTACCAAAAATGAATTAGACCTACTCGTTAGCCCCTAATGTCACTTTACCATACACCCCTTTTATAGGGGTTGAAATTACAATTCTTATACAGAGTCGAGTAGGGTATGTATTCCTATGTTTTTTGGGCCTCTGTGAACGAAGAAGACTACCAAAAATGAATTAGACCCTCTCGTTTGCCCCTAGCGTCATTTAGTGACGTTAGGGGCTAACGAGTTAGTCTAATTCATTTTTGGTAGTTTTCTTCGTTCTTAGAGGCCCAAAAAACATAGGAATACACACCCTACTCGATTTTGTATGAGAAAGGGGGGTAGGGGGTAACGAGGGGGTGTAATTCATTTTTGGTAGTCTTCTTCGTTCACAGAGGAAATAGAGGAAATAAATCTAATAATTAAGAAAAAAATCGTAGGAATTCAATAAATGTGTTTTGGATAAAATCGGTCCAGGAGAACAGGTGGAAAAAAGTTAATAAGGATAGCGAAAACACGTTTTTCGACGTTTTAGGGACGAAAAAATTTTGTTTTTGGAAAACAAAAAATTGTAGGTAATAGAGCTTAAAAAGACGAAAAATATGAGTTTTGGACAATTGAAATCGGTCAACAGGTTTTTGCAAATGACTATTTTTTGACATTTAATTACAGGGACTGTAGTAAGTATCATAGAACCTTGTTTTGAGGGCTGAAATTGTGGCTTCTGTTAGTACCTACATACAATAAAAATTTCATGCAAAAGTAATTATAACATTTCGCGTAAATCTCAAAAATGTAAAAACAGCCGTTTCAGGAAAAAAGTTAGAACAAGGCCCACAGTGATGCTAGAGTTATTTTGAAAAGCGTTATTTATTCTCGAAGAGTTGCTCTATTTTCATGAAAAGTTAGTGAGATTTGATTTAGTACCTCATAAACGCGTTTGAAAACAGGCACTTTAGTAGAGGGAAATTGTCATATGATAGTGATGAAGTTGGGACGTTGGATTTTTTTTGTTTTTTTTCTTTACATATGTTAAGTTAGATCGAAAAAAAATTTCTGCAAAATCGGTCCTGTGCTGCACGAGAAAATTGCATAAATGTCCATTTTTGATGCATTTTGAGTGCGTTGCTACACTATTTTTTTAATTTCTCCAGTTCTGTTGGTCGTAGAACAATAAAAAAAATTGGAAAATACTCGTAAATGTATAGACTATCGAACTGATTCAGTATAAATACTTTAAAATGAATCCCAACCTCAAAAAACCAAAATGTATGAAATTTTGTTTTATTTTACTAAAAATGCAATAAATAACGGAAAAAAGATCGGATTTAGGGGCTAACGAGTTAGTCTAATTCATTTTTGGTAGTTTTCTTCGTTCTTAGAGGCCCAAAAAACATAGGAATACACACCCTACTCGATTTTGTATGAGAAAGGGGGGTAGGGGGTAACGAGGGGGTGTAATTCATTTTTGGTAGTCTTCTTCGTTCACAGAGGAAATAGAGGAAATAAATCTAATAATTAAGAAAAAAATCGTAGGAATTCAATAAATGTGTTTTGGATAAAATCGGTCCAGGAGAACAGGTGGAAAAAAGTTAATAAGGATAGCGAAAACACGTTTTTCGACGTTTTAGGGACGAAAAAATTTTGTTTTTGGAAAACAAAAAATTGTAGGTAATAGAGCTTAAAAAGACGAAAAATATGAGTTTTGGACAATTGAAATCGGTCAACAGGTTTTTGCAAATGACTATTTTTTGACATTTAATTACAGGGACTGTAGTAAGTATCATAGAACCTTGTTTTGAGGGCTGAAATTGTGGCTTCTGTTAGTACCTACATACAATAAAAATTTCATGCAAAAGTAATTATAACATTTCGCGTAAATCTCAAAAATGTAAAAACAGCCGTTTCAGGAAAAAAGTTTGAACAAGGCCCACAGTGATGCTAGAGTTATTTTGAAAAGCGTTATTTATTCTCGAAGAGTTGCTCTATTTTCATGAAAAGTTAGTGAGATTTGATTTAGTACCTCATAAACGCGTTTGAAAACAGGCACTTTAGTAGAGGGAAATTGTCATATGATAGTGATGAAGTTGGGACGTTGGATTTTTTTTGTTTTTTTTCTTTACATATGTTAAGTTAGATCGAAAAAAAATTTCTGCAAAATCGGTCCTGTGCTGCACGAGAAAATTGCATAAATGTCCATTTTTGATGCATTTTGAGTGCGTTGCTACACTATTTTTTTAATTTCTCCAGTTCTGTTGGTCGTAGAACAATAAAAAAAATTGGAAAATACTCGTAAATGTATAGACTATCGAACTGATTCAGTATAAATACTTTAAAATGAATCCCAACCTCAAAAAACCAAAATGTATGAAATTTTGTTTTATTTTACTAAAAATGCAATAAATAACGGAAAAAAGATCGGATTTTCAAAAAAAAATTTCGCTTTTTACGGCAAAAATTGGCAGTTTTCGAAAAAAAATTAAAATTGCCGCCATTTTATGCCAAATCATTGTACGGTAAAATATTTTTTTTAAATTGTAAGTTTTTTTATATACTTTCTTGTGAGCATACGCAATACTTCGTTGCTTTATTTGAAATGTCCATTTAGTCGAGGCAATGAAGCACTAAAAAGGCCAAAAGTTCCTAATTGGTTGGGCGCGGACGGATCGGAATGCGGTTTTTTGCATTCGCTTCCAAAAATTATTTGTAAAAAATGGCTCATTTTTTTTCTGAACAAACCGGAAATTGCACCTGTTCACCTGTATGTATGTTTGTATGTATGTAGACAAATCTTGCAACTTGATTTTGACCAACTTCCATATAACCGATCAACTTGAAATTTTGCATATATGTATAGTTCGCGTGACAATGCAATGTGACCATTTTGTAAAAAAATCAAGATGGCGGTTCCAAGATGGCGGCCGAATTTTGCAATTTTGCTCCTCGACCCCCGACATGGGTATCAAATGAAAGGGTATGACAAGTACAATACAATTACCTAAGTGGTGTCATTGTAAATTCAAAATGGCGGCCAACTCAAAATGGCGTATTACCTTTTTCTTTACAACGCGCTCGATATGGGTCAAATGAAAGGAAATGACAAGTAGAATGTGGCGTCATTCCAAATTCAGAATGGCGGCCAACACAAAATGGCGGATTACCTTTGTCTTTACAACGCGCTCGGTATGGGTATCAAATGAAAGGGTGTGATTTAAATCATCGTCATTTCCTTTCATTTGATACCCACGTTGTAAAGAAAAAGGTAGTCCGCCATTTTGTGTTGGCCGCCATTTTGAATTTACAATGACACCACTTAGGTAATTGTATTGTACTTGTCATACCCTTTCATTTGATACCCATGTCGGGGGTCGAGGAGCAAAATTGCAAAATTCGGCCGCCATCTTGGAACCGCCATCTTGATTTTTTTACAAAATGGTCAGATTGCATTGTCACGCGAACTATACATATATGCAAAATTTCAAGTTGATCGGTTATATGGAAGTTGGTCAAAATCAAGTTGCAAGATTTGTCTACATACATACAAACATACATACAGGTGAACAGGTGCAATTTCCGGTTTGTTCAGAAAAAAAATGAGCCATTTTTTACAAATAATTTTTGGAAGCGAATGCAAAAAACCGCATTCCGATCCGTCCGCGCCCAACCAATTAGGAACTTTTTTGCTTCATTGCCTCGACTAATTTTAGGCTTTTGAAAACACTAAAAAATTTGAATTTTCAATTTTTTGCCTTTTGCTTACTATGAAAAGCTACTTGCCAACTATGAAAAAAAGGCGAAAAATTGAAAAATCGAAATTTTTTAATTGGGCATTTCAAATAAAGTAACGAAGTAGTGCAGGGTAGATTTATTTCAACTTTGTTTCTATCCCTCCTGGACTAATCGGAGAGAGAGTGCGTATTAAATTATTGAACTATATTCTAAATGTTCCCTTCGATCTTGTATTCATAAAGTTCTCAAACTACAAATTTTACTTAAAATGTTTTCTACATTAAGTTTTATCAAGGTGTCGAGAAGTTTTCACTTCACCACAGAAGTGGTCACTTTTAAATATCGGCCACTAGTTCTATCAAAAAATTAAATTTATTTCAAAGTAGTGTATTTAATATTCTATCAAGTTGTTCACCTTTAATCTTTTGGCCACCAATTTTATTAAAATATTTTCCTCTATTCGAATATATCAATAATCTAAAAGCCTTCTAAATGTTCACTTCAAATTTTACTATTAGGAATTCTATCAAGTTATCAAATTTTAATTAAAATGTTCTTTCTACTTCAAATTTATTGGATTGCTCCAATACTTCCACCAATTGCTCCAATACTATCCATTTCATATTTTTCCACTCTTAAGATTTCAAATTTTTATTTATCTTAATACCCTTGTATTGAAATCCTTGAATCCTTGTATTCCGCAACAAGGAGCTTGTTGTAGGCTCAATCTCGGTGGTTGAGCTCGAATCCTACTTCTGAGAATTGAGAATTATCAATCCATAGCAAGCACGTTATAAACTTTACTGCTGTACTGTAAGTAAGCATAACTCATTTTCATTTCTTGGTAGAAGGAAAACCGATTCAGATTTACCCTACTTAGCTATGGTCTGAGGTACTTACGTGAATGTCGTTTATCAATTAATATGTACTGTGTTTCCATGTAGAGTTTACTCTGGGCTAACTCAGAATTAGCGCCCAAATACTATGTTTCCGTGCAGAGAATAGCCTGGGTTTACTCAAAAGAAAACTCTACCCCGGCTCATAGAAACACACTATTTGACAAATAATTTGTTTTATTTTAATTTGAGTATATCAAGATTACATTTTCTTATAGCGCCAAAAGTGTATGTGTACTTAAAAAATTACAATATGGCACACAATATAAAATTGGTTTCTTGAAAGCAAAGATTCAAGAAAGGAAATTGTCTCTCTCCACGCGGATAGAAGAATTTTTGAATGGAGAAAAATAACACATCCCAACACTTTAATTTTAATAGAAATGTAGTCTCTGTACCCATCAAAGTTAACATGACATTTCATATGCAAAAAAGACCTGTGGATTAAGCTAAGGCCTTAGTCAGTAAGATTTTATTCAATCTTTGACCCACATAGTTTGATTTCTCCTGGATGTATTTGTAAGGCAATGGGTGGAGTGAATAAAAACTAAGTGTACACTTAAAGGGAACACTCCTGAGTGGAGTGATTCGTTAAAAGTGAACACTCGATTTAGTGTGAATAAAAATTCTCTCATTCAAATAGTACTCACTCATGGGAAATTTTAGTTCACTCATGGGAAATTTTGGGATTAAAGTTGAAACGTCATTTTTATGAAATTAGTAGGCTAGTAAACGTGGATGTATTTATATGGAGTTTTACTTTGGGAAAATTTATTTAGGGCTAAATGAGGTTCTGTGGGAAAAATTTACCTTTGCGGGATTTAGTTTGGGCAAAAGGTGGTTTTGTTTCGAGGTCAAGCATTTATCTAATGCTGAGTAGATTAAGATTTTTAAACGGATTGAAAATTGAAAATATAAAACCAGTACCCTTAACAGGCTAAAAACCATGCAATACTGATGCTCTTGAGGAAATGGAGCGCATGAGAAACTTACCTGCTGCTTTTTAAAATGGATTAATTTAAAAATTTCTTAGTTATTTATAGTTGTGACTAAAAAGTAAAAAATAATTTTTTCTCTGGCAGTGATAGGTATACACAAGAAAAGTTTCATTGCAAAATAAGAAATTCTAGAACTCAGCCTAACCTTAAAGTTTAATATGTATTAACAATTTTAAAATTATATTCTCGTTGACTTTAAATGTTTGATCTCTTATCAATGAATTGTGTAAATTTACAGCTTTTCAAATGCATTAATAAAAGTTAGTTAAAAGTTCCATAACTATAATCACAATTGTCTAACTGCAACTCATGCCCAAACTTTTAATAATGCACTTGAAATGCTGTAAAATTACACAATTCATTGATAAGAGTTCAAACATTTAAAGTCAAACGAGAATATAATTTTAAAATTGTTAATACACATTAAACTTCCTATTTTGCAATGAAACTTTTCGTGTGTATACCTATCACTACCAAAGGAAAAATAATTTTTTACTTTTTAGTGCATTTCATTTATAAAAAATATTTATTTTAAAAGTTTTTTTAATTTATTTTATTAAAATGAATGAAAAAGGTCCTCGCAACCAACCTCAAATTTTACAAGTGTTCACTCACAGGCAAACGTTAAAACTTTGTTTTATTCACATCAAAATGAAGTGTTCACTCTAGATGGAGAAATGACAGAGTGAAGTACTTAACGAAACCTAACGAAGGTTATTTTTATTCACGCCAAAATAAGTGTCACTCCAAAAAATGGAGTGAACACTTGCACTTAGCTTTTATTCACACCACCCAATATCTAAAGATCACCATTCACCAATCGCAGGAACGCGGGTTAGTTCATCTTCACTTCGCCAGCACTGTATCTAAGAGAAATAACGGGGATTGGCGGAAAGGCTTATGTTAGAGAAGTTCAATGTTAATTATTCTTCCTTATAAATATTAACCGCATCAAGCAGTTAACAACTGAAAAGGAATTTTAAAATTGTAGTAACATATGAAATCAAAACCCCTTAACATCAGAGTGGAATTTGTTGTGTAGGTTAACATAATACTAACCCTTCTGAAACGCATGCATAATGAAACATTTCATTGAATTAGATATTTATTTTTTATTGCAGAGGGTTGTTATTACAACTACAATCACTACAACGAAGGGGACAGAATTCTTACGAACGAACCATGCCTAAATTGCACTTGTCACAATAAAATGCTCATGTGCTACTTAAGGGTTTGCCCATTCACAAAGCCTATAGGTCATGATTGTGTTGTCGAAAAACGGGAAGACCAATGCTGTCCAATAATTACATGCCCCGAAGGTAAGTTTTTTAAACAACTTTGTAAAAGCACTTAATATAAAATGAAAAAATCGTAGTTCCTGTGGAACTAATTGATCATCAAGGTCAAAATACTGAAGTAGGATATATACAAAAATATGGGTGTGAAATAGACGGAAATTTTTATCCAGAAGGTGCTCAGGTAATATCTAAAAATCTACAAAAAGAATAAATTTAGACTAATTTTCTTTAGGTTCCATCAAATCCAAACAAACCGTGTGAATTGTGTTACTGCATACGTAATAGAACTTCCTGTATAATGCAAGAATGCACCCTGCATGTAGATGGATGTCAACCAATTTATAATAGAGGATCATGTTGTCCAGTGCGATATAACTGCGGTACGAAATGAATAATTATTCTTGAATTTAACTTAAAATTACTTTTTTTTGCAGATTATGAACAAGAAAATGAACTTGCATTTAATGAAACTACAACAACGGTTAAACCAACACCTGGATTTTTATTAACAACGACATTGTCTCCAGCAGCAGGTACCGAATGCGTGCATGAAAAGTCTATATATGTTGATGGTGCTTTAATACCAAGTGAACAGCCGTGTGAGCACTGCTATTGCATGCGGGGAGATATCGTTTGCGCTGTTCAAGATTGTGAAATTCCGTTGCAAAATGAGGGAAGAAATTGTACATCTGTAAGAACTGATAAGGACGAATGCTGCCCTAAAACTTATACTTGCAACAATATAACGGAAACTACTGTAAAAATCACTGGCTTAACGGCAGAATTCGAAGAAAAAATAAATAAAGTAACGGCATCATATGAGTTATCACTGGAAGAATTACATACAACCACCTCTACATATGATTCTGATAAAGAAGAAAAGACTACAATTAAATCATTAGATATTGAGGAGGATCTCCATGAAACTATATCAGAAGAAGATCTACAGTTGCAAGGGCACATTGACGATGTTCATAATATTGTTGACAAACTTAATAAAGAAGATGGAAGCCACTTAACTACAACGGAAAAAGTGTTAGCGAAAACTACATCAATACCAGAAGTTTTTGAACAAGATGAAGATTTCGTTGTAATTAAAACGGAAAAGCCGCAGGAAAAGGAAACTACAACAATTTTGCCAAGTGGGGATAACAAAGAGGATAAAATATATTCAATAACACAACGAATCGAAGAAGACAAAATTTATTCAACAGAACACACAACTATAAAACAAGAAGACTTAGATAAGGATGAGGATGTCGAAAGTTCTACACGTAAACTCCTACCAAGTGACATTTCTCTTACAGAACATGAAACAGGTAGCCCAATCGATCAAGAGGTGAGCACTGATGGCATCAGAATAGATACATATCATCATAGACTACAAGAAAAAGATATTACTGAATTGCCACCAAGTGTTGATGAGAATGAAATTATACCTATATCAATTCCCGGAGAGGGAGATTGCTTGGTAAATGAAATCACTTACAAAAATAATAGCAATGTCCCGTCAGAAAATAAATGTGATATCAACTGTATATGCGTAAGCAGTGTTGTTATTTGCAAGAATATAAAGTGTGAGGCTCCACCGCCTGCCACCTGCAAAGTCACGAAAGTAACTTCCAGCGAATGTTGTCCATTATATAATTGTCAAAACGAAAAAAATGAAAAAGTTGATACGAGTCAGTTGCTTGACAAATTATTCGAAAATGCTGTTACTGAGAAGCAATTCACAGATCGTGAAACAACTCAAGACATTGTGTTTCAGACAACTGAGAACTACTTTACAAAATCCTTAACAAAAGATTATATGCTAGGAGTAACAACTGATCGCCCTGGAGTATTCTATACAGAAACTAAAAATTATGAAACTGAATCGTATGCGTCTGAAAGTTTTACGCGAGCACATGAAGATGGTGCTATATTCAGTACTACAGAATCGATATTAGATGAGGGCATTAAAAAATCTCCTTATGATTCGAAAGAATCTGACATAACAACCCAATTTCCCCCTGCATCTTCACTCTCTCAAATAGGCGAAGAAATTAACAAGATTGAGGGTAATGAAGAAAGTGAAGTACAGTCTGTGAGTTCTGAAGGGCCGATAAGCCCAACAAAAGATTCTCGCTTAGTACAAGATAATTTAGAATCCACAACAACAATATATAGCAACAGCGAAAGCGCAACAAGTGTTAGTGCAAATAGTGAATCATATGATAATATGGACGACAAAATTGAACTTCACAGCAATGAACCAACAGAGAAGCCCGAATATATAGCAGAAGAAATAACAAATATATATGAATCTCATACAGATTTCAAAATGGACTCGGAAATAGAAGTCACATCAAAAACTTCCACTGTTGAAGATGAAAAGGAAGAATTGATGACACCTTCGCCGGTAATTTTCAAAGATGGAAACATTTTTACTGAAGATACTACACCAGCTTCAAGCCTCAGTTCTAAAACAACTGAAGAAAAGGAACAGACTGCTATAAAATTTGAACACGATGAAACAATTTCTTTGGATGAAGAAAATCTTTTTATCTCAACAACCATACGACCCATCGAAAATCTACTTTACGCCACTACGCCTTTAGGAAAAGAAGAAGAAAATACTGACATCGTAATCTTAAATTCTTTCAATGAAACAAGTCCAATGACAGAATCTAACCAAAATATTGCTACAAAACAACCAGAAGAAACCTATGGAGAAACCACTACAGCTAAAATAGAAAATTTGGATAATTCATTGAAAACATCTACTTTATCTTCAAAAGAAGATATTGAAGATGCAACCCAAACTACCATTATGCCCGATTCAGTAACGAAGATCAATAAACAAGTAGAAATTGAAGAATTGAATTCTGACTTACATTCATTTACCAGTACAACTGAAAAGGCAGACGTAGAAGATATTACTGTTCAACAGCTGGACTATAATGAGGAAACAAAGCTTGAAGGATACGATTTAAAAACAGAGAAATACGATTCAGATAATTCTTATGAAGATATTACGAAAATTCCAATTGTGAATTCAGAGACTTCAGACGCAGAGCAATCTAGATATCCAACAATTAGTTCATCTCCAATTTATGATAATGAGAAGCAATCGGAAGAAAAAAAAGTATATGAAACTAGTTCAAATGAACCAATCCATGGCAAACATGAACAAGACCAAAAAATTGCTCACGAAGAAAGTTTTACTGAAACCATTCTATATCAAACTAGTGTCAAATTACAAGATGGATCTGTTACAGAACAGAGTATTCCTCCATTTAATGAGTATACAACCAAAAATCAAAGCCTAGAGAGTAACTCAATTATTGCTCAAGAGCCAGAACTATTTATAGAAGCAACCTCCGATGATGTAGAGCGAGAAGAGATAGACGATACCAGTACAACTACAGGAATTATAAAGGATACTTCCTCTGAAGAAGCTCATATTGAAGAAATTACTCACGAAGCGACTGACGTGGAAGTCAAGCCAATTGTAAAATTACCTACTGATAAATTAGAGGAGACTACAGAAATTTACCAAACAACAGAAATGTTTAAATCTCCTGTCTCTCCAAATAAAGTTGGCGATGTTATAACAACGATTAATCCAAAAGAAGAAACGAAGCCTTACTACGAACCAGAATATAATTTTGACACATCTACACAACCAGAACTAAATGAATTGATACCTACAAAAGTACATGAAGACCATACAAACCTACAAGAACACTCTATAGATACTGCAACTGAAATTGGAACTAGTGAATATACAAATACAGCTACCGAGTCGCATTCTGTTACAACAACTAAAGATAATTCTAATATACACTCATATATTGATTCATCCTCCCTTTTACCACATGAGGTTACAATCATAGCTGATGGGCAGCACACCACCGACACCATTTCAACCGACGGTCAAACTGATCAACAAGATAGTACAACTCCAAAGCATTCAGAACCAATCGTAGAAACGTTTACTGAAGGTGCAATACGTGAAGTCGGCGAAACAACTGCCAATAACCTAGAAGAAGTAGGAAAACCTAACAATAACGATGAACAAGATCTTGCGCTTGCTGCAGAGCATGTTACTCTGTCAGACCTGGAAGTGTCAGTAAATGCGACATCTGAGTCGGCCACGAACATTCCTACCATTTTAGAAAATGAAACAATTGACAAAAAGCAGACAAGTATACCTACTATTGATTTTTCAGACATTTCTGAATTTAATACAAACACAGAAAAAATTCCAGTTGAACCAGAAATAGAGAATCAGCCTGAAAACACTCCCAAGTATACTACAACTGAAAGTATAGAACATGAATATATTTCAACTGAAGGTCCATACAGGCCTATCAATAAAACAAAACCTGAGCAAATGGGACCAAATACATCAACAACTACTCATCCAGCATACCCTCCAGGGTATGGCCAACTGGCTCCGCATTATCCTGCTTATCCAGAAGAAGATTACGCTGAGGAAGATGAGAGTGAAGTTTTCGGACCAGGTACTTGCCGATATGGTGGTAAACTATTTGTTTCAGCACAGCAAATACCAAGAGACGATCCATGCGATTTTTGCTTTTGTTTCCGAAGTGATATTATTTGTTTACAACAGTCTTGCCCCCCTCCTATATCTGGTTGCCACGAAGAACCCATACAAGGCTTTTGTTGTCCCCGTTATGAATGTCCGGTCTCTATGGCAACCGCATTAAATGTAACTACTAGTACAACTACCACTAGTACAACGTTACCGCCACATTTTCTACATCGAGCACTTAGTGAAGGATCTATCGTCAAAAACGGATGCCATATTCAAGGACAATCATACAAAGTAGGGGAACAAATTGAATCTACTAGTGGTCCATGCATGCATTGCAAGTGAGTATTAACGTTCGAATAAAAATAAATTAATTCCCATTACCATTTATTAAAATACAACTTGTTACAAAATACGTTCAATCAAATTTTGGTCTTTTAAAAGACTGACGATTACTTTTATACAAACAGTTTAACAATGCCTTTCAGATAAATTGAGACCCCAGAATGTTTAGATTTAGAGAGAAATAGAGGGCAACTTAATTGCATAAAGAAATTTTGCGCAACTTTTATGGAAAAGCTATGCGTGTAATTAGCTTCGATGGCCCCAACAGGCGAACGCAGAACCCTAAGCGTAATTGTATCAAGTATAGGCAATTCAAGTTTAATACTACACTTTTGGTAAAATTTAATTGTTGGTTTTGTCAGCGAGTATTATTTGAGAATACTTAAACGAAGAATCGCCTTGCGAGAGCTTTCGCACATCTCCGGAACTTCACGAAGTCACGCTATTATCATTGTTAGTTCTTGTTATCACCAGTTCCTGTTCTATTTCAATCTTTCTTGTCATTCGGCATTATACGCCTTTGAATAAAACTGCTAATCTACTGCTCTGAGGTGAGACTATGATCCTACTGTGGGGTGCTACACGGAGACTCAAGAAGTACGAAAAATCGTATACACACAATCAAAGCTTTCATGTAGTAGGACACACATTAAACGATTTCTCACTTAGAATAAGTAGTCGCTTTGCTGTTTGTCATTTTCGTTTGTTTTCTCTACACTAAGGCTAAGGTTACATTGGATGCGAGTTCTGACGAAAACTATTCTGACGATCTCTCTATGAGAGTGTTTACTTTGTCCGCGACCTACTCGCCGGTCAAAGGATGTTGATTTTTCCCATATGTTCTGACGTTAAGACCAGTTGTTTTCTCTTGAAAAGAGAAGAGAAGAAGGATCCCGATTCCGTTCATTTTATACGCTTTCTATTAGCTTTACCTGTATGTTGTATGTTCTGTGTAGTATGTAAACAAATCTTGCAAGTTGATTTTGACCCACTTCCATATAACCGATCAACTTAAAAAAATCAAGATAGCGGTTCCAAGACGGCGTACGCAATTTCGTTTCCCAGCCCCCGACATGGGTACCAAATGAACGGGTATGACAGGTAGAATAGAATTAGCAAGGTGGCGTCATTCCAAATTCAAAATGGCGGAAGACACATAATATGCAACCTGACCATTTTGTAATTCAAGATCGCGGTTCCAAGATTGCGGCCGATTTTTGCAATTGTGTTCCACCGAGTCCCCAACATGTTTATCAAATGAACGGGTATGGCAGGTAGAATACAGTAAGCTGTGTGACGTAATTTTAAATCTAATAGTGGTACTGATTACTACACAACTTCATTGTTGCTGCAAAAATCACTGAGAAAAGCGAAGTTTACTCGTCAGGTTGAATTTAGCATATATACCTTTCTTAAGATCAAGAACTGTGAAAGAATCAAGTGTGGCTCTCGAATTAATGCCCCATTTAAATATTTTTCCTATAAATACAACTTATGTTTTTTCCCACTATTATTAAATTATAAACTTCGTTGACTCGGTTACTTTTACAATAATCTCCTGTTTACACAATGTTTCTATTTCGTCTTGAGTAGTTTTTTATTTACATTAGGAAATCATCAAACTATTTTGATAGAAATTAATTCCTAGTATGAGATTAAAAGCTCGCATAGACCCCGTTTTTCTTTGTTTGGCAAAATATCTCAAACCTCTTTTTACACTTTTATAAAATTTTCATTAAAACGTGATGAAGACTTCAACATTTTCAGATCCAACTGTGTTCTTAAAAATCGCAGTTTTGCACCTTATCTACTTAGTCCAATTATTCAGCTCTGCTGCTATGTAAAATAATGTTTTTCAATGCTCCAATTGATATTCCAATCCAAGGGGTGTAACTTGATTCAGAATATCCTTGCTCTTCTTTATGCTGGCTATACGGGTCTAACGAATAATAGCATGAAGTCGTTTGTTTTCGCTTTTTTTTATAAAAATTGTTAATTTCCTTTCCGATTTTCCTAGTAATCACATAGAAGTTCCCACTTTGGTATGCTAAATATAATTTAAAAATCGCACTCATCAAAAATCGCATAAATCCGTTTCACTACGCAATAAGGATTTCATGGAACAAGCGGAGGCGAAAGATTTTCCCTTACAGGCATGCTTAGCTCAATTAAGAGTTAATTTAAACTGAATTTTGTATTAATACATTACGAAAAATGCTTACAAACTTACAATCATTTTGATTTTCTACTTGATATGCGTTATGCTATTTATGTTTCACTTCAGTTCAATGGCACTACAGCCCAAATCGAGTCTTGGCCTCCTTCAGTTTTCTCCTCCAACCTTCTCGTTCACGGGCTAGAGTCCTCCAGTTTCGTAGGCCCAATAAGTGTGCAGCTTCTGCTGCTACGGCTTCGAACCATCTTTTCCTCGGTCGTTCTGGTGGCCTGCCACCGATTATGATTCCC
The DNA here is from genome assembly GCA_963855945.1 of Thereva nobilitata. Taxonomy (NCBI): domain Eukaryota; kingdom Metazoa; phylum Arthropoda; class Insecta; order Diptera; family Therevidae; genus Thereva; species Thereva nobilitata. Next base: position 78,874,214 of record OY979695.1, read on the forward strand.
TTATATATTTTCTTCACTGCTCTGTTTTCCGGCCTTCGCTCTACATGTCCTGCCCATCGTAGTCTATTTATTCTTATATAGTTGGCGATGTCTATCTCTTTATAGATTTGGTACAGTTCGTCATTGTATCTGATTCTCCAGATACCGTTTACGTTTAATGAGCCAATAATGTGTCTTAAGATTTCTCTCTCAAAAGCGCCTAATAAGTTCTCGTCTCTGTGGGTAATGGTTCACACCTCCGAGCCATAACAAACCACAGGCCTTATAAGAGATTTGTGTAGTTCAAATTGTAACGCTCTTGATTGAAGTATTCTACGCAGTGAATAGAAACTTCGATTTCCCTGTTGTATTCTGTTTTTACTTCCTCCAGCTCTTCATTTGTTGACGACACTATTGTTCCTAGGCCATTTTCTTCAGGTACGATTGGAAAAGACCGTGACCTGTCAAAAATTTAAAGTTCTTCACTACCTCTATATTGTTGCTATCTATCGTGAAGTTGGTCCTTAGAGGTGTCCTTTCTGATCTAGTCTGCAACATTGCTTTAGCTTCTTTTTTTTTTGTGTGTGAGGTACTGGGTCCATAGGTACTGCGGCCATTCATTTGGCCTATTGTATTACACCCTATACCTCATATTTTTAAGCCAGACTGCTTGAACAAGTTCAGCCTAGTGGCTTGTCGCTTAGACTTGAATAATCGAGCAGGGACTCTTCGAATAAAGAAACCCTGCTCCTCGCTATTGCGGGGCATTCACAGAGGACGTGGAGAGCAGACTCATTTTCCTCCAGGCAAAGCCTGCAGGTGGGGTCCTCCGCTTTTCCTATTCTCCATAAGTGGTAATTTAGGGCGCAGTGTCCGGTAATCAAGCCAACAAGTGTCCTGACATCGTTTCTACTGCGCCCTAACAATTTCTTGGCCGTGTTAGGAGACGGCCCAGGCAGGAACCGCTTAGAGTTAGCCAATCCAGGCGCGGACCTCCAGCGTTCAGTATGTTTCATTAAAGTCCGATCGGTTAGGGCCCTTCGCAGCAAGCTGGTAGGTGCTCCGATAGCCGGCTCTGGACCGATGAATGCAATGTCAGAGCCCTGCTTAGCTAGGGCATCCGCTTTTTCATTGCCTTTGAAGCCCCGATGTCCCGGGACCCAGACAAGGGTAACTTGATTGAGAACGCCCAGCTCACCAAGAGCACGTTGGCAGTCCCAAACTAATTTAGACTTGGTCCTACGGGACCTTATCGCCCTAATTGCCGCTTGGCTGCCAGAGAAGATAAAGATCCGTTTGTTTTGGTAGGCCCTTCTTAAGTTCTCATGAGTGCATGCCAGTATAGCGTACACCTCTGCTTGGAAGACAGTTGCTAGGGTGCCTAAGCTCATCGCTCTACTGAATCTGGGGCTTTCGCTCCAGATTCCGGCGCCCACACCTGTCTCTGTTTTGGAGCCGTCCGTGTACCATACTAGTCCACCCGGCGATACCTTAGGAAAGGTCCAGGTTAGCCTATCTTGTATGTGCACAGAGGGTTGCTTAAATTTTGAGATTTTGAAAGGCATGCAATCGGAGAGCATCCCCGCTTCCGAAATCCCTTCTTTAATGTTGATAATTGTGGAATGTCCTCGCTTTCAGCCGCAGCGCCGCGTTTATCGCAGATTTCTCTACCTCAAGGTGGAGTGGTACCAGATTGAGGAGAGTCTCCAATGCTGCCGTCGGGGAAGTGCGGATGGCTCCAGTGATGGAAAGGCAGGCCATTCTTTGAATTTTGCACAAATTGGTTATGAAACCCTTAAGCGCCGTTCTGTGCCACCAAACTAAAGCTCCATAAGTTACTATGGGCCTGACGATGGTGGTGTATATCCAGTACATGGTTTTCCGCTGCAAACCCCATATGGAGCCACAAGCTCTGCGGCAAGCCCACAGGGATCTGCGCGTTCTGCTCATCAGAGTATCCATGTGCTGGTTCCAGTTGAGCTTGGCATCTAGCGTCACTCCTAAATATTTGGCTTGTCGTGAAAAGCCTATAGTTCTACCTGCGAGTGTCGGCTCCGAAAGCCCCGGTAGTGATCGTTTCCTGGTAAAGGGAACGAGAATCGTCTTGTCGGGATTGACTTTTAAGCTGCTGACAGAAACAGGCGCAAACGCCGTGCGGGCAATGACAGAGAGAATAGAAGTAGTGTATTCAAATGCGCACTAACGAAATGCTGATTTACGCTACGCACACACCGCGCAAGTTGCTTTACTTTCTACTTTCTGCGCGTTGCCGCCGCGTGTGTCAAGAGATGTTTGTGTTTTGAGTCGTGTTTTGGTGGTGGTGGGCATATGTTTGGAGTCGTGTGTTGGTGTTGGCTGTGATAGCAAATTTGTTGATTTTTATATTTTTTAATGAAAATCTTTATTTTTCCAAATTGGGGTAATTAAATTAGCACCTAAAAAAAAGACAAACCCTGTAGGATAGAAAAATTATATGTAAATCATTCAGGGTTTTCAATTTTTTTTCCAATCACGTCCACTTGTCACTTTGATTTCGTTGTTGTGTTCAAAGTCGGAGCGCGCCGCCGACACCGCAACATCATGTCAGTGAAAAGTCGCCACACACCGCGAAGCCAATGTCCGCACGGCGTTTGCGCCTGATTCTGTCAGTAGCTTTAGTCCTACGCTGTCGCACCAACTAGATACTAGATCTAGTGCCTGCTGCAGACGTCTTGACATGGCTCCTTCAGTTTCGTCCGTTACTACGATGACGACATCGTCTGCGTAGCCTTGGGCGAAAAAGTTGCGGCCGTTGAGTAGTTCCAGGAGTTCATCTACAACAAGGCACCACAGAAGTGGGGATAAAACTCCTCCCTGCGGACAACCTTTTGCCATAGTGCCCTCCAGAGACCCCCCAACATGAGAAACCATTAGTTTGCGAGTTCTCAGCATAGAGTCGATCCAGTCGCAGAAAGTGCTACTTAGACTTCGTCTACTTAGAGCCTTAGCTATAGTATCAAAGGATGTGTTGTCGAAGGCTCCTTCGATATCGAGGAAGGCCGCCAGCGCAACTCCTTTGTTTAGTGCTGCGCCTTCCAGCTTGAGCACCAGATTGTGCAGTGCCGTCTCAGTGGACTTGCCCGCCTGGTACGCATGCTGATAGGAGCTTAGTGGTTGGCGTTGAAGATAAGTTTCCCTTATTACCCTGTCGACAATTTTCTCCATTGTCTTCAAGGCAAAAGACGAGAGACTTATCGGCCTGAAAGCTTTAGCCGAGGTGTAGTCCGAACGCCCTGGCTTGGGTATAAATGTTATATTGACATTCCTCCAGATAGATGGGATATAACCATGTACGAAGGAAGCCCTGAATATTTTGCATAATAAGGGAGTGACCAGGTCGCAGCCCTCCCGTAACATAATGGGATAGATCCGGTCTGCTCCAGGGGACTTGTATGGTTTGAACGATCCTATCGCCTCCCTAATTGCTTCGTGATTAAACACGGCGTTTGCTTCTGTCCAGGCAGCTTTGGTCGCTTTAGAAAGTGAGCCTGTTAGTTGCCCAGCAGTAGCTGTATTCCCATTTGAATAAATGATTGTGCCTGGAGCAATATTGTCAAGGTTTCTTCCCTAGACTGTGTGAAAGAGCCATCGGTTCTCCTAATAGATCCGAGATCTCCCGATGTGCCCTTTAATAAAGCCTTGTGGATCTTTGCTGAGTCTCGAATGTCTTCGATACTCTCGCAGAAATTCCCCCAGCTGTTTCTTTCTGCTCGTCTGATCGCCCTGTTATAGGTGGTTAGCGAGCCTTTATAATTCTCCCAGTTGCCGCTCTTCTTGGCTGCGTTGAATAGCTTCCTAGTGGCGGATCTCAACTTAGAGAGCTCATTATTCCACCATGGAGTTTTCCTGTTGCGCGTCCTCATCAGAAGGGGGCAGTTATTGTTGTAAGCAGCAGTAACCGCCTCCGTAAGGAAGTCCGCGGATAGTTCCACATCCATCGTAGATTTGATTGAGTGCATGGAACCCTTCAGTACGCTACTGAGTTCGCCCCGAAAGCCTGCCCAGTTTGTATATCTGGGATTCCTATATGCACTCACTCTTTCCAAAGACTCACCCACCATAAAGTGAAGTTCCACATCCATCGTAGATTTGATTGAGTGCATGGAACCCTTCAGTACGCTACTGAGTTCGCCCCGAAAGCCTGCCCAGTTTGTATATCTGGGATTCCTATATGCACTCACTCTTTCCAAAGACTCACCCACCATAAAGTGAATGTGTCTGTGGTCTGAGCACGATGGCTCATCTGAGACCCGCCAGTCACTCACGTAATTGGCAACGTGTTGAGTGGCCAGCGTAATGTCTATAACCTCACGTCTCCTACCGTTTTCGAAGGTAGGATCCGTGCCGCGATTTAATATGTCCAGGTTAGTAGTTAAGAGGTAATCAAAAAGGTATTCGCCCCTTTTGTTCACTCCGCTACTGCCCCAGGCATGATGGGCGTTCGCGTCACATCCTATGATGATCTGCAGACCGCTCCTGTTAGAGTGACCCACAATATCCTTGAGTTCTTTGGATGGTGGTGGGTCCTTGGAGTCGTAGGGGAGGTATGCTGAGCATAATATGATTATGCTTTTGCTGCCCCCCCTTCTAATAGGTATTTTCACCACTGCCAGGTCTCTCGACGACTTGTCTGTGAGAGGAAAGCAGTTAGTGTTTTTGTTGTAGACTATACAGGTCACCGTCCACATCACTGCATGCAATGTTGTAGCCAGCTGCCCGCAAACCCTGTATAGCACCGTTATTCACCCATGGCTCTTGTACAAGAGCCACGTCAACACCTTGGGTGGCCAGCACCCTGCAAAGGACTGCCGAGGCTGCCCTACTATGTTGCAGGTTGCACTGTACCGCCCGCATCTTGTGGTTGCACCTGCTATTGTGAGTCAGCAGGAGCCTCCTTTTTTGAGCCAATCTCCTTGACTTTAATACGGCCAAAGCCGTAAAATAGTGACATGCCCTTCTCTTTCAGCTGCATGAGCGACCTCTCGTCAATGCTGAGGGCAAGGGTTTGACCGTTCTGGTCAACCTTCCTACCCATCACTTGCCAAGAAGTCACCTCAATTGGCTGATTTTGTATCTCCATTCTGCGGAGCACCTGTTCCGGTTCCCTAACATCGTTAGGAACCCAGAATGCGATCCGCTTAAATTTGGGAAGGTCCTTCTCCTCAATTGCCTTGAGGTTGCGCCCTTCCCAAGCCTGCAGCCTGGCGACAGCATTCGTCAGCCATAGGCTGGTGGCTTCGTTGGCGCAGGTGATCTTGATTAGACCCCCTGCCGCCCTTACACCCAAGAACTGAGGTGGGCAGTCGCCTTTAGGACTTTTGTCCACCTCTGTCAAGATTGCATCGCAAATAGAGGAGGATTCCTCCTCCGTCAATTTGCCCTCGGGATAGTTGCCCAGTACCACCGCCATGGTGATCCCAGCCAACTTATCCCGGTATGAGGGTTCCTGCGGCTCCCTACTTTTTTTCCTCTGGGGTCCCTGCCCAGCCGGAGAATCCTCCGATCGCTGCCGTTTCGGCAGTAGACCAGTTGGGTCCGGCGTGTGGCATTGCCCCCCAGAAGATGTATGTTCTGGTGCTGCCAATTTTCCAGAGTGTCCAGAAACCTTGCTTTAGCTTTGTCTTGATTAATTGTTAAACCCATGTTTTTAGCGGCGTTATCTAGACTTATATAGCATTCCTTTGCTCCTAATAGTGACCTACTTACTATGTTCAGATCATCAGCATAGCCCAATATTTGCACCGACTTGTTAATTAGTGTTCCATTCCTGTCTAATGCTGTTCTTCTGATGACAGCTTCTAGGGCTAGGTTGCTAGACCATCTCCCTGTTTGAGTCCTTGCTTAACGTGGAAGCCTTCAGTTAAAGAGTTTTGAACCCTTACCTGAGCTATTGTAGTTTTATTAGGCTCACTAATTTTGCACGTATTCTAAGGTCTATAAGGTTGTTAAGTTTTTCCCTGGATATTGAGTCATACGCCTGTTTAAAATCTACGAAGATCTGATATACGTTTACATTTTTCTCCCAGCACTTCTCCAAAAGCTGTTTTAGGCAAAATAGCTGATCGGTCGTAGACATTTTCTTACGGAAACCCACTTGGTATTCACCCAGTATTTTCTCAGCAATAGGTTCTAACCTATCTTTTGACACATTGGTGAATACTTTGTAGCCTGAGCTCAGTAGTGATATACCCCTGTACTTTCTGCAGCAGAGTCGGTCGCCGCTCTTGTGCACTGGGCATATAATTGCTTTCTTCCAGTCTTCTGGTAGCGATTCTTCATTCCTTATCCTAGATATTAGCCTATGTAGACATTCTACGACTTTAGGGGCTTTATTGTTTTTGAGCTTATTTATGGCTTTTTTAACCTCGTGCAGGGTTGGGATCGTTATTATTATATGGTCCTCTGGTTTGTCTCTTTTTGTTGATGTTGGAGCATTTTGGTTAAGCAGGTCTTCAAAGTAGTTTTTCCATTTATTTTGTACTTCCGTTGGGTTACTAATAATACCCCCATTGTCGGCTCTGCACATACTAGTTGTGGGTTTAAATTTGTCAGTAATCGACCTTATATCCTTATACGCTTGCCTAATGTTTTTATTGTTAAAATTCAAGCTAGCTTCCAGGATCCGGGAAGTACATAATTCGTATTTTGTTACAACAAATTACTTACACCAAATAACTAAAAACTATGAAAAAAATCTTGAAAATTACTTTTTAGTTCCTTAATGAATTCTCTTGTTTTTACCAATTATAAAAAGTACAATAACAAAAATTATTTTTTTCAGGTGTGGTGGAGATGGACAAATGAAATGTGAACCGTTTAAGTGTACACCAGAACCAATGCTACGTCAAATGATTGCAGTAGTCGCTTCGCGACGAAGATAAAGTGAATAACTTCCCAAAAATATATCGCACAATAGAAAAGGTGCCAATATCACCACTCAAAGTGAAAGATATAAGCAGAAACCAACATTAACCTTGCAATAATTAGAGCTATTTTATGTAGCATTTTTATCTAAGAATTATATTACATTACTCAGCTTATCAGAAGCAACCAGTGATATTGTGCTTTATACTTAGTATAGGTGCAATTAATTTAACTCGCACATACTTAATTAATGTTAAATATTGTATGCCTCCTTGTAACGCAATTATTTTGATAACAACATTTCATATCAATGTATGTGATTACACACATTTTTATTCATCATTATTAAAATAATTTCGTTGTGAAAGGCAAAAACAATCATTCCTAGTATTTCTTTTGTTGCTTCTAGTCTTCTTTCGTCGTAAGAGCAACAGCAACAAATGCAACAAATAATTCTTGTCTTTGCAATTTATATAAAAAACTGAAAATAAGTACTTTAAAAATGTACACTTCGTACTACTATAGTTAAGTTGAAACGACAATGGCAGACTTGCTCGGAAAACATCCCACTGTTCGACTAATCGAAAGTACAATAGTTTTATACTTTTTTACTAAAATAAGATATAATAACTGATAGTTAAGATAAAATTTTCGATCACTTGAGCTTTTGGATGTGATGTAGGAGATTAGACTTGAATTTATGTAATTTGTACCGAGTAAGTCCAGCCTTATTAAAACTATTTATAAGTTATAACAACGGGATCTTACCAGTTTGTTTTTATACTTTGCCGATCAATCAACAATTCATTAAATATATGATTACGATTCTTGTATTAAAGGATATATTAATATTAATGAAACGATCTGATACTGCCCTTTGCAAAATTGAAAATATCTGGCATTGTTGTAAGTGTCCTTTTATACAAAATAAATATTTTATGTAAAATAAAAAATGCCTTTAAATTAATTTTCCTTTTAACTATAAAAGTTTTTCAAAGTTAAAAATATTGCAAATTTAGGATTTTCTGTAATTTGTATAAAAAAATATCTTGGTTAATCTTCATGGACAACCTGACGCATCTTCTCTTCATTGGTGGTATCGCGGGACGCCCGACAGAAGCGAAGCTTTTCCGCATTTTTCGGTAGAAATCGGTAGGTACTTGCCGATATGGTGGTAAACTATGTAAAGAATGTATAGATGAAAATATTTTACAGGTTTCCGAAGTTATTTACTTATTATTTACAGGGTATTTACAAATCATTCACAAATCATCATCGCGTTGCTAATCAGACCTACATTCAGTTATTGTATGTTTTCTATTCTCACATTTGTTATGAATTTAATCTTATTTTGGTACTCAATGAATGATACTATGGGCTTGTAGTAACTAAAATATGATACAAAGTTGCGGATTCAACCTTTTCAATGCATCTAGTGAATACAGTATCTATAATGGTCTCATATTTAGCTGCCGAAGAGTTTGAATTATTATTCATTCTTGAATTCAATTTTTCAAAAAGAAAATTTATTTATTTATTTTTTGCCAAGCCAGGCACTTAATTACTAATTACAAAATTAGATGCGAATTTAACATTAACGTAAAAAGAACATCGAGTGAGTATTTAAGTATTGAACTAAGGTCTAGGTCTATAATGCTAGTAAGCAATCAGGAAGACAACAGGGAAGTTAGTTTTCTTTTGTAGGACATTTTGTAAATTGAGGGAGAGAACCAGGCCGCGTATGTATTGAAAGTAATACCGCACCTATTAACGGGTTGGTTTTCAGCATATCCAGTGCGATGCGGGCACTCTTTAAGTAGTTTGGAATGTCTTGTTTGTCGATTATCGTTACTAAATGTGATGGTGTCCGACAGGAATTTCATCTTATAATCCAACAATTTAAAGGGCTCAGGAGGTTGTTTTATACTCAAAGGAGATTTTGATAGACCATCGCCAAAAATGGATCAGAACCAGAGCTCGAGGTTTAACAAGAAGTAAAGACGCAATCTTCTTCATTAGAAAAAATTGTGAAAGAATCAAAAGTAATCATTAATCAAAACAGCACATCACCTCTCAGAAGGGAAAAATAAGTTGAAAAGGAAAAACAAAATTTACCTAAAGCAAAAAAAAATTCAAAGAAGATGATACTTTTCTTCAAGCGCATCCCACAAACGTCGATTAGGTTAATAAAGATGGCACTCATCGCTTGGTTGATGGGATTCAACTTGTTTCAGGAGGCATAACACTCCAGCGAGTTGTTTCTCATTGCCCCGATGCCAGAGTCGCGATAAAAATGGTTGGGGTTAGGTAGTTGTGGCAGTTCCTTCCTACTTCTCTCTTCCCCTTCACTATCTATCGACTAGAGCTTGCTGTTCGACATTGCACTCTATACGAAGAAAATGGATTGTCGACGGTACAAAGGGCTTTCCCTGAGCTCTAGTCTTCCACATAAAAAAAAATACTTCCATTCATCCCTGTATTTATTTAATGGTTTGTTATTATTATTGTATTTATTTATTTCCTTGCATTTATTTATTCATTTATGTCTTCGCTTACTTAGGTATTTGTTTATTTAAAAATATATATTTATTTATGTATAAAAAAAATTTCTGTTAAAATATGTAATCCAAGTGGTACACCTTAATCACCATTTATTTGTACTATACCAACTCTAAAACGTTGACTTTTTTAAAGCTCCTTCACGACTTTAAGGCCCTTATTCACCGAACTGGATAATAAATATCTGGATATTTCGTATTTTATTTTTTGAATTTTCGCTCACAATTATGTTCAATTTTCAAAATTCGAAACTACCAACGACTCTAGTTTGTTTCTTTTTCCTTTTTTGCAATTGCTTAGCAATATGATTCTAATAAAGAGATGACTGTGATTCTCCTGTTTGCAAGATATAGGGGATTTTAAGGTCGTAAATAACGAATATGTGGTCAGAACTTATAAATTCAAAATGGCCGCGCCAATATTGCCGACGAATTTTTTCTAAAACCTAGTTAACTAATTTGTTTTTTGCAAAATTGGAAGGCTTGGACATTTTCCCATCAATAATGCTGGGACAATTCTTATGCTACGGCCTTTACTTTTGGAGTTATAAGCAATTTTAATGGTAAAATTGGCTCTATTTCGTACTTTTTTAGTACCTTTTCACTTAAGCTTTGCCAAAAAGTTCCAAATAAGGCCAATTTTAACATAAAACTTGCTAATAATTTCAAAAGTAAAGGCCGTAGCATAAAAGTTGTCCAGTTGGCAAACTTGTCGGCCATATTGGTGCGGCCTTTTTGAATTTATAAGCTTTGATCATAAATTCGTTGTTTGCGAATTTAAAAACCCCTAGATACCCACTTTCAGTGGAGTCGGAGCACAATTGGCAAAATTCGTCAGCCTTATTGGCCCCGCCATATTGAATCAAAAAGTTTTGATCATAATTTCGTTATTTGCTACCTTAAAAACCCCTAGATACAGATTTCGGCCATATTTGCGCGGCCATTTTGAATTTCGAAAATCGGACTTCGAGCGCCATCATGGGAGACCTCCACGCACTTTCATTAGAATCGAAACATAATTGAAAAAATTCGTCCGCCATATTGGCGCGGCCATTTTGAATTTGGCAGATTGGCACAATTGGCAAATTTAACCATATTTGGGCGGCCATTTTGAATTTCGGTCATATTTCGGCGACAATTTTAAATTTCATTTTGAAAGTAAACAGTAAAATTCTATGATTCTTCATCTACGTCATGGTATTTTTTTGATATAAACAATAGTTTTTGAGCTGCAACTCAAAACTGTATGCCATAATTTCGTTATCATCGGTTTTTGTAATGGAGGAAGCAAACTTACAGACGTATTCACGTCAAAAACTCTGAAAGTCCCAGAGTGGAAGAAAATTTCATCAGAAAAGCAACAATAAAATGGTGAAATTTATCTTCAAAATAGTACGAATAGTTTACTAGCTTGTGGTAACTGACCTTCGCTCGGGTATAAGTTACACGGTGGGGGACGATATAGCGGTAGGGGTTCGCTGAATTGGTGCACGTAGCAGGCGAGGGGTTAATTGTGTTTTTAAACTTTTATTTTATTTATATTAAATTACCGTTGTCATATTGTGATTAAATATGGTTTAAAATGACGTCACACAGCTTACTGTACTATACTCGCCACACACTTTCATTCGATACCCATACCGAGTGAGTTGTAAAGATAAAGGTAATCCGCCATTTTGTGTTGGCCGCCATTTTGAATTTTGAATGACGCTACTTAGCTAATTGTATTCTACTTGTCAAACCCTGTCATATGATACCCATGTCGGGGGTCGGGGAGCACAATTACAAAATCCGGCCGCCATCTTAATTATTTTACTAAATGGTTAGATTGCATTGTTACGCGAACTATACATATGTGCAAAATTTGAAGTTGATCGGTTATATGGAGGTGGGTCAAAATCAAGTTTCAAGAATTGTTTACATACTACACACAAAATCCAGGTGAAGCTAATATAAAATGTGTAAAAGCTAAGCTAAGCTTGATATCTGGAACGTTAAAAGTAAACAATAAAATTCTTTGATCCTTCATCTACGTCATGGTATATTTTTTTTCGATATAAACAATAGTTTTTGAGCTGCAACTCAAAACTGTATGCCATAATTTCGTTATCATCGAATTTTGACCGCAAGTGTAATTAGATCGTTTTCTGTAGCCCATTTTAACCCTGAAAAAATAATAAGATTCACCTCCTCAAAGAAATATCGAAAATCGCATAAAAAACATATTTTTTTCAAATGAAATATTTATTTAATCCTCAAGTTCTTCATTTTCTTCATCAGAATGAAGATGATTCTGAAGGTAACATTTCTTCATTTTCATCATCTTTGTTTCCTTCTGGAAGTCCTGTAGGTGGTAAATTATGACAACCTCGAATGTAACATGACTCACACACATTGGACCAATATAAACCTGCTTTTTTACAATTCCAATTGTTGCACCTACATATATAAGATATTTTCACAGGGGTCAAAATATCCTCCATCTTCCATCCCCAGTCGCGTGGTTCAAGGTCATATGGCCGCCATTGTTGTACTTGAAGGTACACCGTATAAAAATGTTGAGCGACTGCATCGGCTGTTGGAGGTAAGCTGGCTAGATTCACAGCTATTTATCAACGCCTGTCATTTTTTGGGGGGCATTAAACAGGGTGTTCTCGACTAAGATGCTAATCCGTTGCTAACCCCTAAAACTACAAATATTAATAATATACAATTGAAAAAGAATAAAAAATAAAGTTATACTTACCTGAATAAAGTATACCAATACCTACAAATAAAATAAATAAATTGAATAAAATAAATGAATTAAATGAGTTATGAAACAAAAATACACAAATAAACGTAAAAACAAAATTATAATAATACAAAAACAACAATTCATGGAGTACAAAAACAACCACAAGGTGATGATTAAACATATAATTAACATTGAAAACGACATAATTACATACACGACATAAAATAAACATATAACACACAGAATGAATAAAAGTTAATTGCTGCTAAATAAATAAAATTAACAAATATGAACAAAAACAAAGTAATACAAAGCAGCCCTGACAGGCAATGTGCAAATGCATACAGGGTTTACCTGCTAGGTTTGCTAAGCGGTCGGCTCTCGATAGGTTTTGGTTAGACGAACAAAAAAATGTATGGGGGGGGGGGGGGGGGGAATCGTAACGGTTTAGCCGCTAAGGCATATTGAATTTTTTTTTGTTAGAGTTTTACATATCACCCTGTATTTTTGTAACCTTAGAACCTATTTTCATGAATATGGTACCAGTGTACGCAGAATACTCGCACGGAAAGTTCCACCCTACCAACTTCCGAGTGAGTATCGTCAAAATCGTTTTTTTAACTAAAATTTCAACTAAAAATGTAGTATTGTGTAGTGTAGTACTTTTTCTCCAAAATAAGATAGCTTGGAGAATTTCCTGTAAATAATGTTGAGATGATTTTTATGCTACGGCCTTGACTTTTGAAGTTATAAGCAATTTTGATGTTAAAATTGGACCTATTTGGCTCTTTTTAGTACTTTTTCTTGTAAACGGTAAGTGTAATCCCATAATAGTTAAGGCAAGGATGGTAGATTATACGATGCTCTATAAAAAAGATCTTAAACTTTTTTCTCTAGGAGTGACCGTTCGGGTGAAATCGCGATTTTACTAATTTTCCATACAAAAAAATTATATAAAAACCCTGGCAGACCAGGTTAGGCCACAAACAGGCCGCGGCACACCATGAGTTTTAGTAAATATAAGGTTTAAACTTCAATTTAAAAAAAAATATCCTTCTTGTCGTATGCCCAAAAAAGTTATTCAAGGTCAAAGGTCGCGAAAATGGTTTTTCGCAAATACTTCGTAAACCGTAAGTGTTATTGCAAAATAGTCATGCAAGAAATATAGATAATGTGATTCTCTACAAAAAGCTTTTTACAATTTTTTCTCTACAAGTGACCGTTCGGGAGATATCGCGATTTTAATCATTTTTCATACAAAAAAATTATATAAATTCTGGTCTGCCAGGGGTTAGGCCACAGCAAGGGCGCGGCACACCATGCGTTTTAGTAATTACTAGGTGTTACTTCAATTTAAAAAAAAATTATCCTTCTTGCCGATAACATAGGTTTGGACTAAAAAACCACCACTAATATTACATAATTTCTCACCTTAGGCCACGCTTTAGATTAGGCACACCACGCCTAAAGTATTCTCCTATCTCAACTGTTACTTACAATAGGTTTTGTTTTCTTCTTGCCGATAACATAAGTTTTTCAGCGGTCGGCTCTCGGCCTATGAATTAGACCCCGTGTTCTTTTAATGAACTGGGTTTTGAGAACTTTTGAGGAGCTTTTGAGTTCCCATACAAAATCGAAGAACCAGAAGACCCAGATAAAACCTGGGTTTTCGATTTTGTATGGGAACTCAAAAGCTCTCAAAACCCAGTTCATTAAAAGAACACGGGGAGGGGAGAGTGACATTTCTGCAGACTTCTACCGAAGAGCTCTAAACATTCGCAGATCCACCATCCACGTTAGCATAAAATTAATGGATGGTGCTTCTGACGAGTTTTAATCATTTAAAACAAGGTTGCTGTTTTAGTGGGTTCAAGTCTCACACTCCTGTGTGCAAAAGCTCGCGTTTGCATGCAGTGCCTTTTGATGGTTTCACCATCCATGTCCCAAAACAAACAAAAAATAAGCAATAAGTCAAACAATTTGTTTCATTTTTAGAATTTATTATTATATCTAAACTAGTTGGGACCCGGCGCGCCTATGCTGCTCCTATAAGCCAATAGTAGTAATCAGGTGATATGAATTTTAATATACAGTATAGTCGAGGCAATGAAGCAAAAAAGTTCCTAATTGGTTGGGCGCGGACGGATCGGAATGCGGGTTTTTGCATTCGCTTCCAAAAATTATTTGTAAAAAATGGCCCATTTTTTTTCTGAACAAACCGGAAATTGCACCTGTTCACCTGTATGTATGTTTGTATGTAGACAAATCTTGCAACTTGATTTTGACCCACTTCCATATAACCGATCAACTTGAAATTTTGCACATATGTATAGTTCGCGTGACAATGCAATCTGACCATTTTGTAAAAAAATCAAGATGGCGGCCGAATTTTGCAATTTTGCTCCTCGACCCCCGACATGGGTATCAAATGAAAGGGTATGACAAGTACAATACAATTACCAATGTGGCGTCATTTCAAATTCAAAATGGCGGCCAACTCAAAATGGCGGACTACCTTTTTCTTTACAACGCGCTCGATAGGGGTATCAAATGAAAGGAAATGACAAGTAGAATACTATTACCTCTGTGGCGTCATTCCAAATTTAGAATGGCGGCCAACACAAAATGGCGGATTACCTTTTTCTTTACAACAGCCTCGGTATGGGTATCAAATGAAAGGGTGCGACAAGTAGAATAAAATTAGCTGTGTGGCGTCATTCGAAATTCAAAATGGCGGCCAACACAAAATGGCAGACTACCTTTTTCTTTACAACACCCTCGGTATGGGTATCTTGGCCCATAATTGCAAACAGTTGACGAATGTTATTCGGCGTGGGTGCAAATGCTGAATCAGTAATGCCCGGTTTCACATTGTCGATTTGAGCTTTCGCTCAGCTGAACCTGAGCAGTAATTTTGAGCTGTAGGTCAAGTCAAAAGTGTTTCACAGTTTGTTTTTGTGCTCAGTTCAGCTGAACTTAGTTCACTGGATTTTGCACTCCACTGTGGTTGAATCAGTTGGGGAAATTTTTGCTTTTGGTTGATAAATTGTGTGATTTTTCTAGTTTTTTATCTTCAGTTGTAAGAATTTGTGGAGACACACACGCATATACACAAACACGCACACAAACACCGGCATAACAGGAACGCACGTTCAAAAGTCAGTCGGACATGGGACCTCGTCCGCAGCGGTAACGACGGACGTATAAAATTTAAACCTAGTTATAAGTAATTGAATTAATGATAAAATAAATGTATTGAAATTGTAGACATTGTTTCATCGTCGAATTCAAGTATATTCCCACAAATGGTGACCCCGATAAAGAACAAAAAACTAAACGGAGTGCTGTGAATTCAAAAGAACAAAAAACTAAACGGGAGTGTTGTGAAAAATTTAAACAACTTAGGAAAAATTAAAACAACATAAAAAATGCAAGCCACAACATAAAAGTGCATAGAAAAATTTAAATAATATAAAAAATGCAGGGTACTACTTCCTCGCCGAAAATCAAACGGGATATATTTCGGCGTATCAAAGGGCGACAAGTGCTAAACCGCATGGAATCAAGAAGCGCGTAGGAATACAGGCAGTTGACACTCAAGTAACCTTTTCCTGGCTAAGCCAAATTGAATGACAGGGAAAAGTGGATGCAGTCAAAGAGAATTGCTTTCTTTAATTAATCTGAACATAATGCAAATAATTTTTTTTACAATATTTTAGCCCAAGCATCTTGGAAACATAGTCAAAGAGCGACACAATTCGCACCATACACGGGTGGCACGGTTGAACCGTAGCACGGGCGAACGGTTCACCCGTGCCACGGTTCGCCCGTGCTACGATTTAACCGTGCCAAAACGTTATACGTCGTTGACTTTGAAAACCAAAGGTCTGATTATAAGAGTATGATTTTTGATGGAAATTTCGCTAGAATTTTTAAGTAATGTATCAACTATTTCTTATGATTTTACAAATAGACGCGCTCAAGTATTATCTGGTTGTACATTTTATTATTTTTTTGTTTACACGAGTCTTATTTGGACTCTATTGAAAGTTTCCAGGCTGTGTAATTTTTCTCAAAAATTACCCCGTATTCCGTGAAAACCCGCGTTCCGGTATACTCCCGAAACGGTATACCCGTGATACGGTTCACCCGTGCCACGGTTCACCCGTGCCACGGTTCACCCGTGCTACGGTGCACCCGTGTCACCCGTATATGGTGCGAATAGACACTTCCTAGTCAAAACGAACGCGTTGAAATCCAATGTAAAAATTCACAGAATTCCCGCCAACACACACAAACTCAGCATGATTTGCAGGTTCTTCCTAGAACAAAAGAGAGATATTTTACCGTAAAAGAAGAACAGCGAAATGAAAATAACTGAATAGGAATCGCACTTAAAACGTATTGCAGGATTTGTCTTTTCATTTGCAGAATTTAACTATTAAAAATATAAAAAGAGGAAACATTTCATATTCCAGTATTATAAGTAGTGATATTCATTAGAGCCTATAGATATGCAATCTAATTAAATTAAAATATTGAATTTCTGAAACAAAGGCAAAAATAAATAGAAACATAAAAGCGCAGTACAATAACATTCATAAATAATCGCTTAATTTTTATCTCTCGCTATTTACAAAAATTGAATAAAAATAATTTATATATAGTTCATATAACGTTTATTCGGCAAATAATAACATAAAATTCAAATACTCAACTCTTGGAAATTTTAAACTTATAACAAAAAAAATGAACTTTCAATATTAAAATTGCTATTAAAATATATTTACAAACACAAAAACATATATGTACATATATTGTAATACCAAAGATTTGTAAACAATTGTAATACCAAAGATTTATAAACACGTCTGTAAAAACTTAAAAACAAACACAACGTGATGTTATGTTCCATACAATCCCCTTTCCCTTTTCTGTTTACACTCTTTCCACATTAACCCACTAAATTAAATTTTACAAAACAAATGATGAAATGTAGAACTCAACACTTTTCGTGTTCTACATTTCATCCAATTATTTCATCCAAATGATGCAACTGCGATTGCATTTAAATTGACATACATCATTTATCGGTTACAACATTTTTGGGGAATGTTCATGCTTCGCTCAGCAGTAAATTCAACTGCTAAGTTTTAGAATAAGGTTAAGACGTAAGGTAATTAGTAAGTAAAAAGTGGAGAGTTTTGTACCACCGTCGCGTTAGCAATTCAAATTTTTTTGTAGTAATAAAGTTTAGTTTTGTTCTTTAAAAGTTTGGTTTTCTTTTATTAAATAAAAGTTTTAGAACCCATAACAGTGATAGTACGAAACAAACAAATACACGGCGAATAATTTACAGCAAAAAGATGGCCAACGAAGGGAATCAACCGAGCACTAGTAAAAACTTAACGGATGTAATAAAATCCAACGAAGAAAATCATTCAGACCCTATCCACGAGGTAAGCAACATAATACATAAAATCAGTGTCCCCCTTTTCGATCCAGTGGACGTCGATCTATGGCTAATCATGCTAGACTCTATGTTCGAGATAAACCAAATTAAGTCAAATCTACAGAAATATCATACCCTGGTAGTCGCACTAGGAAGAAATACGAAACATTTCTACTCTATAATCAAGCAAACCCCACATAACGACTCGTACAAACTTCTTCGACAAGCGGTACTAAGCTATTACCAACATAGTGACATGGATGGAAGGATGGAAGAACTATTTATCAGGAGTACAATTAGGTGACCAAAAGCCAACATCATTACTGGCAGAAATGCGCCGTTTGGCGGGCGAGAATGCAAACGAAACACTCATCACCAACCTTTGGTTAAAAGCGTTACCAGCATCAGTACGACAGGTAGTATCGGCATCGGCGGCCGAACTAGATGAAAAGGCCGAGATCGCAGACCGAGTCTTGGAAGTAACCCCTGGTACTCTGCAAACATGTACCCTGAACTCGCGACAGTCAACAAGCCACACATGGGAGATTGAAACGAAAATAGATCAACTAACTAAGCCCCTAGAGTCAATGGAGAGACCTTCAAGGGAACTGTTTCGGCCACAGACACATTATAGAAACAGGTCTCGAAGCCACAGCCGCAGATATCGCACATAGAGCTCAACAAGAACCACAGATATATGCTGGTACCATGAAAAATACGGACAGAAAACAAGAAAGTGCACACAACCATGCAATTTCCAAAACAAAATAGTAACACGAAATATTACAGAACCAAAAAACCAATAACGGCTGTGCAACCATCAGGTTGTACAGCAATCCGCCGCCTACACCTTAGCGATCAACGAAACGCAAGCAGATACCTGATCGACACAGGAGCGGATATTTTAGTTATTCCACCAACTTATCACGAAAGAAAGAATGTAGCTTATAACCAAGAACTATATGCAGCCAACAATACAGCGATAAACACGTACTGTACCAAGCGCAATACTATCGAGCTTGGTTTAAGGCGACCGTTTATGTGGGTTTTCACTATTGCAGATGTATCTGGTCCGATAATAGGTGCCGATTTTCTCTAGCATCACGATCTCCTTGTTGAAATGAAGAGGAACCAACTTATCGACCACAAAACAAACCTCAGAATCAGCAATATCCGCATATCAAGCAAACCAACAATCAGGGTGATATATAACTTATCGGTGCGTATATCCCTGAAGAATTCCATGCCATAACGATCCTAGACATGAATCACCAACCGACAAAAGCGAACGTAGTTCACCAGATTGTAACCACAGGTACACCAGTTTTTTGCCGTCCACGCCGATTGCCGCCAGATAAATTGCGCGAAGCCAAGGCAGAATTTCAATTCTTGATGCAACAAGGAATATGCGAGCCTAAAATCTGCTGCGCCAGTCCACTGCATATGGTGAGAAAATCGGATGGCAAGTGGAGACCTTGCGGAGATTACCGCGCGTTGAACGCCATTACAGTTCCTGACAGATATCCCATACCTCACATTCAGGATTTTTCACAAATTTTACATGGAAATCAGGTATTCTCATCAATAGATCTGCAGCGTTCTTACCATCAGATTCCAGTTGCCCCGGAGGATATTCCAAAAACGGCGATAACTAGGCCGTTTGGCCTCTTTGAGTTTAAATATATGACGTTCGGACTGAGGAACACTGGACAAACTCTTCAGAGACACCTTCATGCTATCTTCCGAGATTTAGATTACGTTTTCCCATATGTAGACGACATATGAATCGCATCAGTCGACGAAGAACAACACAAACAGCATCTTAAGGAAGTTTTCTGTCGTTTACGCGAAAACGGGCTATCAATAGACGCCTCAAAATGTCAAATTGGAAAATCAGAAGTTAAATTCCTAGGTCATCTCATAACAAAAAATGGCATCAAACCACTACCGGAAAAAGTCCAGGCAATACTCAATTTCGCCAAACCGCAAGTGGCGAAAGACCTAAAGCGGCTGTTAGCCACAATAATTAACTTTTACCGTCGTTTCATCCCGAATCCTGTACAGAACCAAATGAAGCTACAATCAATGATCAGCAACAATATCAAGAACGACAGAACCCTCTAGAAAGGACAGACGAAACGACTCAATCATTCGAAGCATGCAAGCGCGACTTAGCCAACGCCGCTTTGCTTGCTCATCCAGCAAGACAAGCGCTTCTATCAATAGAAGCTGACGCATCCAGCACCGCAGTGGCGCAGCATTGCATCAAATTACCAAGGAAGGAGCGCAACCGCTCGCATTTCTTTCAAAAAAAATAGCGCGTGTACCCAGTGCACGTGAAAGATGTAAAACATCTTTGGCGATCTTTATCTTTCTTTAAATTGAATAATCAGTAAGAATAAAGGCCATTTTACATCCCAAAGGCAAAGTGGCCGCAGCTCTTGAGCTTTTTTATCGCAATGAACTTTTGCCTTTGGGATGTAAAATAGCCGTAAGTTTTATACTCACCGATTTCCTACTTGCATTAGGCCATAGTCCTTTGACACAAGCTGCACGTGACAAAGCGACATCTAATGATGATTTCGAAAACTTCTTATCGTATTTGTAGATGATTTTGAAATACGTGAGACTTGTGTACTGTGGTCGTACAAGCAAACTAACTAATGATAAATTTTTCTGATTTCATATTCAACATGAATAGTAAGTAACAAAGGAGCAATAAAAACTAGCAAAAGGACTACCCTACAGATAAGGAGCCCAAAAATTAAAGGATTCCTGTAGAAACGGGCCTGCCAGTCGTGAACTGATCCTTTAGTCGCACCCCATTTGTTTTTTAAGCGCGGAAACAAAATTTCAAAACAAAACTTTCGTCGGACAAAACCTTTCGTTAGTCCTTGAGCTCAGAGTCAACAGAATTGTCGTAGCCCGGCGGGGCAAGGGCGACACCTTCCAATGGTCTGCTGGGTACACCTATGGTCATCAGATTCGGTCTTATTCCCCCGGTTCCAATGTACATTGTGTGAATTTTCCGGTAATTTTCCGATATTTGAGTTTCAAACTTTTAATTTATTCATACAAAAATATTTTATTTAGTCCATCGCATACAAAGGCCTATAAATCAAAGCAGAAGACTATAATTACCGATTTCAATCACTAGAGGCATTGTTAGCTTAGGGTAAGGTGGAGAGCTTTCACCCGGGGATAGTGGGTTCGATACCTGATGCGGGTGCTCTTTTTTTAAATATTTGAAAGATTACATCACAAGAGGTAAATGGAAAAAGCATTTCACTACCAATTTTGGGTTTGTACTTTTTTGGTATCATTGGAATCTTTTTCGAAATATCTATTTTCTACACTTGTTCAAAAGTTAAAAATTTATAAGTATTTCAAAATTTTGAATTTAAGAAGTACATTGCATACAAATTGCATAGGATTTAAGAATATATTTCAATTATTTAAGAAAACATTGTTGCTTCATCCATATATGTGGTTAATAGAGTCGTTATTGTTGATGCCCTATTTTTCTAAGAAAGTTAGTAATTTTGCTATTTTGACAAGTTTTTTTCTGCGTTCTTTACCTATATTCTTATTTTATTAATACTGGAACCTTTCGTTAACGCCCCACGCTTTTTTACATTTTACTATAAGTTGTATTTCTAAATTTTACCAATGAGCTGTTTTAGACGGTGCGCTTCAGCGCATGTGCCTCACGAACGTTTGGAGATGAAGGGAGGAGTGAGAATGAAGAGAGGTACCACCCCACTTCTCCCTTTATCCACAAAGTTCGTGAGGCACATGCGCTGGAGCGCACCGTCTAAACCGGCTCAATAACTAACTTCATTCTGAATGTGATTTCGAAAGGTAGGTTGATCCCATGTACTGGCTAGAGCAATAAGTCAGATTGCATTGTCACGCGAACTATGCATATGTGGGTCAAAATCAAGTTGCAAGATTTTATTTACTTTACATACAACATACAAAATACAAGATACAACATACAGCTGAAGCTAATATAAAGTGTATAAAAAGTAATTTAAGTCCATTAACCATTTTTATAGAAAATCAAGTAAATTTAGCTACACAATCATTTTTTCATTAATCGATTGTAAGTTCCTGCCATTCTGCCGTTCTACAGACAGAATTCTCAGAAATCCGAATGCTCCATCTAAATTTTTGTAAATTTAGTTAAGAAATTTACTGTCTCAGTAATATTTTATGCAATTTACATTACAATTTACAAAAAAGTCATTTTACGTCTTCTTAAACTCGCACTTCTTGTTTTATACCTTTTTGAAATAATTTGAAATAAAAGCTTTGAAAAATAAATAAATAAATTCAAATGCCGAGATCAAGAATTGAACCCGCGACTTCTTGAAATATCTACGTAGTAAGGCAACCACTCAACCATTTGTTCCATTCTGCCTATGTCTGGCTAGTCATGTCTCGCTCGCGGCATATAAACAGTTTTCTTTGGTGCTACTATTTTTTTTAATATCTATTCTGTCTTCCTCAATACAGATCTTCCGTTTCCCGGAATGAAAATTGGATTGGACGAAGCGTTCCCATAAAGCGTTCCCACAAAATGTTCCCGACCTTGAAGAATTACTCTCAATGCGCGCAAAGATGTTTCACATCAAAATTGAACTCAGCGCAACAGAATTACGCGACATGTGATCGTGAACTCCTAGCAATATATGAAGCGATTAAGTATTTCCGACACCTGATCGAAGCTCGCGAAACTATAATATACACTGACCATAAGCCTCTGGTGACGGTATTCCAACAGATACCGGACAGAGCGAACCAACGTCAATTGCGACAACTAGATTTCATCAGCCAGTATACAACGGATATTCGGCACATACAAGAAAAAGACAACAACGTCGCAGATATGCTAAGTAAAATGCAATCAATTTCACAGTCACCAAAGGATATCATAATTGATTACGAACAAATTGCCGAGCAACAAAACGAAGACCCCGAAATTCAGGCATACAGTGGCTCACAGTGAAAATCGTCCACCTTACGAGTAAGAGGAATTAAGTAGTTTTTTTCATCTAGCTCTCAACAAATCCAAATAAGAATTTACATAACTAAGTTTTTCATTTATTTTCTTCAAAATAATAACGAAAAATTATGAAATTAATCAATAACAAAAACGGGAAAAATTCAAATTTCCGGAAAGGTCATATTTCTATCTCACAATGAAAATCGTCCATAACACTCAATACTAAGAAATGTCGTCCATAACACTCAATACTAAGATAGTTGGTCCTCCTTATGATGTAATTACTGCTAGAAGCCTGTTCGGCATTGAATTTACTAATTTTTAGTATACTTAGGATTAATTCTAGCCCATTCCTGCTTGAGAACATTTTCAAGGTCTTTCTGCGAGGTAATATTGTCTTACGAATGCTCCTGCCCGGTGTATCCCATAAATTCTATTAACATTCAAGTTAGGGATTGAGGAGGAACGGGGAAAACTGTTTTACAATTGTATATCAGCCAATAGCGTTCAACGTCTGAGGTATGCTTAGGGCCATTATACTGATAGAATGCAAACCCAGCAGTAATACTTAGAAGCTGCGCACTCTGCTGCACATTTCTTTTTAGAATATCAAGCTAAACCATTGCATCCACTGTTCCTCGGATGAACTCAAGGTTCCCAGTGCCATTTGCCGCCATACACCCCCATACGATACCAAACAACCGAGTATTGCAATTCGTTCTTTAGTAGTTAGTACAGTCAATATGCAACGAAAAGAGGCTTGCGCTCCGAAAAATGACAAACCGACATTTGACCTTGAAAGTCGTTAGGGGGGCGTGTCAGAAGCCTACTGAAAAATTATGAAAGTCGCGGTGCATGCAGATTTTGAGAAATTCAAAAATTTAATAAAAAAATTTTGAAACGCGTTTTTCTCAGAAAGTATAGGTTTTAGCGAAAAGTTTTTTAAACAAAAAATGTAGAGGTCATTGCGAACTACATTTTTTGTCATTGGAGTGACGTCATCCGACTTGAAATACAAAAAGTAGATGGCGCTAAAAGATCAAAAAAGTGTTTCTTTGCCATTTTCACTAGGAAAAATTAATTTTTTTACAATAATGTAAATGAGAAAGTTGTTTGTTACAAAATTATCTACAACTTTTGTTTAAACAAAATTTTTATAAAACTTACCGTTTTCGAGCTGTAGGCGAAAAAGTGCAACGGAGCATAGTTAACGGTTCTTTTGTTACTTTCGCCGGGCGAGTCGGCATAGTTTCGACAAAGGACCGGTTTCTAACATCTGCCTAATTCTCTAAGAAGCGTGCGTTTTCAGTTGCTATGCTAGTTTTGGAGAGTAAGGGCGTCAGAATTGTGCTCTCTGAAAATGAGTTTCTGTTTTGCTTGTGAGAAAAGTGACTTGTGAATGATAAGAACATCGTGATAATCGCATCGGAAAATTGCTCCAAAATACAATCATGCCTGTCGAACATCACAACGAGTGCCAGGAGGATTATTTAGATGGACGCTGTGCTACGGTTCCTGCTGATGGGGAAGCGAATAACTCGAGAAGGTATTTCTATATAGTATTGTTTTTTATTAAAACAATAATGAACAATCGTTTAAAAAAATATATATTCGGCATACACTGCACGTGTACAAAGGGTTCATTTTGAAAAAAAATTTCAAAAAATTTAAATTTTTCCTCAACTGTTAATGATGTAACTTTAAAAACAAAATTCCATTTTATTATATAAAATTCAAATCATTTTTGTCTTCAAACCATATCAAAGTACAATGATGTCGATAAAAGGTTCATTTTGAAAAAAAAATTACAATTTTAATGCGAAATATACATAAATTCAACAAAGTTCAATTTTTTGCTCAAAAAAAGTTTACATTTTTTGATAGTAAAATAAAAAAAACAAAAAAAAATGATTAGTGTTCTTTTATTTGAATAAAAAAAAATACTACTTTCATGTGAACCGTGCAAGAGCACGGCACGCAATGTACAATTTCTACACTTCGACAAGTTCCAGCTCGAAAACGGTAAGTTTTATAAAAATTTTGTTTAAACAAAAGTTGTAGATAATTTTGTGACAAACAACTTTCTCATTTACATTATTGTAAAAAAATTAATTTTTCCTAGTGAAAATGGCAAAGAAACACTTTTTTGATCCTTTAGCGCCATCTACTTTTTGTATTTCAAGTCGGATGACGTCACTCCAATGACAAAAAATGTAGTTCGCAATGACCTCTACATTTTTTGTTTAAAAAACTTTTCGCTAAAACCTATACTTTCTGAGAAAAACGCGTTTCAAAATTTTTTTATTAAATTTTTGAATTTCTCAAAATCTGCATGCACCGCGACTTTCATAATTTTTCAGTAGGCTTCTGACACGCCCCCCTAACGACTTTCAAGGTCAAATGTCGGTTTGTCATTTTTCGGAGCGCAAATTGCATATTGACTGTACTAAGTCTCTCATTATAAGGCGGGCAAAAGTCAAAGAGAAATGGCAGATTGTTGGGAAATACTTTTCTGGTACTGTTTTTTGGCTTGCTTGCTATTCTACCACTTTCTTCACACCTTTTAATAATATATTGGACAGTTGTTCGACTTTTTCCAACAATCTCAGTAATTACATCATAAGGAGGACCAACTATCTTAGTATTGAGTGTTATGGACGACATTTCTTAGTATTGAGTGTTATGGACGATTTTCATTGTGAGATAGAAATATGACCTTTCCGGAAATTTGAATTTTTCCCGTTTTTGTTATTGATTAATTTCATAATTTTTCGTTATTATTTTGAAGAAAATAAATGAAAAACTTAGTTATGTAAATTCTTATTTGGATTTGTTGAGAGCTAGATGAAAAAAACTACTTAATTCCTCTTACTCGTAAGGTGGACGATTTTCACTGTGAGCCACGTACGTCAAAGACCCGAAAAAGGATACACATATGCAAAAAAAATTAAGTTACCGTTCGCTCCACCGATATATTGTGATGTATCAGGAAACAAGGTACGTCCTCTCATTCCGGAAGCATTTCGAAGCCAAGTCATTGCGAAGTTGCATAACATAGCACAACTGGCATCAGAGCAACGACCAAGTTAATAGCAGAAAAATTCATTTGGGGATCCTATCGAAAAGATTGTGCACCATACGTTAACACGTTCAGTGCCAACGACGCGGCTCCGCGTCCAGTGCAACTAAAGGTACAAACAATTGGAGCGGCGACGGTGGAAGTGGCAGTCGACGGAATTTATATTCCGCTTTAGCTAACAGATTGGAGCGGAGCGGACAAATTTAACGGAATTTAACGGACGACGGAATTGAAATAAACGAATTTGAAATTTTTAATGTAAATATAATTTTATGAATTTATGCTGTAGTTTTTTAATTATTTGTTTTGTAAAAACACATGATTGTTAATTGGAACTTTGCTCTTACCTGGAATTAAAAATTTAAGTTATTTTCAATATTTTCGTATATTACTTTTTTTCAATAATTTAGTAAAGAAAAATTTACTTGGAATTAAAAAATGGAAGAATTGTTTTAAAAATTGAGCTGCTATATAATATTTAGCCATTTACCGAAGATTACCCGAAATTTAAAAATGGTTCGAAATGATTCATTACCTCTGGTAAATACCTGTTTAAAGCAGAGAAGGGGGAGAAACTCGCCAGGTTGTTTTTAAACCCTTTATTCTTTATGACTAGTATACTCAGAAAATAAAGAAATTGCCGATATATGAATGAAGAGTCAAGAAGCTGGTCTCCAGGGTATTTCCGTGTCGTTGTTTAATGGTACAAGGGTCTGCTTTAAGATTAGAATAATTCTTTACCCTATATGAACCTTTGAATGGGCGTGTAACACTTTTTCACCGAGAAGGAATTTCTCTTGTTAAGAGAAAGAAATGGGCATATGTGTTCATGTTTTCATTCAAGGAAGTTTTGGATGACTATTATTTCTTTTCTTTTCTGTAAAACCAATTTTTATTAAGTAGTAGTAGACAACCTTAACACCACAACCACCTGGTGTATCATACTTTATTCAGCGGGTACAAAAAAATCGAAGGAGTTCCGCAGTATGTCTATAAACCCCCATAAGTGAGCGTTTCATAAAAGGGATAAATATACATATTCATAAATAAATGACGAATTCGCTAAAAATCTGAACTGAAAACAACCTAAAGAAATAAAATATAACTTGCCACAGTAGATCTAATTGAGAAAAATCAAGAAAAACAAATTATTAAACAAGCACTTTTATTTTAAGACATAGCACAGTACATAATCTATAAGACATATATTCCCCTTCTCTCTTGGATGGTCTTATATCTTTCACAGCCTGAAAGTACAAAAAATGTATACTACATCATTAGAAAGCAATAAAAAATACTTCTCACCTTTCCGGGTTTCCGCCCAAAATATCTAGCATCACTTTCTCCAGCTTGAATCCCAGCATGTTTTATTTCAACTTTTATCTGACAAAAATCTTTAACTACAAAACTTTCCCAGAAATAAATATAATAACTTACTTTGGCTCCTGTTTTTCCTCAGCTATCACAACACAAGCTCTGGTTGCAGAATTTTATATTATTTAATCGCATGTTAAATTCCTCTAGGAAAAATACAAACATTTCAACATTTGGATCATTGTTTTTCACTAATAATTAAAGTTACAAGTTATTAGTGTTTATTAGAAAATGAATAACATCACAGAACCTTCAAGTATCTCCAAAAGTTTAAATTAATCAAGTTCAATTTAATTCATCTTGAGTTTGCTAAATAAAGACAAGAAATTTTTTTTATTGTTTACTGTTTTTGTTTGATTTTATTATAAAAATTAGTTTTAAATACCTGCAACACAGTCTTTCTAAATCCCCCATAATTTATAAATAACTCCTTTTTGCCATTATATAATAAATTGCATTAATTTATTTAAAATACTAAAAAAAATTCACGAATTAATTTGAAAATAACGGCCAAACAGCGACACAACCAAATTGTCAAATTGCAGGCAGACAGCAGTTTAAAACAAAAAATGTGTACTAAATTTGTACTAAATCAGTTTTTAATGGTTGGTACCACTTAGCGGCGGCGGCAGAATTCGAAATTGCTCTAATTTCTCCGCGCCGCTAGGCGTCTCCTTGCCATTGTGTTAGCATATATGGTGGCCCGTGTATTTTTAAACGCTTTCCCGTCGCCGTCGCCTGCCACTTCCACCGTCGCTGCTCCAATCTGTTTGTACCTGCTGTGGCCGTCGACGCGGGCCCGCGTCTTGATCCTGTTGATTTTGTTCGTAGATTTGTAAACTCGGCAATTGGCTTATATGATCAGGGTTGTGGTTGGCATGGTAGTATAGTCTAGTAATTAAGTTGGCGCTTTCGGTTTCAGGATTGAAATCTTTTATAGGTTCTTTGGAGTTTATTTTACTTGTTGTTTCGGTTAGCCGTTCGTAAGTTGTTTTACTGTTAATTTTTGTGTTTTTTTAAATTTAAATTATTATAAAAATATTTAAATAACGATAAATTTTACTATTTATTTTTAAATACATAATAAATTTGAACGTGATTTCTTCTTTAATACGTATTGAAAAACAAGTGTTGCGTTGGTAAGTTTGGCTTTGTTTCAAGTCCATTTGATTTGAACAATTTTTTTATACCTTGTTTTTGAAACAAATATATATATGTATATTGTACATAAATTTAAAAAATATTAAGTTGTATTGCTAAACCTTAATTAAAAATAAAATTTACAAGTATAATCAGTGAGCAATGTGAGGGAAATTGAGCGTATGGCCAACGACGCGGGTCCGCGTCTGGGCTGGAGATGAGCTTTTTTAAGCTGGCCACAGGCGTACTCTTGATTAGCCGCGCTGGCACTCAACGTTTCAAGCAATGCCTCGTTTGCCAAAAATGCAAAACGACCAGACATAACAGGACGCCGTACTCGTTTTTTAAAACACCCGATCAACGTTTTGAACACATCCACGTGGACATAATAGGCCCATTACCACCATCAGAAGGTAACGCCTATTGCCTGACGATAGTGGACAGATTTACCAGGTGGCCTGAGGTGATACCTATACCTAACATTTTTTTTATGTGGAAGACTAGAGCTCAGGGAAAGCCCTTTGTATTGTCGACAATCTATTTTCTTCGCAAATACGATTGCGAAGACGATAATAGAACAATGGATAGCACGATATGGCATACCATTATACATCACAACGGACCAAGGCCGCCAGTTCCAATCTGAATTATTCAGAGACCTATCAACACTCCTAGGAATCAAACACCTCAGAACCACACCCGACCAGAGCAATGGATTGGTGGAAAGGATGCATCGCCAACTTAAAGCAGCCATCATGTCTCACCAAAACACGAGTTGGACTCAGACTCTACCAATAATTCTTTTAGGTATGCGTACCGCAGTAAAGGAGGATATAGGAGCAACTACAGCAGAACTTACTTATGGTACAACAATTCGAATTCCAGGAGAATTCCTTCATAGAAGCAACAGGAAGAAAATAGCCTCAGAATATGTACAAGATCTTCGACGCATAATGTCAAACATCCGACCATCACCTACAAGCGACCACTCGAAATCAAAGTCATTCATTCAAAAAGACTTAGCAGTATGCTCACACGTGTTCGTCAGAAACGACTTTGTCAAAACAGGTCTAGTACCTCCCTATGATGGACCATACATGGTCAAGGAAAAACTCCCTAAGTATTTTAGGATAGAGAAGAACGGAAAACTCCAAAATATTTCAATAGACCGCCTGAAACCAGCATATATCTCAAACGATAATAACAAGGACGTCAAGCCACCAAAGGAACCTGCGAGAAAAGCACCCAAGTCGACCAACAAAAACGAATTTCACAAACCACAACCAAAGAGGTACGTCACAAAATCCGGACGACTTATTCGTCCTCTACAAAGGTACGTCCAATTTGCAGAAGGGGAGTAGTGTGGAGACACACACGCATATACTGTATATGCGTACACACTGTATATGATATACACAAACACGCACACAAACACCGACATAACAGGAACGCACGTTCAAAAGTCAGTCGGACATGGGACCTCGTGCGCAGCGGTAACGACGGACGTATAAAATTTAACCCTAGTTATAAGTAATGATAAAATAAATGTATTGAAATTGTAGACATTGGGCGCATCCAGCGCACTCAGCGGAAAAGCCGCTTAGCTGAACAGCACAGCGTAAAAAGTAACTCAGCGCTGTGTGTCGGCTAGATGTGATAGATAGCTCAGTTAAAATTTATTTTGACAATTAAATTTTTTCCTATTTTATATAACGTCAATTTACTACCGCTGAGCTACTTAGAATAAAATTTTTACGCTGAGAAATTTGCCAGCCGCTGAGCTAAGCTGCTTAGTTCAGCTATCCATCCAACAATCTCAGCACTTAGCCGCTTCTCAGCGGCTGAGTGCGCTGGATGCGCCCATTGTTTCATCGTCGAATTCAAGTATATTCCCACAGATTTTTGGAAAGGTATGGCCCCTTATTACTATAAGAACGAGTACGACGAAAGTAGACATCCTTATCGTACTCCTGAGCTCACCTCAAAGTTTCAGATAATTTTCCATTGTGGGGAACTCTGCATTTGGAATTGTTATATGTGTTGGGTTGTCATCGGGAGGTTAAATAAGAAAAACAATTAAAGAACAATTAACTTTATTAAAATTAAAGCTTTTGGCCGGAATAACTTTGGATAGACCCGAGCACGTTGGATAGTAAAACTGGAGTGATTATTCGGATTGCAAGAAAATAGAATTAAGCGGTGGAAAACAGGATGTAACCTGATAGCAACGTGACTTTTTTAGAAAAGCAAGGGAAGGGTTGACAAGTCAGCATAATTACAGGAAAATTGGAATGCATTCATGACATTAAATAAAGGATAATTAAATTGTAGGATTGAGGAATTTAGCAAGTAAGAATTGTTGGAAAAATAAAAAGGTATGGTGGAATGTTATGGTTGCTTTACAACACGCCCCCTCTTAAGGTTGAAAATTATACCTGGGATTGGTGTAATTTTCATGAGTGGCTGAACTTTCACCATTTGAGTCATCTGTTTTATCTTTAGGAGTTTCTATCTCTTTCATGTCCTCAACATGCTCGGATCTTTTCGTGAACATTCTCAGTTTTGGTAACTTTTTTACTATTATACAAATTAATACAACCAAAATTATTAATATAACAATAAAACTTAAGGAATATAAATGAAAAGAATGACTTTTAATTGATTTTAATGAAATATTTCTTTCTATTAAATCTTTTACCTTGAAACTTATCTTTTCCAAATCCTTTGCTAGATTAATAGAACTTAAATTTACATTCTGTTTTATTTTAATATCTTCAAGATCTAGGAACTTATCTAAGGTAAGGCTAACCATCTCGATGGGAACATTTATACTCGAGAAGAAATCCAGCGACGCATTACTGTTAAAATCAGTTTTAGAGCTGAGAATATGCATTGCGGAACGAGCTTCACATCCTTCTGCTATTTTTAGAACGCCGGTACCATGTAATTTAGCTGTAGATGTTGTAGTCCTGCATTTTATAAATATTTCCTCCATATTTGGGGTTACAAATATCCAGGTATTTGCTTTGGCTAACTGTAAGTAGAGAGAATTTGGGAGATGAATTACCCTTAACTTACATGACTTCGGCATTGCGGGGACTGGATCAAGAAGACTCCGCTCACATGCGCTGTTTATATGCGAAATGGATATTGGCATAGTTTGTTCGCAAATGTATTTGTTGTTCTGGATGCTTCGGCAGTCCCTTAACCTTCACTCTGTGCATTGAAAATTTTCCGGCGTCTGTGCATAGGGGTCAATCAGACCCCATATAAATTTTGATATATTTTGTAAGGAAAACAAACAAAATCTTATTTTTATTTTTACTAATTATAATAGCTTAGTTATAAATACTGTAAAATGAAATAAGCAAAATATAATTCGCGTTTAATAATTAAAAATAACTAACGAAAATTCAGATTTAATACAAATTTCACGGTTTCTTTTCCTGTTTGACGTATTTAGTCTTCAGAAAAGAGATCTTTTACGAAACGTTTTTCCATTAGTTTTGAACTTCTGATGGATATCTTTTTCAATTTGCCTGATTGGACTTCGTCTTTTTCAGTCGTGGATGGATGCCGAGCTTGATGTTCTCCATCCTTGCTCCTGGGGTAGTTGTCGGCGCTGTGATGTTTGCACCGTGCCTCTTCTTTGGTCCATGGAGGTCTTGAGGGAGGTTCTTTCAACTCCCCAAACCGTTTTAGATCGGCATCAGAGTTTACTTGGGCGAAGAAGTTCGTGAGAGTAGTCCTTATTTCTATTTTCCCAGTGATGGTTCACCTAAATAAGGTGTTTTGAGCTACTAAGGTTCTAACCCCGCCTTTCTTTACGCCATCCGTGATGATTGTGGAGAAAATATCTGATCTCAAGAGGATGCCTGCTTGTCCTGGCTTGTGGAACGTTGCATCCGCCAATTCGAGTCCTCTTAGATGGGGCCACTCTTTAATCGAGCATTCGATACTTGGTAATGGGTTCGTGATTTTGTTCAACACGAGTGCCTGTGTCTGAATAATCTTTGATTGTTGGTTTCGTGCCTTCAGCAGCAACGTGACCCTATTCGTGATTGCTCCGGCTGGCATTCTATCTAGTCCTGATACAGCAGTTTGTACTGATTCCCTTCTGAGTGGTTGATTCTAGACTACTGCTTCTCGTACAAACGTTGATTGGGATTCAGGATCGATGAGAGCCCTACATATCTGTTGTAGTCCTGATGGGGATACCACGATGAATAATGCAGTGCCCAGTAACACTTTTGGGGTTCGTCAGGAGATACCTGAGAGAAAGATGACTGTGTTTGGGGGTTCAGTGCTTCTTTATTTAAACATGGTGGATTCGAAGTGCCGATCCTGGTGTTGCATTGGTCTGATTCTCTGATAGATTTCTTCTCTACGTTGGACACACGATGGCTCGTTCCCAAACAATTGATGCGAAGCTCCTTTACCTTGACTGCCCTATAACTTCGATCCGTATTCGTTTGTAGATATTTGGCGCATTTCCTCATGAAGTGTAAATTTTTGAATAACCCACATATGTACATTGTTGTTGGATACGTGGAATATTCTAGTTCTTCATCTTCACCCTTTGAGTTGCTCTCATAGAGTTCACTCTTGTTTGTTGGCTTGCTGACGGCCTCTAAGGTCCTGAAACTGGTCTCCAGAAATTCGCGTAATTCCGACCATGTTGGTATTCTCGTCTCGATTTTGCGCTCTGTGATGGCTCCGATAGTTCATGTGTTTCTGAAGGTAGTTTCTAGACGAGTAAGTGAATCAGGATTGCATCCCAATTCCCTGTAGAATTCTATTCGTTTCTTTGGAGCTCCTTGATACTTTGAAATTTCAAAATTATTAACTAAAAAACTGATGCTACATACAAAATGCTTTCAAAAAAATATGGGGTCAGCTGGACCCCAGTGCACCGAAATGCGTTTACTTTATTTCAAACCGTCGTGAGCAATTTATAAACAATAGTTTTTGATTCGGATTTTTTGTATTGTGTGTAAAAGATATTAGTTGAGGCAATCCTAGTTGGCGGTTTATTTTAGTTGCCGCAATTTTCTTTAAATCGCATTTTAAATGGACGGGGGTCCATTTGACCCCAATGCACAGAGTGAAGGTTAAATCGTTGCGATCGTAGAGCATATAGTGCTGTTTCATTGGATCTATGACGATAAATGGCTTCTCGAGTACGACTATTGCATAAATTTCATCACGTAATTACATAGGTATACTCGTTAGCTTAAATATGTTAAATTCTGTAGAACTAATCAATGGTACAATAAGCAGAAAATTTTGTTTATTAGAGCTATAATATATATGAGATTCAATTAATCTATAAAGTATTTCTACGTTACTGATGTCGGCTTTAACTGGCAAGTACAATCCATTGGGAACTAAATTTTGGATTATCAAAAGTTGTTTAACTATATCCTTACCACTAATTACGTATGGGTGTAAAATACCAATAATATGCGATTGGGTTTGCGAGTATTGGCTCGATATCATTACGAAAGAAGTAAATAACTCATTGATTGAAAACATTTGCTCTTGAATATAGGTACTTGTGTTAACTATGTCTACTAATTGATTTAATTTATATGTGGTTTTAGACATTTTATTTTCAAGACTATTTATGTACTGGACTGTATCATTAAAATGGTCGATGATTGATTCACATATCGAAGTCTGATCTTTTATAAGGTTTTGTACATGTTCTTGGTTTGAATTTAGTATTTCAATTTGGTCATCGTAAAATTTGGCATCTTTGTTATCCAATGTACCGAATAGTACTTTTGCTATGTTTCCTACAGCATTAATTAGGCCTCGTTTTTGTATGAAGTTTGACTTGGACCCAAGAACATTGCTAATCAAGTTATTCTGGACTTGTACATTTAGTAAGGTTTGTTTCACTTGAGGTAAAAAGAAAGGACACTATTTAGTGCTTATGTTTCTCTTCGAAAGAGTTTCACACATATCTATAAGTCCGGTTGAAACAGCTATTACCTGCTTGTATTGTGATCTGACATCATGAAGATCAGTATGTATCAATAATCTCCACTTGTCATTAAAAATATTTACGAATCCAATGTGTTCGTAGCTAAATCCGCTTTTGCCCTCAAGCGGCTGTATCTCGTAATGTTGTATGTCACCACTGCATTTAGCACAAAGACTCAAAGCTAATAGAAGGATACATATACGTGCCCACATAATTACGATTGGGTTCACCTGTAAATGATAATCGTTTTAGTTAAGTGCAAGATAGATATGGGATGAGACGATTATTATGTACAGTCACTTCTTTGTTTTTAATTAGAACTTTAGTATTAACCCCTTTTGTTCCTACAACTTTAGATGGACCTAACCATATGGGTGATAGCTTTTTGCATTGACCTTTTCGAGAAGATTCGTTTTTCAGAAGAACTAAATCATTTTCTTTGAAATAGGAGGGGTTAGTTTGTTTATCGTATAATGTTTTGCTAGTCTCTTTTGCTTTAAGGATACTTTCTCTAGCTAGTCGATTAGCGTGCTGTAGACGTAATTTTAGTTCACTAGCATAATCATCATAGTTATAAGTTATTTTGGGAGGTTTTGAGAAGACAGTAGGAAGTCCCGCCTTTTTGCCATAGATGAGTTCGAAAGGAGTGTATCCGGTGGAAGTACTTGGGGTGGTATTGCTAACGAAGACTGCATATCTTATCCACGTATCCCAATCATCTTGAGAGCGGTTTATAAAGCATATAAGGTACTCTATGAAATTTCTGTGGCTACGTTCACAAGAGCCATTTGACTGGGGTCTATAAGCACTCGTTTGGATTTTATTGATTTTAAGGAGTTTGCATATTTCCTTGAAGACTTTCCCTATAAAATTTTGACCCTGATCGGAGAGAATTTGCTGAGGAGTCCCAAAACGAAGAATGAATTCAGTTACTAGTTTCTCAGCTATTGTTACCGCCTCCTGATTTGGAATAGGGATGGTATCCGTGAATTTAGTGAGATCATCAATTATAGTAAGAAGGTATTTGTTACCCTTTGTGGTGGTAGGGTATGGCCCAACTATGTCTAAGGATATTTTCTCGAACGGTTCTGCTGCAGTAGTAGTAATAACCATTGGTTCACGAGTATAGCGGGTAACCTTATTTCTCTTATATCCATCACAATTCTTTATAAAGCGCTTGATGTCACGATACATATTTTTCCATTTATGGTAGAGTTTAATTCGCTTGTGGGTTCTATTTACACCGTTGTGTCCTCCAACGGGACTGGAATGGAATTCTTTTAGAATTGCGGAAATCTGTTCCTTGCTTAAATTTGAATTATGATTGCCGTGGCAGAGTGTTAATTCGATAGCAGTGTCATGAAAAATGTACCTTATCATAGCTCGAACATGATGTAGTTTCAAATGTTTGTACAAAATAGATTTGCAAGGATTAGGTAAGTAAATTTTTGAGATGCTGTGGGACTTGAGGAATTCCTTTAATAAAAGGAGGGCTTGGTAAAGATCTTTGTATTGTGTCTTTCTTACAGTAGAATTAAGGATTATATAAATAATGTAGTAACCATCTAGTTCAATGGGTATAATGCTGTTTTCCTACGCGTTTTTTAGCTTTAGCTCAGTATGAGTTGTTTCATTGACGAAATTTTCTGTCTCAGTATCTAAAATAAGTTCCTTGTTAAGAAATATTCCCACAGTATGTTTATCAAAAGGTAGTTTTATGTCACTGTCATGAACATTTGGTTTAGTAAGACCCGATTTTCAAGAGATTTGACAAAATCGTCGTAGGAAGATTCTATTGCTTCATGCTCTTCGGCAGTATTTCTGGTAGTTTGACTTATTTGGTTTGTATTTTCTGGTTCCTTGGTCTTATCAGACCTAAGTGTCATTCTATGAATACGGCTTAGGCAATCAGCGTTTGTATTAGTAGACCCCTTTTTATGAATTATATCAAAATCAAATTCCTCCAGCTTCAGCTTCCACCTCATTAGGCGTGAACTTGGGTCTTTACAAGAATGGAGATACATTAGAGGTTTGTGGTCCGTGTATATTTTAAATTTCCTACCAAAGAGATAGGGACGAAAATGCTTAACTGCCCATACGATAGCCAGGAGTTCTTTGTCGATGGTAGAATAGTTTATTTCACTTTTACCCAGGGTTTTAGAAGCATAAGCAATGGGTAGGTCGGAACCAACACTTACTTGCGAAAGTACCGCTCCCAACGCGAAAGAGCTGGCATCTGTCGTTAAGATAAAATCCTTGTTGAAGTCGGGATATTGTAATAAAGGAGGGCTAATGAGAGCTTCTTTTAGGAGATTGAAAGATTCTGTGCATCGTGCGGTCCAGTTAAAATTTGTATTCCTTTTCAAAAGACTTGTAAGAGGTTGGGAAATTTTGGCGAAATCTCTAATGAAGCGTCTATAATAGCCAGCTAGGCCAAGAAATGATTTAATGTCCTTTGGGTTCTGAGGAACCGGAAAGTTTTTTACACTTTCTACTTTGGAAGGATCTGGGCGCACACCGCTTTCGCTTATTATATGCCCAAGATACGTGAGTTCATCCCTTATAAACTCACACTTCTCTGGTTGCAGTTTTAAATTATGTGCACGTAGCCTGTCGAATACTTCCCTTAGTTTATTATTATGCTCTTCAAGAGTTTTGCATAGATGACTATATCATCCATGTATACAAAAACCTTAGTGGACTGGAGCCCTGCGAGGACGTTGTTCATTAAACGTTGAAATGTGGCAGGAGCTCCCTTTAAGCCATAGGGCATACGTACATATTCGTAGTGCCCTAAGGGGGTTGAGAACGCCGTCTTGGCTCTATCTTCAGGATGGACTTCGATCTGGTGGAAACCATTAGCCGGATCGAGAGTGGAAAAGAATTTTGAATTGCTCAACTGATCCAAAATTTCGGTGATGTTGGGTAAGGGATAAGCATCACCAAAGGTGACTTCATTTAATTTCCTGAAGTCAACTACGATACGCCAACGCTTATTGTCTGGCTTCTTTGGAACAACTATTAAGGGAAAATTCCAGGGGCTGTTCGATTCGGTTATAACTCTATCTTTGAGCATTTGTTCTACTTGTGCGTTCACCTCAGTTTTCTGGCTCTCTGGCAGACGGTAAGGTCGAACATGAATAGGTTTAGCACCTGGAGTTGAGATATGATGCCGTACAGCTTTAGTGCAGGTTAACTTATCTTCTTTAAGAAAGAATAAATCATTGTATTCGGTGCACAATTCTAAAATTGACTCGCGTTGTTCCTTCGTCATATGCGAAGTTCTTGTTTCGTTTTGAACCCTAGTGATACGATCGTAATCGAATATATGATCTGCCTCGGAGAATACACTACAAACTTGGTAGTCTGATAGATCGTAAACATCGACTTCGCTCGCCTCTAATTGTAAATCATTCTCGCTTGGATTTACGACAGATATAGTACATGTGTTATCCTTCGGAGTCGAAATACTATTTGAAATAATGAGACCGTTCTCTAGTTCTTTAGAAAGATATATACAATCGCCTTGTAGATCAGTAGAAATGGGAACAACGATTTCTGATCTGGCTGGAATAATAACGGTAGGAGGATTAGGCACTAGGTTTAGTTTAGCTGACTGGTGGCCCGACGATATAGAAAGAGTATTTGAGTCATATTCGATTTTTGCCTTAAATTTTTCCAGAAAATCGTCTCCTATAATGCCATCACTTGAAATAGGAAAATTCTTAGGGACGATGTGGAACAAGTGCGTTATATTGATATCACCTGATTGAAGGTTAATGTAACTTACGCCCAACGTTTCTGTTAAGTCATCGCTGATACCTCTCAAATGCGATTTAAAGTCCGTGTATACAAGTTGGTCGTCATTCAGTTTGTCTACTTTTAAAATACATACTTCGCTCCCACTATCAACAAGAAGGTTTACGCTACTGCTACAAGCCGACTCAGAATTTAGGTTAGTGGACCTTTTATTGTTGCCTATACTTATGTTGTATATGTTCTTAATATTTGGGAATTTTGGTTCATAATTAGTGGTTGTTTTGACTTTTAACAGATTTTCTCCAGGAGCATTTTCATAATACTTATAATTGCGCTCGTACTTAGAAAAACCAGTATGGCTTATATATGATTTAGGAATACGATATGGAAAGAAATTAGAAATGGTATTGCGGTTCACACCAGTACGATTTTCAAAATTTGGTTTGCTCCTTTGTGGTCTAGATGAGCCAAGAATTTGGGAATAATTATGATTTTTGAAGATTTTGGAGGCTTTTTCTACAACTTTTATTTCAAGTTGGTTGCTCTGGTCGCACCCCTGCTCGCGCCTGAACTTGCTGCGTTTCCCGACACGCCTTCTCGAGAGTTAACGTTCCGTTTACTCTCATTATACGCTCTTTTGCGACATTCCTTTATGTGGTGTCCACGATTTTTACAATAGCTGCAAATTAGGACATTAACCTTATGAGGACTTGAATGCGGTTCTGTTTTAATTACCGGTCTATTCGAATTTTGGAAACTAGGGAGTGACGAATTTGATCTTAGAAAACAATTTGCAGTTGAATGACCCGATTTATGACAGAAAGAACATTTAAAGGAAGGGGGCAAGTGTTTAGGAGAGGTTTTCTGCCTTAGTGAAGATTTCTCCTCCTCAACTGCAGCTTCGACTGCATCGGACAATTTAGCGAACCGGCTTGCTTTAATGATTAGCCTAATTGGATTTTGTAGGCCATCTACAAATGCCTTCAAGGCAGTTTTGCCGTTAAGGCTTTGGACTATGTCAGAAGAATCTTCACCTTCCGCGATAATGCACGCATCATTGAGATCGGCTAGAAGTTTCTCAATTTTATTACTGAAGGTGCGCACATTCTCAGAATAATTTTGTTTACAGTTAACCAGTTCAGTTTGGATCTGTGCTAGAGTTCTGCGCTCGAGGAATTGGTCTTGTAAAATTCCTTTTAATTGATCCCAGCTTTCAACGGTTTTATATTTGACTATGCTGTACGCCGGTACCGTCAATTTGCATTTAATTATGTTTAGAAATAATTGTGAATCAGCCGCACTAAGACTATGGTTTACCACTTCACAACAACTGATAAATCGGTGTAAGTTTTCCCGATTTCCATCAAATTCTGGGATGAATTTGAGGGCGAAATCTTTGTCGAATTTAGGAGGCATTATTGGGTCGACAGTTCCTGACGGCGCACCAGAACTTTCCGCACCAGAATTATTGTTGTCGGAGACTTGGGACATAAAACGCTAGTAGATATTAAAAGTTACCACGCTGGAGATATTTTGTTTCCGAAGGATTTTCTCACTAAATTAAACGTATTGGTGGGTTAAATTGATTCTAGGCAAGTTACTTTACACTTCAGCACGTTAGGAGTGAAAATAAATTAGAAAAACGAAGGGAGGCAGATAAAATTAGACGCAAAAAAAAATATTAGGATGATTATCCTGAGACGAAGGGCTGTTTTCACACACTCTAGGAACGAGAAATATAGAAGGCCTGACAGTGTTAACACAAATACTTAAAGGCTTGACGGATTTTAATTTAATGAACTTTTAGAGGAATTTTTACACAAGGTCCATCACAAAATATTTAAATTCACTTATATAGTATATTCAAGGATTTTATATTTATATTTTTTTTTTGGTAAAGGTTTAGTATCCTGCGGCACGATTGGTGGGGGGGAAGGAATTTATAAGGGGGGAGGGGGGTAGGTGAACAACCCCTTGAAGTGTGTAAGTGCGGAAATGTCCCGTTATTGCAAAAAAATTAAATAAATTTTTGGTCTGGTTTAGTTTCCTGCGGCATGATTTGTGGCTCGGGAAGGGGTGAAGCTGGGTGGGAGGGGTTGTGCCAACATTCTCTTGAAGTGGGCAACTGCGGAAATGTGCGGTTATTGCGTAAATGTCCCGTTATAATATAATTTTGGCGTAAAAACGTAAAATATGGGCACAAGGAGTATGAATTTCGACAAAATATGCCTAATAAGCCAACTATTAAAAACTATTATTTGCTTTTTATACTTTTACAACTATAAATCATGCTTTACATTCCTCTAGAATTAGGAACTCCCCAGGCGAATCTTAGCATTGGGATACATGCGCAAGGATCCACCAAAATCGTCAAATTACCACTAATGTTGGAACTAAAACTGCAAATTCTCTTACAAGCCCTTCAAAAATTAGGAGCTCCTCAGTTGAATCTTAGCATTGGTCTACCTGCGCAAGGATTCAGCAAAATCGTGAAATTAACACTAATGTTCGAAGTAAAACTGCAGAACCTCCTTTTGGATCTTCTAAAATTAGGAGCTCCTCAGTTGAATCTTAGCATTGGTCTACCTGCGCAAGGATTCAGCAAAATCGTGAAATTAACACTAATGTTCGAAGTAAAACTGCAGAATCTCCTTTTGGATCTTCTAATATTAGGAGCTCCTCAATTGAATCTTAGCATTGGTCTACCTGCGCAAGAATTCAGCAAAATCGTTAAATTAACACTAATGTTCGAAGTAAGACAGCAGAATCTCCTTCTGGATCTTCTAAAATTAGGAGCTCCTCAGTTGAATCTTAGCATTGGTCTACCTGCGCAAGGATTCAGCAAAATCGTGAAATTAACACTAATGTTCGAAGTAAAACTGCAGAATCTCCTTTTGGATCTTCTAAAATTAGGAGCTCCTCAGTTGAATCTTAGCATTGGTCTACCTGCGCAAGGATCCACCAAAATCGTGAAATTACCACTAATGTTTGAACTAAAACAGCAAATTATCCTAATTATTCTGCTGAAACAAAAGGTGCAATAGAAAAATTAAGTACTCCTTGTATGGAATGGGGGCTCTGCCCCCCATCTCGCCATACCCCCCGTTTTAAGGTTTTATTTTTCCATTTTGAGGGGCTACAGCCCCCCACCCCCTTTTTAAAATTACCTTTTTGGATTTTGGGTAGTGACACCCCCCACCTTTTAAATAAGTGTTTTCAATATGGCGGTTAACACTTTTCAGCTAACCGAATTTTCCAACTTTAAAAATTCATTGCTCGAAAACGGTAAGCGACAATTTATTTTTTGAAAAATGGATTCTACAGCCCAAAATACATTAATAAAAAAAATTTCAAAAAAATCGGAGGTGGGTCATACTATACTGTAGATTTACCTTGCCGCAGGAAACTAAAGCAAAAATGTTTTAATTTCTTCTGCAATAACGGGACA
The DNA here is from genome assembly GCA_963855945.1 of Thereva nobilitata. Classification (NCBI taxonomy): domain Eukaryota; kingdom Metazoa; phylum Arthropoda; class Insecta; order Diptera; family Therevidae; genus Thereva; species Thereva nobilitata. The sequence goes on from OY979695.1 coordinate 78,915,640, forward strand.
TTTCCGCACTTGGATACTTCACACAAATGCTCGCATAACCCCTCCCAAACGAACCCACCCCTTCCCCAGCCTAAAATCGTGCCGCAGGAAACTAAACCAGAGCCTTTTTTTTACGTAATAATCTTATTTATTTTATTTATATCACAAAATATTTAAAGCCACTTTTATATCTATATATTTTTATGTAATAATTTTATTTATTTTATTTATTTATATACTTCCTTTCAACAAATCAATAAAGGAAATCTTAAAAATCTCAAAAATTCTTAGATCGAGTAAGATCGATTATGTATATAAATTTTAAACTGTAATATGAATAAACTTTCAAAAGAAAATCAAAAAAAAATTTCAATAATTAAATTATCAAATTTTTGAAACATAATGAAAGATGATCTTGGCTTACACAGTGAAAATGCAATTAGTCGTACCCGTTTTTCCTCTGAACGCCAGACGATATTGATGGTATTTGTACCGCGCTGCACTCCGGATGATTATATTAGTTTTTGATGGAAATTGGTATAAAAACTATGATGGAAATTATGGGTGCCTTCCATTTAGACACAGAAAGACAATTGTGTCCGACACAGCGTGTCGCTCTGTGTCGTTCTGTGTAAGCCCAAATGGAACACATAAGTTCATGAAAAATCCGCCACGGCGCACATTCCTCGTTTTTATTTTTGTTTGATAAGTAAATCGATAATTTTATGTTGATAATTTCTTTAAATTAATTACCCGACATCTTATAAAGGCTGGGAATCTTAAAAATGAAACAATATTGTTGTAATTATAAATTAACGATCAGATTTCAATTGGCGAGGGTTGGTAGCATTGCCTTAGTTGTGCCCGGCTGTGTCTAGCTGTGTCGTTGATGGAACACTTCTGTGTCGGACACAGTGTAACACTGTGTCTCTCTGTGTCTAAATGGAAGGCACCCTATGACTCCAGTGGCTACGGCCAATACAATTGCTTTTCAATCTGGAATTTTTCTTAACACCTTTTTTTCTCTCACGCGTAAATGCGCACAACCGATCACAAACTCAACAAATTAATTAACAATACCCCACATCTGACACCAAATTATGTTGGGTTGTCATCGGGAGGTTAAATAAGAAAAACAATTAAAGAACAATTAACTTTATTAAAATTAAAGCTTTTGGCCGGAATAACTTTGGATAGACCCGAGCACGTTGGATAGTAAAACTGGAGTGATTATTCGGATTGCAAGAAAATAGAATTAAGCGGTGGAAAACAGGATGTAACCTGATAGCAACGTGACTTTTTTAGAAAAGCAAGGGAACGTGTTGACAAGTCAGCATAATTACAGGAAAATTGGAATGCATTCATGACATTAAATAAAGGTTAATGAAATTGTAGGATTGAGGAATTTGGCAAGTAAGAATTGTTGGAAAAATAAAAAAAATGTGTGGTCGCCACGCACGTTGGAAGTGAAACCAAAGTCAGACGAATTGGAAATTTGTAGGGAAAACGAACAATTAAACTATATTCATTTATCCGTATAAAACATATATTTATTCGTTTTTATTCAAATCTTCACAAAATCAAAAAATGAAATGATGGTTTTGAAAAAGTAAGCGATTTAAGTTCGTTAAAATATCTACAAAATACAGCGTCAATCGTTGTTCTACATCTTGTTGCTGTTATTTTATCATTATTCAGCTTCAGTTTGAATTTATTATCTAAGAAGTTATAATCTAATAGGGGGTTGTGCCTCTGGCTTGGCGAAATTTACACTAAAACCACCGCTCAATATCACTGGTATTTCACTGCAATTTTTGTTTATTAAAGTTGGACCTTCTGTTGTGTATGACAGTAGTATTTCGTGTATGAAATCTATTACTTCACTGATTCTTTTATCTGGTTATAAATACACCCAAACCCCCCCCCCCACAAAACCACCTTTTCTTCTAACTAAACCCCCAAAGTGAATTTGGCAACTAGACCACCTTTTCCCCACCAAAACTAAAACCCCCAAAGGCAAATTGTTCCTACAGAAACAACAAATTGTTCCTTTTACTAAAACCCCAAAAGTGTATTTGGCAACAAAACCACCTGTTGCCCAGACTAAAACCCCCAAAGGCAAATTTTTCCCACAGAACCAACTTTCATCATCATAATCTGCCTATTATTGGCCTTGGCTTCCTTCCAGCATTACTCTCCATGCCGTTCGGTTCTTGGCTAACGCCCTCCAAGTACGTACGCCTAACTTAACTAAGTCTTCCTCAGCGGAGTCCATGTATCCCGACCTGAATTTATCTTTCTATCGGGGAATCGATTTATCGCTGTTTTAGCAGGATCGCTAACGTCAAGCCTTTGAATGTGTCACACCCTTCTTAATCTACTTTTGGCAATGTCGGGTCACCTGTACAGTTGGTCAAATTTATGAATATATGTATCTCCTTCTCCAATGACCGTTTTCATAAACACCGCCAAATATTGTACGCAGTAGTTTTCTTTCAAAAGTAACTAGAAGAGTTGCATCAGCCACTTTCAAAGTCCATGCCTCTGATCCAAACATCAGAACGAGCTTGATTGGCGTTGTATATAGTTTACACTTCATTCCTCTAGATAAAATTCGAGAGGTAAGATGTTGTCGAAGGCTAAAATAGCTTCTGTTAGCAATGTTTATTCTGCTTCTGACCTCCGTTGTCTCGCCACTGTCTTCTGGCAATACTGCAGAACCAACTTTTACCCCCAAAAAAAGATTCGGCAACAAAACCATCTTTGCTCAAACTCAAACAGAACCAGCTCATAAGCAAATTTTTTCTTACAGAACCAGCTTTTGCACTAACTAAAACTTCAAAGTGGATTTGGCGTACTTCCCCTCAGCCAGCCTACTCTGTCAATTCCCCTCAATTCCTTACATTTTTCGTGACGGTCCCATATATCTTAACAGAAAGTTACTCTACCGCGACAAAAAAAGTTTCACTTCAAAAAGGTATGGTGGAATGTTATGGTTGCTTTACAACATATGGAGCGTTTATCAATATTTTTATTTTGTCAGGTAAAAGGGGGATTGTAATCCAGGAAACTGGTTAACTATGATTCTCAAGGTGTTCATACGGTATATGCAGGAGCGGTACTTTCTGAATCCAGCTCGCTATCTTCTAAGCGTTCGCAAAAACGCAAAAAGAAACATTTACGTTGTTTTGGATGTACTGTGTAAAGTCGTCCCAATGGCTTTGCTTTCAATACGCGTGCGATAGTTGGATGTGGCTCGCCTTGTCTACTTGGATTCCATTTTATACATGATTTGTTCTATGTATAATAGTGTTGAGCCCCGCCGGCCACTCGGAATAAGTTGGTAATTATCAAAACGAGAATTAAATAAAAACACTTCTTTTATACTATTAACTTTGACAAGATTTATTTAAACTTCACGATTTAAAGATTTATTTAAACTTCAACTGTGACAAAAGATTGATTGCTTAAAGCTGATCCAAGTATATGATCCGAAGGCACGACGAGAACTGAAGCCAAGAAGCTTGGCTTAGCTTCACGTCGGCCACGGTCCCACACGCTTAGAGATAATAATTTATCCACGTGTTGCTGGCGCAGCTTTTATGCGTTAAAGATAAGGGCAAGTGTTAAAAGTGCTTAAATGCAATTTAAGAGGAAATGAATGAAATTATTTAGAGGTTTACTTTAGGTAACTTGATCCTATGTCTGATAATAGGATATTTTGAATTATTTGATTATGCCAGCAGCTCGTGTGGTTCTAAGCGTGAGAGCCGTTTACATACAATGTTTTACATACAATGTTGGTTGTGAGGGGGTCACAACATTCCTCCCCCCTTACGGAGATCGATGAAGTCGATCTTATTTGAAACAAAGTTTGTATTTAATTTAATGAATTATATCTTAATATCTTTTTAATAAAAATTAGTAATTTTCTTTATTTATTTAACTCAAAAAAAAAATGGTGCTGTAGTATGTGACTTAAAGTAATTAACTTAACTTAACTTTTTTTATTAAAGATTATATTTATTATTTTTTTTTTTGTGCTCTAGTACATGTCTTAAAGTAGGGTGCTAGTTTGTTTTACATATATATATATATATATATATAGGAGTAGAATCCAAAAAATTTCGAACGAGGATTTGTCAATAGGGGATTACATAGGGACTTCTGCGATCAAACAGGTCAAATTTGGACTCAAATGAAATCATTCCTCCTGAACTTCTGAAGGGGTTCGACGTTTTGAACGGGTTATCTCGAATTTAAAGTACATTTTATAAATTAAGTAGATCAGTACGAATATGAGAATTAAGGAGAATGTGGATAACGAAATTGTTGTTACATGATGAGTAGTTAGAAACGGAGAGTCTGAGGTGAGATCGTTTGGCATGATACTTTTGAGTTTAACGCTTAGGCTATCTAAGTCAGTATTATCAAGGATAACTTGCGGGAGTTTGCCTTTAGATCGGATCGCTGTAAGATTCAAGTTCATGTTTAACAATGGGTTTCCCAACTGGTAAAATTTGGTTTTGATGTGGGAGACAGTTGAGTGAGCTTAAATAGCGATTTCCTTCGATCTGGCCTTGCACCCAGGTTTTAGTTCCACAAGCCCGCTGCCAAGTAACGGTGTAGAATAAGAGGTCTCATTGCAAATTATGCGAAGATTTGTTTGGATTGGTATCAAATAGATCCAAGTGTTGGGTTTCGCTAGTGCGTTCCATACTTCATGAGTAAGATTGAAAAGGCGAATTTCGCAATCTGCAGGTGCAATTTCTCCCTGGTGTAGGGCAATCATGCAGTTTCCTTTATTAAATTTGTAAGAGATGAGATTTTGAGTGCAGATGAATTCGTTGGATCGGTATTTACGACATTCATCTAGATCGTTTTGTTTAAAGAATACATATCGTTCTGTTTTCTTATCTATAAGTATGTACTGGGAATCGAGCTTAATGTAGTAATAAGTATTGTTTTTATAAGGAGCTGGTATACTGGCTAGCTTGTAGAGAGAAAAAATGTTTTTTATAAGTGGAACTTTTATTTGGAAGACTAAAGCGTTATTCATTAGTAAGGGTGTAATGGTAGATACTTGCGCAATAATGGGTATATTATATTTAGTTAATTTAACCGGAAATTGTAAGTTATTCATGGACTCGAGTTGGATGTCTTTTAAAGCAGTTAAAAATGTTTCGGAATTTGCGAGATGCTTGTCAAGCCGTCCCAATCTAGCTTCCTGGATCATTTCCAAAAGTTCTGTTTGACGAGCGACTAATTGGTCTGCTCTGTGCAATACAATGGACGTCGCTTCATCGAAAAGGTGAAAATTTCTTTGGGTAATTCTGTCGTTGGTTGACTCCTTTTCTATTTCGTTAAAATGGTGGGAGATTTTGTTGAACGTATTATTTAATGACGTAAAAGAAGTTTGCATCGTATCGACTATGACGGAGATTTTCTTTTCAAAGGAATGGTGGATCTTAAGTTGACTAGTCTCAAGGTTCTGAATTGTATCATGAATATGCTCGGAATCATCGCTATCCATGACTCCAAAGAGATATTTCTGAGCTTTGCCTATCATATTTATTAAACCGCGTTTTGATCGGTGAGAGTCAGGTTGCGTTAGGTTGGCGAAGTAAGTGTTTGTTTCTTTTACCTCGTAGAGAGTATTGTTGATGAGTCCAATAGTGGACATGCAGTTGTCCTCGGGAAATCTTTTCCTGGCTTCCGTACAAAGTTCAGTCAGCTTTGCGTAGTGTTCTTCTAATTCGAGTGACTCAGTTTTGAGGGTCGTTGTGTTCACATATAGGAAGAATTCCCAATCGTCGGAAGACTGGAATACTTTCCCTACATCTTCAAAGTAAACGCCGCTATTAGATGTGAGCGGTGTGGTGATGTGCCCTTGAGCCGGTGCGGCAAGTGAACAAAGCAACCTGAAATGGAACGTAGAAATATGATTTAGCGCAGGCTTCGAATGTTTTTCATTGGAGGTTTACTCCAAAGAGGTTTGCTGGTATCGTGGGCATAAGTGAAAAGGAATTGATGGTCCCACGACGGAACATTGGTGTTGGATAACGACTGAATTTGGAGGAGCAAATAAGCTCGGTTGTTAAGGAGTTATCACGAAGTGGAACTTTCGTAAATGGTGAAAAGTGTGAGACCTGAGATAGATTCTTACTACAACAAAATGATTGTGAAAGTGAGCGAGAAAATGAGAGCTTTTATTATTGATAAATGAGCGCGGAACCTTCGATTCGCGAGAAATGTAATGACGGTTGTCCCTTATCGAAGGGCCTTGAGTAAATTGTTGTGTACAACTTTTAGTTTGGAACCTACTCGTATAGTAGAGGTTTCCAGAGAGTTGGTCTTAACTATTTCGTAAGGGCCCTCGAAGAGTGGAGTTAATTTTTTATTCGTCTTTATTTTCGATTCAAGTAGAACGAGGTCGCCTGTAATAAAATTAGTAGGCTTCGTGCCGCGATCGTAAGTTTCTTTCGCTTTCATTTTGGCTTTCAGTTGATTTTCACGAATGATTTGGTAACCGTGTTGCAATCTAGCTCTCAGTTCCGAAACATAATCATCATAATTATATATTGGCTCACATGGTCTATTGATAGAAGAGGGTAATTCGGGTACGCTTCCGAAAAGTGCTTCGTATGGTGTATAATTAGTTGATGTATGTGGTGTAGTGTTGTAACAAAAGATAGCATAGTCAATCCAAAGATCCCAGTTAGCCGGATCTTTGGTAGCATAACACCGTAGGTAGTCGCCTAGGCTGCGGTGACTTCTTTCTAGAGAGCCGTTTGATTGCGGATGATACGGGGTAGTTTGTAGTTTTTGAATTTTGAGTAATTGGCAAACGCGTTTGAATAATTCGCTAAGGAAATTGGCACCTTGATCGGTGAGGAGAGATTTTGGTATACCGAAAATACATATTAATTTCCGGACGTAGTTTTCGGCTATTGTACGCGCTTCTTGATTGGGAATTGGAATTGCCATGATGAATTTAGTGAGGTCATCCTGGAAAGTAAGAATGTATTTATTACGACTTTCTGATTCAGGTAGAGGTCCCACTATATCCAGTGCGACCCTTTCGAATGGGATCCTGGAAGTAGTAGTTACCTTCATTGGAATTTTTGTCTTTGGTCCTAGTTTGTTCCTTTTACAGGTCTCGCATGCCTTGATATAGTCTCTGACATCTCTAGAGATAGTTTTCCAATTGAATTTCTGTCGAATTCTTTTGAGCGTCCTCTTTATTCCTTGATGTCCTCCGATTGGATTGTCATGATACTCGGTTAGGACTCGAGAGATCTCGGAAGGATCCTCCAGTTCCATTACAGTGGGAGTTGGTTGATTCTTTGGTGGTGATTGAAGCTGAGCTTCAGGAGACGGCATGGTTTGAATGTGAGGTTGATTATTAGGTTGTTGGGTTTGAGATTGCGACTGTGATCGAGTTACTACCAGTGTTTCTGCCGTTGGTAATCGTGAAAGCGCATCCGCGTTTGTATTTAATTTCCCTTTTTTGTGGATTACATCAAAATCATATTCTTCCAATTTGATTCTCCACCTCATTATCCTGGAACTAGGGTCTTTAAGGTTAAAGATCCAGACTAATGGTTTATGGTCTGTAATAATAGTGATTTTTCTTCCGTAGACATACGGACGGAAACGGTTTACTGCCCACACTACAGCTAGAGCTTCCTTCTCAATGGTTGAATAGTTTTTCTCTGCTTTATTGAGAGTTCGGCTAGCGTAAGCTATGGGTAGGTCACCGTTTTCGACATCGGTTCGTTGGGAGAGCACGGCTCCAATAGCAGAGTTACTCGCGTCAGTAGTTATGAAGAATTTCTTTGTAAAATCTGGATATTGGAGGATTGGAGACTTGGAAATTGCGTTTTTTAGTAGTTCGAATGATTCATCGCACAGGGCGTCCCATACGAAGGGAACGTCCTTTTTCAGAAGGTTAGTGATTGGTTTAGCTGTACCAGCGAAATTGGAAATAAATTTCCGGTAAAATCCTACAAGTCCTAGAAACGACTTAACTTGTTTAGGATTTTGCGGAGCCTTTATGAGTTGGATAGCGGATATCTTCTGCGGATCAGGTTTAATACCTTGATCAGTGATAATGTGTCCCAAATACATTACTTCTTTATTTAAAAATTTGCACTTTGAGGGTTGCAGCTTCAAGTTATATTTCCTCAGACAATCGAATACTTCCCTGAGCTTTCTATTGTGGTCTACTAGATTATGTCCGTAGACTACAATGTCGTCGAGGTAAACGAAACAACGCGTTCCCTGGAGTCCGGCTAACACCACATTCATCAGCCTTTGGAATGTGGCTGGTGCATTTCGCAACCCGAAAGGCATACGAGTAAATTCGTAATGTCCTTGAGGAGTGCTAAATGCAGTTTTAGGCATGTCTTTGTCAGCGACTCCGATTTGATAGAAGCCATTAGCCAGGTCTAGTGTGCTGAAGTAGCGAGAGTTCCCAAGTTGGTCTAAAATTTCCTCTATATTCGGAAGCGGGTATGCGTCGGGCACGGTTAATTCGTTAAGTTTACGAAAATCCACGACCAATCTCCACTTCTTTTTACCATCGGGATCAGCCTTCTTGGGGACTATCAGTAGTGGAGAATTCCACGGACTAGAGCTAGGACGTATAATGCCTTCTTCAAGCAACTTTGCTGTTTGGGAGTTTATCTCGGCTTTGTGTACTTCAGGAAGACGGTAAGGTTTAGTGTTGACAGGAGATTTTCCTGATGGAATGGGAAGAGTATGCTTTATTGCGTCGGTGAAGGTTAACTTATCTCCTTCAATATAGAACAACTGATTGTATTCTCTACAGATGGTTAAAATTGATTCCTGTTCCTCTTAGATGGGACAAATCTAGCGAAGCAATTAGGACTTCTAGTCGCTTCTGGATTTTGTCCTCAATTTGTAAAGTGGAAGGCGTTAGGATATGATAGTTAGATACCGAATCATAGTGGAATTTTCGTGTATCTTGAAGAGTAACTTCCTTATCGGTAGTGTTTAAGACAGCTACATTGATATAGCCATTAATTGGTTGAGCAATAGCTCCGCATAAGTAAACCTGAGGCAAAACTTCTTGTGGGTGGCAGATAACTTCACCTGCCTCTTGGATTGGCCCCAGTTGCACTATTTTTTCGCATCTTCGGGGTATCGTCTCTCCCTTTATGATGCTCTTGAATTTGGAAATGTGCCGCTTCCCTAGATAGTAGAAGGTGAATTTAAAAGTCCCGTAATCAACTTTGGCCTTTGTTCTCAGGAAGAAATCCTCTCCTAATAGGCCGTCAGCCGTAATTGGAAAGTCAGATGGGACTACGTGAAAGGGGTGTATTAGAGTCTTACTATTACCGAGTACTATGCTTAAGTATACTATTCCCTTTGTGAGGATACTATCTTTAGTTATACCTGTGATGTGGACAATTTTACTTGTATGAACTAGGACTTCGTCCTGAAGTTCGCTAATTTTAATCAAGCTAAGTGAAGATCCTGTGTCTAGGAGTAAGGGATTGTGATTGTGGATTCGGATATTTTGATAGATATCTCGTTCTTAAATCTCTTAGCGTCAAGAACTAGAGTTCTATAATACTCTTTGGATTCAGTGGTTGAAGTGTCCATCTTGAGACTTGTAACTTGGATATTGGGCTTAGAAGATTTAGAATTCGCGTCGTTGCGCGTAGATGTAATAGTAGTGTTGCGATTCCTAAGTGAATTAGGTTTGTGATTAATTTTAGTATTGGGATTATGAGATTTAGAATTTGCGTTGTTGCGCGTATTAGTAGTAAGATTGCAATCCTTAGATGAATTAGATTTGTTATAAGTAAAAGGACTTGGGCTGCGCTGAGTACCTCTCGCGGATATAGAAGAATTTGAATTATGTTTCTTAATTGAGTCATAATTACGATATGTGTGTGAGTTAGGATAAAAATTTACGAGCGAGTTGGGTTTGCAGCTTGTAGATGAGTTATGACTGAAGCGGTTACTTACTTCATGTCTCGAACCCTGGATACCGAACCGCTTGGTCCAGGTTCTCGATAGTTTTCCGACGAGGACGGCTGTTGAGAATTCTTTGCGAGTTCAGATGGGTTTCCCTTTCGTTTAGAATTGTTAAATTCCCTTTTTCGGCAAAGTTCTATGGGGTGCCCCTCGCTCTTGCAATATCGGCATACTATACGTGTTTCGCTGATCTTGTTAATAGTTCCTTTAGGATGAGGGAATGTGTGCGTGTACGGTTGTTGGCGATTTCGAGCAGCGTATTTTCGACACTCGCTGATGTCGTGTCCAAGATTCTTGCAGAACTTACACTTCTTAGGGTTTCGTGTAAAATTTGGGGCGGATTTTGGCACGCTTTCAAGGAGTTTCTCTTCTTCAATGGAGAGATCTATTGCTTCCCTGAGAGTACTGTGGTGTGAAGATTTAACTATTAGTTTAATTGGTTGTCTCAGACCTCTTTTAAAATTGTTGATGGCCATTTGCTCGTTCAGAGCTCTTACAGCCTCGCTACCTGCTCTATTTTCATCCTTAGTACTGGAGATGTTTAATTCTTGCAAAAGTTTTTCTATTTTTCCCGCGTACTGGGTTACAGTTTCTTTAGGCTCTTGGCGTGCATTAAATAATTCGGACTGCACTACCTGTAGTGATCGTTTTACTGAAAATTCCCTTTCTAGAGCCTTTTGTAGTTATTCCCATGTATCATAATCATGATACCTTAGGACATTGTTGTAGGCTCGCCCAGAAATTTTAGATTTCATCAAATTTAAATATTCGAGCTTATGTGACTCAGAGGCTGCTAGACTGTATTGAATATTAGCGATTTGCAGGAAACGATGCAGAGTGTTAAGGTCCCCATCAAATTCGGGAACGATCTTAATGGCATTAGAGAGATTGAATTTAGACATCTCGAAATCAGGTAGGGAAACCGATTGAGGGGCTAGATTGAGCTTGGGCTTGGTGTTGTCGTGAAGGTCGGAAGTGTCAGATGAAGTCCCTGGAACCTCGTCTCGCGTATCAGAAGAAGTCCCTGGAAAATCCTCTTGATGGTCCGAATCTTCGTCAATAGGACAGAGTGAAGGCTCTCCTTTTTCTTGAGTTCGTTTTTTCGTTCTACCACGTAGGGAGACAGAGATTGTAGCGAGAGGGGTTAGACCTTGGGCTTTTCCTTTTTGCTCATGTATAGTCGCTGCCCCTAGAATATGGATTGAAATTCGAGGTACGCACGAATTGGTAAAAACTTCAAAAAGTAATAAAATAAATGAGTTAAATCAGCGATTCATATTTGCGAGTTTAGACCTGAGTCCGCGCAGACAGAGAAATCCTGTACAAAACCATCGACAAAAGTAACAAAAGGAATAACGTAAAAGATGTATACGAAGAAAAATCTATAATCACCGACAAAATTCGAACGAGTTAATGGATTCTATTCCTTCACATATAAGTAAGTACGTATACGTACGAGGGATATTTATTTATTTCATAACAACTCAATAAAGGATTTAAATTTATAAATTTCAAAAGTATTACCACGAATTATAACGTGTGTTCAAAAAAATATTTTTCAAATAAACAAATAATATAAAACGTGCGTTCATTAAAAGATTAAAATATTTTTCAAATAAACCACAAATAATATATCACCAAAAGATTTAAATATTTCTCAAATAAAACCACAAATAATTATATTAAAATATTTTTCAAATAAACCACAAATAATATATCACTAAAAGATTTAAATATTTCTCAAATAAAAACCACAAATAATTGTATTAAAATATTTTTCAAATAAACAAATAATATAAAACGTGCAAGTTGTATGTGTGGTCAATAAAAGATTTGAAAATTTTCCAATATAAAGCCACAAATTATCAAACTATCTCATCAAAATTTTTTAATTATTTTATACTAAAGTTGTACATTTATTTTTCAAATAAACTATGCTTCACCAAATGTAAATTCTCAATTTATTTCACTCGGATGTGTAAATTCAATTTATTTCACTCGGATGTGTAAATTTTATTATCACCAAATGTAAATAAAGATCGATTTATTTCATTTAATTGGACCGAAATTGGTGCCAACTTCTTAAAATTTTATTTACTCACGTAATTAAAATAATCATCTTCATCGAAAGTGTGTGTTCCCACGAAGGTTAATTTTTTTTGTTGAGAAGTTGAGATCTATTTGATTGTGCTGGTTCCTTGGACGCTCCCTCGAAGATTTGAATTAAAGTTGAGTTGATTAAGAGTTGAGAGTAACGTTGATTTAGTAACCAAGTAAAGGTGAGTTGGTTAAAAGTTGAGAAACTTAGTAACCAAGTAAAGTTGATTTGTTCCTCAAAGAGAGAAAATTTGGTGCAATTTTCTCGCATCCACCTATGTAGAAATATAAAAATTTAGGTGGAAAATTCCCCCTAAGATTAGATTTGGAATTTTTTTTTATTAATAATAGTGGTTCTAGACCGCTGCCACCAAATTGTTGAGCCCCGCCGGCCACTCGGAATAAGTTGGTAATTATCAAAACGAGAATTAAATAAAAACACTTCTTTTATACTATTAACTTTGACAAGATTTATTTAAACTTCACGATTTAAAGATTTATTTAAACTTCAACTGTGACAAAAGATTGATTGCTTAAAGCTGATCCAAGTATATGATCCGAAGGCACGACGAGAACTGAAGCCAAGAAGCTTGGCTTAGCTTCACGTCGGCCACGGTCCCACACGCTTAGAGATAATAATTTATCCACGAGTTGCTGGCGCAGCTTTTATGCGTTAAAGATAAGGGCAAGTGTTAAAAGTGCTTAAATGCAATTTAAGAGGAAATGAATGAAATTATTTAGAGGTTTACTTTAGGTAACTTGATCCTATGTCTGATAATAGGATATTTTGAATTATTTGATTATGCCAGCAGCTCGTGTGGTTCTAAGCGTGAGAGCCGTTTACATACAATGTTTTACATACAATGTTGGTTGTGAGGGGGTCACAACAATAGCGAGGGACGTCGGTATATAACAATGTTGTTGCGAATTTTCCGAAAATATCAGGTTTTTGGCACAGTGTGAAAAATTCAGTAAGTGTAGTTTTTGGTGGCAGGAAAGCTCGAAAGGAGAGCATTTTCTTCAGTTAAATATACACGTTGACCGTTTTCAAGATGTACCGCAATCTGACGCATTTATATATTTTCTTATTAACACTTTATTTAAACGCACCAATTAGAAGCTTTCACGCATTTTTCGGTGGAAGTATATAAAGATCAGTGGATTCTAATATTTTACAAGTTTCCCAATGTTCACAAGTATTTTTATTTTATATATAAATTATATGTTTCTTAACTGGTGTGTTTTTGCGGGCCCCGGTAGTTATAGTATACAGTCCATAGTATATAGTACCCAGTATACTGTACACACTGTACACTCAGTACACTCAATACACTAATTCATACGTTGTCACTCGTCAAAATTGGAGTGCTTTTTTAGGGCTAACGATTTTTTATATGTACATGACAATTAAAATTAAATATTTTTTCGCCCCGCCAACTTAAATATAGTCAGTGAAACATTGAAATTCTCTATAATTCGACAACAGCTTCACTTATCTGGACAAAAATTATCCTATCTTTCAATCTGGAGCCAACCCTACACATTCCCAAATTTTCATTTAAATCTGTTGGGCGGTTTCGGAGATTAGCGTAGCTTATAATAAAGTATTTGCAATATTCGTAAATTAGGGGTTTACTATAATACTAAACGGAGTCACTCAACTTTTTGATCTTTATATCAAATTAAAGAATACACATTTACCTAAAGATGAGCCTAATTTTGTTGCTTTACTATAATTTGTCTAGGAGTAATTGAATCGCTGATTGCAGAAACCACATGAGTCAATAATATCAAATTTTTGGGGAATTAAAAAAAGCTGATTAATATTTTTAAATATATTATAATTATTTTTTTTACCTGGTGAAGTTTGTATAACTACAAGTGTTACTTTATTTGAGCAGTCAATTTATTTTATATTAAATGATCAAAGGGCCCCATAGTAAATTTAAATTTTTTGACTGATGTGGTTTCTACACTCTAAAATAACAAATAAGTTAAGAAGATATTAAAGTATAAATATGTATGTTGAACACAAGACAAGAACGCCGAAAAAAAATATTTTGCCCTATAAATGCATCGCTGATTGTAGAATCACATAAGTCAATAATATCAAATTTTTAGGGAATTAAAAGAAATGATTAATTTTTTAAATCTATTATAAGCTGTCAAAAATAAAAAGGAAACGTTTTTTTTGGTTATCAGGTTGTAAATAGCCAGTACTGCCACCAGCTATAAGTGTAGAAACAAGATTAGTCATTGCCTAGTGCGGTTTCTACATTAATTTGAGTTCTAGCACGTTGCGCTTGATTGTTTCTAACAACTAGACTCATGCCATTTCTTCACTCCTGGTGTAAATACCCCTTTACAACGTGAAAACCGTATAAAAGTCATTTTGAAAAAATATTGACTCATGTGGTTTCTGCAATCATCGATTCAATTAAACTTTAAGTAAATTTTAAAAAATTTAATTTTTTTCAAAAACACCCTGTATTTTAGTGGATAGTTTGGATAGCCTACCTCTGTAGAACAATGTTTTTCTCCAAATACATCCAGGAATCACCCCTGAAAATATTAGCCACGTAGTCCAACAAAGGATTTATTGAACGTCTGATGACCTACATATATACAAGTCGCAAATGAGTATTTTAAATCTATAAAACCGCGATATATCATTAACGGCAATTCGTACGGGAAAATGTATATCTTTTTTTGTAGATAATCGCATAATCTACAAATTTTGCAAATACCATTTTATGATAACGTTTAAGAAGTATTAGTCAAAAACGGAATTTTTTTAAGGGGTGGTTTTTTTCGGGGTTCCCCCACCCCGGCAAGTGATAACTTTTCGTGAGGTTAAAGTACACTATTCAATCAACAATTTAAAACAAAAATATCAGTGGATTTTCTGGCCTGTTATTGATATTCTCAATTTACTGGCCTGTTATTGATATTATAAAAATCATTGGACGTCTTGCATTCGAGTAATTAATATTAAAAATTCAAGTAAAGGTTGAGTAAAAATGATATTAACGTGGGAAATTATTGCACATAAAAATGGATAGATATAACTAGACGTCAAAATGCTTTAAAATTTTGTAAATAATCAGCTTAGAATGTCAATTTTTATTTACAGAACAAATTTGACTTCTATCTTGGGAATTTAATTTTACTTTCTCTGTCCTTATACTGTACCATTTTCAGAGATTGATCCTTCTTAAGTCGTTTGAACCTGCACATGTTTTCGGTTTATCGGTTTATTTTTTAATGAGATCAATACATGGAATTGTTATGCCATTATAATAAAAAGAACATGCAAACGTGCAAATGATGAAAATGAGTTCGATGACGAGATTGTTGTGTTTGCCGTCCCCTGAAACTTCCGCCCGCGTGCGGCGCGCACTCTGCACGCCCGGTCCCAACGGGCCTGGACAACTGTTGTTCATGAAACTTAGCTTACTCGGTTAGTAGGATATAAATTTGCTTTACTTGTAGACTTATATGCTATGTATCTATACAAGTGATTAACGTTTGTGTAGTTCCCATCTCGATAGTAGATCACACCCTGCAAACATTTCGATTCGGAAACGATTCGAGAACGATTTGCCAAAAACGAAAGCTTGCTTCGATCTCGGACTCGTTAACGACTCGTAAACGAATTCGAAGGCAATAAAAGCGGAGCAAGAGATCGAATCGCTTTCTCGTGCTGATAACGAATCGCATTCTCGTATCGATAGCAAATCGCTTCTGCGCCGAAAATCACTCCGCCGAGCAAAACAAGTCAAAAGCTCAAACTTTCCAAACAAATCGTTGAAGACAAACCAAAGGCTCTCAAAATTTTCTCTCAATAGCACTTCAAATCGGTGAAATGACGTTATGTTGTTAGTGTAATTTGGAGATTTAAAGTCCCATTCAGGGGAAATCGGTTCAATATTTTTCTACAGCATGAAGGCTTTGGGAGAAACAAATCAACCAGGAAAGCTTTCATTTTGCGTTTTGAATCTTTTTCTCGTACCCTTCGCAAGCATTTTTCGAATCGAGAATGGTCCGAGAAAGCGAGCCTCCGAGAAATTGTTTGCAGGGCGGAGAGGAAACTGTTGCCTAAACACACTTGCAGGCTTGCGCATGTCAGTCTGTGTTGGGTGGGGTGTTGGTTAGGTAGCAGTTCATCCATACAGAGAGCGGGAGGTCACACCGCACTAGCCAGGTTCAAGCTCACCTTCTCAGTGCGGTGTGCGGCCCGCACTCTATACTTCAGTTCCTTTTGGTAGGGTGTGCATACGCGTAGTATCCCTGCAAACAATTTCTCGGAGGCTCGCTTTCTCGGACCATTCTCGATTCGAAAAATGCTTGCGAAGGGTACGAGAAAAAGATTCAAAACGCAAAATGAAAGCTTTCCTGGTTGATTTGTTTCTCCCAAAGCCTTCATGCTGTAGAAAAATATTGAGAGCCGATTTCCCCTGAATGGGACTTCAAATCTCCAAATTACACTAACAACATAACGTCATTTCACCGATTTGAAGTTCTATTGAGAGGAAATTTTGAGAGCCTTTGGTTTCTCTTCAACGATTTGTTTGGAAAGTTTGAGCTTTTGACTTGTTTTGCTCGGCGGAGTGATTTTCGGCGCAGAAGCGATTTGCTATCGATACGAGCATGAGATTCGTTATCAGCACGAGAAAGCGATTCGATCTCTTGCTCCGCTTTTATTGCCTTCGAATTCGTTTACGAATCGTTAACGAGTCCGAGATCGAAGCAAGCTTTCGCTTTTGGCAAATCGTTTTCGAATCGTTTCCGAATCGAAATGTTTGCAGGGATGGTTCAATATTGTTGGTCTTACTTAGAGTAAGTTGTCATTAGTTCGATTAAGAATAAGGACGTATTTATTGAAATATTGGTAAAGGAGTGACTCAAGGGTGTTAGCCCCTATGGTGACTGGAGTCTCTGCCGTTGTAGAAGTCGGGGATACTGCCATTATTAGTCGTATTGTCAGAGATTATGTCGAATGGGGATAGATAATAGTTGCTGTGATTATGTTTGGAGGCGTTCCAGCATTGGCTGACGAGCTCATTGGGGTGATCTGATCACTTGAGCGCCCTGTGGTTCCAATGCGATAGTAAGTACTCCAAAATAGGAGTAACTCGGGAGCCTGTATTGAAAATGTATCTGTTACGCGTCTTATACTTCATTGAACTAGTAATGTGCGATTGTGTATCGATTTAAGACAAAATCGATTTTTCGTGTAAAAAAATCGAGTTTTCCCGATTCTTTCCCAGCCAATACGATTTTCGAAAATCAATTCTTTTTTAGAGAATCGTAATTATCAATTGCACCTTATAGTCTACAGTCCCTGAGCCATTTTTTTTATTGATTAGTAACAAGCTGAAATTTCGTGAGTAGCTTCCTTTTGAGGAGACGAACAACTTTTGTTCTTGCGAAAATTCTCGATAGTGGTAGGAACCATGTAGGACTCACGCTTTTCGAAAAATAAGGAAAACCATTTTTAACCACTCAAAACAAGATGGCGGCCGAACGTCATGTCTCCCGATCCCGAAATCTCGGTTTTATTCTCTCAACCTAGGGGGTTGCTAAAAAAACATTACATTACTAAAAAAACTCTACAACCATCTTCCCCCATTTAACCAAATCTTATCCAACCAGGAAAACGATTATCACATTGATATATACTCCGCTCTCCTCCAATAGATTCGTAGATAAACTCCTCCCCCTAACACAAAGACTATTCTTAATTAGGAAGAGACTTCGGAGTTACCTAAGGAGAATGCTGGCAAGAAACCTTTTCAACCATAACGCCCGAACACTCGAATTAAATAACAGACTCACGGTCCTGTCTCGTATAGTGGAAGCCCAAGTAACTCATTTCATTAATTCTAGATTTCAGAAAAAACTCCTCCTTGAAACCTGGCGCAACTTCTATTCAGGCTACACTTAATATTTTGCCTCCTCCTATTTCTTTCAGTGACAATAACCTCTTAATAGGGCCATTGCCGCAACCACTTGTGTCCCCTAAAAAGATAACAGAGATAATATCCTCTGTCAACGGTAAGAA
This sequence comes from Thereva nobilitata, assembly GCA_963855945.1. Classification (NCBI taxonomy): domain Eukaryota; kingdom Metazoa; phylum Arthropoda; class Insecta; order Diptera; family Therevidae; genus Thereva; species Thereva nobilitata. The sequence continues at coordinate 78,933,788 of OY979695.1, forward strand.
ATCTGCGGGGCCTGATAATATTCCTAACTTCCTTATCAAAAAACTCCCATTTTCAGCAATACTCTTTCTCACTGGCATTATCAATAATTGCTTAAATAACGGTTACTTCCCTACCGCCTGGAAGAGCGCCAGGATTTCCCCGATACCTAAAAACAACAACAACACAATTGACGACTTTCGTCCAATTTCATCACTCTCAAACTTAGGAAAGCATCTGGAAAGAGCCATCGCCTCGGAACTCGCTCTCCATACTCATATTAAATAATACAAAACTACCAATTTGGCTTCCGGAGCGAGCATTTTACGGAACAGGCGCTACTAGTTCTGCAAAATGATATCACTAACGGGCTAAGACAAAAAAGGCCATCGTGATATGTTCACTGGAGGGGTATCACGGGCTGATTTTCAAATTTCATAAATAAAACTTCAGCCCTACTATCGTCAAAATTGTACTCAGTTTTCTCCAGAATCGAAGATTTCATATACAATACAATGGGGTGACTTCCTTGGAAGCGCCGATTCAGGCAGGTGTACCACAGGGTTCCATAATTGGTCCAAAACTATCTTTTTCTCTCAGACTTCCACAAACATACAATTGAGTATTCCCCTTGTAAAGCCTTACTATACGCAGATGACACAATAGTCTTTTCAACGTGTGGGTCCCCTAAGAGTAGCGTCTTGCACCTCAAAAAACACTTATACCCAGGCTTCACCGCCCTCAGTTTAATCAAGTTCAATTCAATCCGCCTAAGTTGCTTCACCGGCTAAAGTCGAGTTCAGTGCTTGAAATTGTTGTTGCTTTTTCGCCAGAAGTAAGAAATGCAAAAGCTCCCTGGAATGGCATTCCACTATTCCAGTTGATTACTCTCTTTTGAGCGAGCTTTTACTTTCAAGCTTGATTTCGTGTTCTGTGGGGCGAAATCAGACTTTGTGTTTCCTGACTTTAAAATGTGACAATGTATGGGAAATCAGGCAAAAATTGAAGCTCAGTAGACTAATTTGCTCGAACTTGCGCAGCTCGGCCGGTGAAGCTGGGGTATTAGACAAGAAATACTATAGTACCTGGGGGCTCACAATCAGCGACGATAAATCGAAAGTTTTGGCTGTAATGAAGCCTGGTACAGACTATGCGAGTATTTTAGTCGAGTGAGTAAGTAAACCAGTATGGAGAAACAAATTTAGTCGAGTAATTTAGTAAAATCGTTTAGTCGAGTCAATCCACTCCTGTTCTACTTTTCGGTCGAGTTGCGGCAGGATGCTTCAATTTTTGCCTGATTTCCCATACATTGTCACATTTTAAAGTCAGGAAACACAAAGTCTGATTTTGCCCAACAGAACACGAAATCAAGCTTGAAAGTAAAAGCTCGCTAAAAAGAGAGTATTCAACTGGAATAGTGGAATGCCATTACAGGGAGCTTTTGCATTTCTTACTTCTGGCGAAAAAGCAACTACAATTTCAAGCACTGAACTCGACTTTAGCCGGTGAAGCAACTTATGCGGATTGAATTGAACTTGATTAAACTGAGGCCGGTGAAGCCGGGGTATAAGTGTTTTTTGAGGTGCAAGACGCTACTCTTAAAGGACCCACACGTTGAAAAGACTATTGTGTCATCTGCGTATAGTAAGGCTTTACAAGGGAATACTCAATTGTATGTTTGTGGAAGTCTGAGAGAAAAAGATAGTTTTGGACCAATTATGGAACCCTGTGGTACACCTGCCTGAATCGGCGCTTCCAATAAGTCACCCCATTGTATTGTATATGAAATCTTCGATTCTGGAGAAAACTGAGTACAATTTTGACGATAGTAGGGCTGAAGTTTTAGTTATGAAATTTGAAAATGAGCCCGTGATACCCCTCCAGTGAACATATCACGATGGCCTTTTTTGTCTTAGCCCGTTAGTGATATCATTTTGCAGAACTAGTAGCGCATGTTCCGTAAAATGCTCGTTCCGGAAGCCAAATTGGTAGTTTTGTATTATTTAATATGAGTATGGAGAGCGAGTTCCGAGGCGATGAAATTGGACGAAAGTCGTCAATTGTGTTGTTGTTGTTTTTAGGTATCGGGGAAATCCTGGCGCTCTTCCAGGCGGCAGGGAAGTAACCGTTATTTAAGCAATTATTGATAATGCAAGTGAGAAAGAGTATTGTTGAAAAACAGTCACTAGTTTTACTTGTTTGTAATTTTTCTTGTTAGAATTGAAATATTTGAGTTAGCATCGTTTTTTTTGGAAAATGTCAGAGAAAAAGATTTTGTTTCACAATAAATTGGCACTGAGATTATGAAGATTATCAGGAGATTTTGGAAGAGAGACAATTTATGAAGCTTATCAGGAAATTTTGAAGAGAGACAATTTCTGAAGATATTACAAATTAATTACGAAGAGCAAGAATAAACTTTACCAGGATTATCGAGGAAAAAAGGAAAAATAATGGGCACCTCAGCCTAAATTAATGTATTATTTAATTCTATGTCAACTAATGTTTATCTTGTAGAGATTAATAAAATTTAATGAAAAGGAAGGAAAAACTTTTACCTGCGGAATTTATGGTGATTTTTCACATTGTGGCGACCGTGACAGGACCGCAGGTCGTTTAAAAAAAAAGAAAAAAATGCCCAGTGATACGAGAGGAGACGTAAAAGCCCGAAGTGCTCTAAGGGCTACTTTCACAAAGAAATGGAATTCTCTAGAGGAGTTGATCATACAAGAAGACAGGAATTTAGAAGAAATAAAGGGCTTATTAGTGTTAATAACTCAGAAGAGAGATGAGTTACAAAGATTGAATGCCCTTGTGCAGCAAGGTCTTATTGATGATGAAGCTGACGATTCTAATGTGATGCTCGAGGCCGAGATTGATACGTGCGATAGTTATGAATTAAAATTCAACACCATACGAGCACGATGCGAAGTGATACTAAAAGAAAAGTCATCTGAAGGTATAAGCCAGGCAACACTCACTAGTAGTCCATCTCAAGAACATCGACGACAGTTTAAGCTACCCTTGTTGGAACTAAAGAAGTTTGAGGGTGAAGTTAGAGATTGGTTGCCTTTCCGGTCGCAATTTGAAAAGATAGACCAAGACAACTCAATCGACAAGGCAGACAAATTCCAGTATTTAATTCAAGCCACTATAGCTGGTTCCAGAGTGAGAGAATTAGTGGAAAGTTTTCCAGCCACTAGTAATAATTATGAAAAAGCAATAATGTGCCTGAAAAATAGATTTGGTCGAGAGGACTTACTGGTTGAAGTGTACGTTCGCGATCTATTGGGATTAGTCTTGAAAAATACAACATCGTCCAAAAAAGGAGCCCTGGTGTCTTTATACGACAAATTAGAATGCAAATTGAGAGCGTTAGAAACGCTAGAGGTAACAACTGACAAATGTGCATCAATGCTAATGCCATTAGTAGAATCATGTTTACCTGAGGATACGCTAAGAGCCTGGCAAAGAAGTCCTCTTTATATAGTAGACGAATTCTACCAAGAGGACAATAGTAGGAATGAGAACGTTGGAGCACCTAGAACAGACATTCCAAAACACCGGTTAAACCAATTAATGAAATTTCTTCGTACAGAAATTGAAAATGAACAGAAAATTAAATTAGCTCTGGCAGGTTTTGACATGAAAGTAGATGACAGAAAGAAGGAACGTAACAGTAGAGATGCAGTCAATATATATACAAAAGACGTTACCACAGCTGCAGGATTAGTAACGACGACGAAAGGAAACACCTGTGTATTCTGCGATGGAAAACATTATAGCTCACAATGTACCGTTGCAAAGGAAATGACAACAATGGAGAGGAAAAATATTTTAGATAAGAGAGTAAGTTGTTATTGTTGTTTATTAAGAGGTCATCGTGCATCAACCTGTCGAAGCAAATATCGATGTACGGCATGTGGTCGAAAACATAGTGTATTGATCTGTGAGAAATTCGAGCAAAATAACCGAAAAGATGGGTTGCCAAGAAAACCAAATAATTTACAAGATTATCAAGATAATGTAATAGCCAATATAGATAACTCCGGGCAGATAATATTGCAAACTTTCCTAGTTAAATTAGTAGGTAGGAACTCAGACAGAATTGCGAGAGCAATAATACATAGATACAGGTTCCCAGAGATCATACATATTAAAAGAGGCAGCCGTTGATATGAATTATGAACCTGTGAGACAAGAAAGAATAAAACATGAACTATTTGCCGGGTTGAATACAGGTGTAGTCGAACATGATGTGTATAAAATACAATTATCAGATTTGCAAGGAACTTATCGGTGTCAATTTGAAATGTTAGACCAGTCTACAATTTGCGGAAAAATTGATCCCCTTGTACCTGGGAAATGGTTGCAAGCATTGAAGCAATATAATATAGAACTAAATGATTTTGAAGATAAAGCAATAGAGATATTGTTTGGTGCAGATACAATTAGTAAATTAATTACAGGTAAACAATATGAAATTCTCCAGGATTTGTTAGCTGTTGAAACAAGATTGGGTTGGACGTTAATAGGTCGAGTTCCGGAAAATTATAAAAAGATCCTTGGCATGATTGCAATAACATCAACGGTAAAGGTTACAGATATAACGGATTTATGGTCATTAGATGTTTTGGGCATTATGGATCCTATAGCAAGGAAGAAAAAAGATGAGTTGCAATTACAGGCGCAAGAATATTTTTTAAGAACTGTTACCGTCAATGATGATGGAAGATATGTGGTGCGTCTCCCTTGGGTTGAAAATCATCCACCATTACCTAACAATTACGCTTTGGCATTAAAGAGGTTGGATGTGACTGTCAAAAGATTGAAAACCAGTGGTTACTATAATGAATATGGAGCCGTCTTTAAAGAATGGATAAAAGAAGGCATCATCGAGGAGATTCCAGCAGATGATCTTAAAGAGACAGTGCATTATTTGCCCCATAGGCATGTAATTAAGCTAAATAGCACTACGAAGATACGCCCAGTGTTCGACGCTTCGGCTAAGATGAGGAATTGTCCAAGTTTAAATGGCTTTTTAGAAAAAGGGCCTAATTTAATAGAGATGATACCATCTATTTTAACAAGATTTCGATTAGGTAAGATAGGGGTGATTTCCGACATTAGAAAAGCGTTCCTGCAAATCAGTATATTTAAACAAGATAGAGATTTCTTACGTTTCTTATGGTATGATGAGAAAAATAATTTAAGGGTATATAGACATAAAAGAGTAGTATTTGGTGTATCCTGTAGTCCTTTCCTGTTGGGAGCAGTTATTCAATATCATTTAAAAGGTATGATGAGGAAATGTGAAGACGGGGAAAAGGAATTCTCCCTTGATGTGTTAAAGAAAATGTGTAGCAGTTTTTATGTAGACTGTAGCAGTCGCTACTTGTATATACGTTTTTTTGTAGGGGAGTTATGTAGCAGTCGCTACTTGTATATACGTTTTTTTGTAGTAAGTTTTATTCAGGTAGTTACTCAGTTTCTGTACTCGTTAATTTTTAATAGAGGGTTTTTGAATACGTCATAGTTTGGATTCTCACTACTACTAGGAAATACACTTGGAGAATTTAGCTTGACATATCACGTATGTATACACTGTACATAGACAACTGTGTGGCCTGCCTGGACAAGGAAGAAGAATTAAATAGTTTTGTGGCTGAAGCTTCTGCAATAATGAACGAAGCGTGTTTTGACTTAAGAGGATGGGAGTACACTGTTCTAAAGACTAAGACGGAAAATAATACATGCCCGCCGTCGAATGTTTTAGGTATGTCATGGAATCGAGAAGCGGATACATTAAGTGTAAATTTAGATAGTTTTAAGTTTGACTTGACAGAGATTACGAAAAGGTCTATGTTATCAGCAGCGCATAAAATTTTTGATCCAATTGGGGTTACGTGCCCAGTATTATTATTACCTAAACTATTATTGCAAAAGGTCTGGTTGCAGAAACTAGGTTGGGATCAATGTATCGCTGAAAATGATGCCGAGCAATTCATAAGATGGCAACAGGAACTAACCTATTTAAGACAATTAAACATTCCGAGATGGTTGAAGGGTGTGGATGATCCTATTGAATGTACTATTCATGTGTTTAATGATGCCAGTCAACATGCCTATGCCACGGCAATATTCTTAAGGCTTCAAACATACGTCGAAACAAAAGTACAATTAATACAAGCCAAGTCGAGGATATCTCCTAGGAATAAAGTTAACAAGCGAATGACTATCCCTAGATTAGAGCTGCTAGCTGCAAATATGGGCACACGTTTATATCAAACAGTAATTAAAGATCTAAATATGGCTGTTTCAGAAACTTTTTTTTGGAGTGACTCAACCACTGTCCTGGCCTGGATAGAACGAGAAGAAGAATGGGATGTGTTTGTTAGAAATAGAGTAAAAGAGATTAAAGAACTTAGTACAAAGCAGCAATGGCCTTACGTCCCCGGCTCGTATAATCCAGCTGATTTGCCTTCAAGGGGTTGCAGTGCAAGAAAGCTTCTAGAATCGCAGTGGTGGAATGGGCCAAGCTGGTTGCGCCAATCAGATCATGGCTGGTCAAATCATGAGATATCCTATAATGAGGAAGAAATTAATCAAGAGAAGAAGAAGAAGATAATATCCTCCACCGCGTTGCTATGTAGAGATGAAAACATTGAATGGTATTATCGATATTTTTCTAAATACAGGCAAATAGTACGAATGGTTGGCTGGTTAATGAGATTCAAAGGAAATTGTTGAAAAACAAAGACATACGGCAACAAGGTGAACTATTAGCGGAAGAATTCATAGAGGCTGAATTAAGGTTACTCCGTTTGGTTCAGAAGAATTCTTTCAAAGGTATCAGTGATCCAAAGTTGGCTAATTTACAACCATGTGTAGGAACTGATGGGCTTATACGACTGAAAACAAAAATATCCTATGGGGATTATGATGAAGATTTTTGTTTTCCGATTGTTCTACCGGATCATCATCATCCTGTAGTAGAAAGATTAATACGGGAGCAACATACTGACTCCAATCATGCTGGGTGTCAATTGTTAACGGCTCGTTTAAGAAAGAGATTTTGGATATTGGGAGGGAGACGAGCCGTCCGTTCAGTTTTAAATAGATGTATTGTATGTAAGCGGCATTCCACCAAGCGAATACAAGTGCCAGCTCCGCCATTACCAATAGATAGAGTACGCGACGCGAAGATATTTGAAATAGTCGGAATAGATTTGGCAGGGCCGTTATACATCAAAACGAAAGAAAGGAGCTAATATAAGAAAGTATGGATTTGCTTGTACACTTGTGCAGTTTATAGAGCGGTCCACTTGGAATTGATATCATCCTTGTCGACTGAACGCTTTATCACCTGTTTAAGAAAATTCATCAGTAGAAGGGGTCGTCCAAGCGTTATTTATACAGATAACGGAACCAATTTCGTGGGTACGGAAAATGCTTTATCAGGTCTGAATTGGAATAAGATAAAAATGTATAGCCCAGTGAAGAGGATTAGATGGAAGTTTAACCCACCAACTGCCGCATGGTGGGGAGGATGGTGGGAGCGTCTGATTGGGTTGGTGAAGCAATTATTGCGGAGAATTCTAGGCAGAACATCCCTAGATTTCGATAAGATGCAAGCAACATTATATGAATGTGAAGCAGTAATTAACTCGAGACCGCTGACATATCTTTCTGAAGATCCAGCTGATTTGACACCTTTGACACCAGATTTGTTTTTAAAGGAAATCACGGACATTGACGTGGCTGATCTAGATGCTATTGAAAAAACAACTGATTTAAATAGACGGGCTAGGTACAGACAAGAGTTGAAGAGGGTATTGAAGGAAAGATTTCAGGATGAATATTTGGGATGTTTGAGACTATATGCGAAGAAGAATTCAACAAAGAATATAGGTGTGGGCGATTTGGTTCTTATAGAAAATGAAAAAGTGAAGCGTATAGAGTGGCCGTTAGCCCGAGTGGAAGAGATAATTCCTGGACGTGAGGGTGTTACCAGATTATTGAAATTGAAGACTTCAACGGGTTCTTTGTTCAGACCTATACAAAGAATATTTCCTTTAGAGATGGGTGGGTCTCAACAAACAAAACCAAGGGCACGAGATATCACACGTCGGCCGGTTGAGAAGAATACGGTGGAGTTAGAAGTACCCATAAGAACTCGCAGGGGAAGAGTAGTTAAACCTCCCTCTAGATTAGTTTTGTGAGGATGAAGATTATAAATGTAAGTTTTGAGGTAATAACTACCGTTCACATTACCTCAAGGTGGGAGGATGTTGAAAAACTGTTACTAGTTTTACTTGTTTGTAATTTTTCTTGTTAGAATTGAAATATTTAAGTTAGCATCGTTTTTTTTGGAAAATGTCAGAGAAAAAGATTTTGTTTCACAATAAATTGGCACTGAGATTATGAAGATTATCAGGAGATTTTGGAAGAGAGACAATTTATGAAGCTTATCAGGAAATTTTGAAGAGAGACAATTTCTGAAGATATTACAAATTAATTACGAAGAGCAAGAATAAACTTTACCAGGATTATCGAGGAAAAAAGGAAAAATAATGGGCACCTCAGCCTAAATTAATGTATTATTTAATTCTATGTCAACTAATGTTTATCTTGTAGAGATTAATAAAATTTAATGAAAAGGAAGGAAAAACTTTTACCTGCGGAATTTTTGGTGATTTTTCACAAGTATTGCTGAAAATGGGAGTTTTTTGATAATGAAGTTAGGAATATTATCAGGCTCTGCAGATTTCTTACCGTTGACAGAGGATATTGTCTCTGTTATCTTTTTAGGGGACACAAGTGGTTGCGGCAATGGCCCTATTAAGAGGTTATTGACACTGAAAGAAATAGGAGGAGGTAAAATATTAAGTGTAGCCTGAATAGAAGTTGCGCCAGGTTTCAAGGAGGAGTTTTTTCTGAAATCTAGAATTAATGAAATGAGTTAGTTGGGCTTCCACTATACGAGACAGGACCGTGAGTCTGTTATTCAATTCGAGTGTTCGGGCGTTATGGTTGAAAAGGTTTCTTGCCAGCATTCTCTTTAGGTAACTCCGAAATCTCTTCCTAATTAAGAATAGTCTTTGTGTTAGGGGGAGGAGTTTATCTACGAATCTATTGGAGGAGAGCAGAGTATATATCAATGTGATAATCGTTTTCCTGGTTGGATAAGATTTGGTTAAATGGGGGAAGATGGTTGTAGAGTTCGAGGTCAATGTCTCATGTCATGTCATGTGAGAGGATTAGGGGTTTTGAATGCTAATTCGAGAGACGTTGGTTAGGTAACGGTCCTCGCTATCGCTAGGAGCTGAAATCTAGTCTGACTTAAGTTAGGTTTCTTAAAGCTAATGTTAGTTGGAGCAAGTCCATCTGGCAGCAGTGGCGGTTCGTAAGGTTCAGGATAAGGAAGCAATGCGCAGGGCGTCAAAACTAATGTACGCCGCGAACGATAAAAGTAAAAGTATTGAAGGCTTTAATTAAAAAAACTGAAAAATAACAAATATGAAAACGAATTAAGTAATTAACCCCATACAAAAAGCAGAAAACCGTACTACCAATCTATGTTGTACCTACTCTTACTTTCAAGTCACGCAGATCTAATTCTGAAATACGCTACGCACCTCGCATACACCCCCTATTCCCTTTTGTAATCTGAGCCTACCATCATTACTTTCTCGTTGCAAAAAAAAAACACTTCAGGCAACCCATACTTGAAAACAAATAATTTCTATCCCTTTAAATTATCATAAAAGAGAATCATAAAAAACATATAGTCCAGTAAAATGCTGCAAAAAAAGGGACATCTGAACATTTTATGAAAACAGCAAGTTTTTTTAGTAATGTAATGTTTTTTAGCAACCCCCCTAGGTTGCGAGTATAAAACCGAGTTTTCGGGATCGAGAGACATGACGTTCGGCCGCCATCTTGTTTTGAGTGGTTAAAAATGGTTTTCCTTATTTTTCAAAAAACGTGAGTCCTACAGAATTTTTGTAAAAATCTGTTTTTTAGATAATCAAATTATCTACAACTTTCGTAAGTATAGTTTTGCCGTAATATTAATAATAAAAAAGATATGGACTAAAAATGATAGAAGTGTTGGGGGTGATGAACTTTAAAGCGCTATAACTCTTTTAATATTGATTTTACATAAAAAATGCCTTAGAGCGTAGAGAATTTTCTTATGAATAATTCGATGTGGTCATTTATTGAATTAGGGTTGTTCTTATTGATTTTAATTCAGTGCAAACACAGTTAAGTCCAATAAAAGTGCGGTGCACAGGTATAAAAAAGAAGTATAGCATTATTTTATGAAGGTATTTTATGGCATTTTTCTGCATTGGGTGTTGGAATAATTATTTTTACTCATTTCTAAAATATGAAAGTTGAATGAATTGGTCATTTTATATTTAAGTCAACAATAAATGCCTAAATTGTAAGAAAAACTGTATCGTAGACCGTCCAATCATTATTTTGTGGAGAAATGTTCAGTTTTTCGAAGTCTTTTAACGATTTGTGTGTCGTAGGGGTCTATTAGTCAAATAAAGGATTATTTTGAGTATGAACTCGCGCCTTTCTCGTTGGCTTTGTTTTCTGAGGAGGGTATGCGAAAGGGCACTAAATCAACGTTTTTTAAAGCGTTTCCACCGCTCGATGATCCCGTTGACCTTGGGTTGACGTTGACTTTTTGTTATCGATAGTGGATATCTTCTGCACGCTGTTGTATGGGACCGAAATATATCATTTCAAATAATTTTAGACAAATATGTAAAATACGTTCAAAGTCGTTACGATTCTAAGGTGACAATTATATTTGACGGTTTCTCGGATAATCCAGACTTCGCTGGGACATGGGCGCACCTTAGGCGTTCTAAAAAACACATATCTACTGATATCATTTTTAATCGCACTAGTGTTCCGACAATTTCACAGGAAACATTTTTTAGGAACCAAAACAACAAAAATGCTTTTATCGACTTTTTGAAGATACATACTACGTATACATGATGAGTTGAATAGTTGAGTTTAGGTTGAGATGAATTTTCGACAATCGGAAAAATTCGGCAAAAATCACAAACAAAAACACACACAGCAGGAACTAAATTCAACTACTCAATTACTGAACTCGCGTCTATATGCATAATTTCAACTCAGGTAGCACAGCTGAGTCGAGCTCAGTCGATCCTAACTCAACTCGCGTCTACATGTAGTTGGACTCGGGTTCATATTTTGCCAAGAGAGTGCAACATTATTATTGTAGGTTTTGAGTTATTGAAACCTTGAAGGCTTTGAGTTATTGAAACCGAGGAAAAATTAAGGAAGGTATTTTGAAGATGAGAAACACGTTTCAGGTTCTCTTAATTCCGAAGGGGCTAAAACAGAGATTCCTCGGAAAAAGATGCGGAACAACCAGGGACGTCCGGTAAGGTCAGAAAGCCATGCTGAAAATCCACAATGAGCACCGAGAAGAATTGAAAATATTATCAACAATAGTCCGCACATTTTTATCGCCACCACCAGCTAGGGTGTTGGAATAATTAGGGTTCCTAGTGAACAGTTGTTCAGTAGCGCGAGTTTAATTTATGAACCTCCGCAAACGACCAGAACCTGAAAAGGCGGTGCATTACTTTTTATTAAATATAATGCGCCAACTTTGCTTACTAAATATTTTATTATTTTTTAAAAATATTTTAGATTACTATGCACTGCACTGATACGAAGTTTCTGAAAAAAATCCTAAGATTCGCATCCGCATCTGCATCCGCGGATGTGAGCCTTCAAAAATCCGCATCCGTATCCGCGGATGTCAAAAAAAGTGCATCCGCAACATCCCTGATCTATATATTAATTTAACTTATGCCATTTGGCTAAAACTTATGTGTTTTTTATTTTTATATTTATTTATTATTCCTAATCCTAAGAAAAATTTGAAAAACTTAGGTACTATATATTAATTTTTATATTTTGTATAAAACAAGCTATCTTATTATATTCTACTAACTAACTTAACTCTAGCGAATCTATCGGGGGGGGGGGGGGCAACATAGGTGAATCTCCCCCGGCTGACTCCCGTCCAGGCGACGGGCTTCCACGGGCTTGAGTTGCTAGAAATAACAAAATCTCGTGAAAGCTCGCACCACTTACTTAGTCTGACTTAAATCTAGATTCATTACCAAGTAAAAACTAGAACTAAACCCTATCTAAGTACTAAGCTAATCTTTTAAAACTAGCATGCATTAAGAAATATCCTATAACTTAATTAGAGAGGGCAAAGACCCAACTATGGGGGATCCTCCAGCCACCAGTACACATTACTTGGAGGCTTCTTTTTTATCTTTTTCTGAGATTCGTGTGCTGAACCTCAAGAGATCCTGAACATCTCTGTATTTTAGTGGATAGTGGGGATAGACGCCCTCTCTAGAACAATTTTTTTCTCCAAACACATCCAGGAATCACCCCTGAAAATATTAGCCGCGTAGGCCAACAAAGGATTTATTGAACGTCTGATGACCTTTGCAAGTCGCGAATGAGTGCATATGAGTATTTTAAATCTTTAAAACGGCGATATCTAATGAATGGCAATTCGTACGGGAAAATGTATAATATATTTTTTTGTAGATAATCGCTTAATATACAAACTTTGTGAACACTGTTTTATGATAAGACTTACCGTTTAAGAGAGATTTGCAAAAAACTGACATTTTGACCTTTTGACCTTGAATAAAAAAATTTCCTCCTGACCGATCGCGTGTCAGTCTCGACATTTTATGTATAATGATGTTTTTAAGGTGTGTACCAATTTTCAGCAACTTACCATTTATATATGTTTCAAATGTCTATTTTGACTGGACTATTCAGAGTTCGGGTAGAACGTTCCCCGAATAAAGCCCCTCTTTCCTAGGACAATTCTTGTTGCAAAATCAAAAATTTCGCACCTTTAGTGAATTCAACCATTTTTTTCGCAACGAGATATTTTTCGTCGCGAGATATTGTAAAGTTGGCTGTAAAATATGTATACGTATATGTATTTTATTTTATATTGTTTGAGTTTTCGTCATGGTTACGTTTTGTTTACGTAAACGCATCAGTAGAAATTCGTCTTCTTCTTCATCGTCAAATTCGTTGCATATAGCAATATGATTTATTTCCAGCTGTTTTTTTATTAAATCGCCCAACATTTCTTTTAACTTGTTTATAATTTATTAACACATAAGAAAACAAAACGAATGACAATGCGTTCTTGAAATGTCATTCTTGACTAGATCTCGTTGCGAGAATTGAATTCGTAGGAACATAACTCCAAAAAATCGCACAACAGACTGCGAAATTTTTCTCGCAACGATTTTTTCTTCGCAACGAGAATTGTCCTAGGAAAAAGGGGCTTAAGAGGATTGTCACTCTCTGTCGCTCTAGCAACGTGACGACGAATCAACTTAATTATGAAGTTGTCGATCCTGTTAACAGATGCCTTATCGTATAGGATATTGTTTGCGTGAAATTTTGTGAAGCCCGATTCGGGTGTTCGATACAAGCTTAGGCACGCCCTTAAGCATTGTAAGAAGGGGATGAACCATACAAGGCAACCATAAGTTGAAATTGGTCTGACCAAGGCTTGATAGCAGATCACTTTGACCCGGGGGCTTAGGCGTCTGCTGTAAAAAAGCCTTTTGGTCAAATGTTTTAATGTCAAAGACCCTACTTGATGTGAAGTTGCCACTTTTGACGACGAACTTATACTTTGAAATCAAATTATAAATTATATATAGCTGAGGTCCGGTCGTACCGAGTCTGACCAGTTTGTAGAAAAGACCTTCGATCCATACTGTATCAAATGCCTTCTCAAAATCGATCAGGCATGCTCCGGTACACTGGTCTTTCATGAAGTTCCAGTGTATGTCTGATACCAGTTTGGACTCGGCATGAATGGTGTCATGTCACGCCCTGAAACCGAACTGGTTATCGGGAGTTATCTTCTTTTCCTCAACCCATTTGGCTAATGATCTATTAATGACTTTTTCAAAAACCTTGCTGATATTCAGCAGCAAACTTATTGACCGGGGATTGGCAGGGTTAGTTTTGTCTTTACCTTTGTTTAGGTATTGGATACACCACTGCCATTTTCCAGTGACCTGGATCAAATGCATTATTAAACAAAGTGGTGTATATGTCTATAGCCACCAGGGGCAGATGTTTCAGAACTATGTTCGGAATACCATCTACTCCAGCCGACTTCTTATTATTCAGAATACGGAATGTTAGCAGGAGGTCAATTTTTCTAATGAACGTCGAGTTTACTTGGGCCTCGGGAATATCATTCGCTGGTCAGTCTTCATTGAATTCGATAATTGTTCGATTCGTTGGATAATCTCAAGTGGTTCAGTGAGGCCCTATTCTTGAGGTCAAAATTCGTACGAACACAGCTGTTCACCGAATAAATTCCCTGATAGTAGGCCGCCACTAAATGCACCGTCTCCTGCTCGTCCTCTATGCAATAACTATCGTCGACATGGCTGGTTTCTTCCAGATCTATGTTCACAGACCTCAGCAGTATCTGGTTAGTCGGAGTCCTAGGGATACGTAACTTGTCCAGCCGGTTATGTGTTTTACTCCTAAAAATTTTATTTATCTGTGGGAACATGCTCGCGCTATTAGTTTGGATTGCACGAATCTTTCTGTTCCAGTACAGACTCACAGACTGTGAAAATTGTTGTCTTAAAAGTTGTTGGAGATTTTTCATAACCGATTTAAGAGTTACGATCTCCGGACTTCGTCTATCCCGAAACTGACGATGTAGGGTTTTCAGTCTCGTCAGTATTCGACTTTTTTGTTTTAGTAGTGCGTCGATTGCAGCGTTCCAGTAACAGTCTGTACTTTTCTTCTTCTTTATCCTTGGTATAGTTTTGTGTAACGGCTGTATAATGAGATTGTCCATATCTTTCAGATATTCAACAGTCCCATTGTTTGTCAAGTTCCTAGTTGTTGGAGGTAAGCGTCCGTTATTCTGTATTGCCGTTACCATAGCCTTCTCAAATCTTGGCCAGTGCATCTTCTGGTAGACAAAAGGATACACTTCGCAATATTCAAGAAGTTCTATGGAGTCGTCAGGGACTTGTATTGTTATCACGAGTCCGTGATGGTCACTGTCGTACGGTACTGTCGGTCAGTGTGTCTCGTTCGTGTTCAGTCCTGGTAGACACATCAGCACAAATCAAGAAAAGACCCACCGCTTGGATATGATGGTATATCCGTAGCAAGGAGATTAAATTTCCGCTGAATTCTGTTCTGGCTCTACAAGTCATTCAGTTGGTTGCCCCTGGCGTTAGCCGTTTGATATCCCCATGCCGCATAGCGATCGTTTAAATCTCCGGCTAATAAATAAAAATTTTGCTCCGACTCCAGTTGAAGAGTTTGAAATAGCGAGTTCATTTCCTCTATAAGTAGTCTTGGTTGAGATGTTTGGGGTGCGTACGCGGCGATTAAATACAATCTTCTGCCACTAGACAGAGGAATTTATATAACACACGCTTCTAACACCCGAAACTTTTCTATATCCCTGCTATACATGATTTTATGCTTCAGAGAGGTATTTATCTATATGTTAATACGCAAGCACTTTTTTTGTACAGCACTTTAACCGACTTCTACTAAACCGATTTTGCTCAAACTGGTTTTATATTGAAGTCGGAGTCGTAAAGGTGTGCACAAAACAAGAATTATTCATTTATCTCTTTTCTGTCACTCAGAATTGAGTATTGCATTTCCCAATATAAAATGATAAAATGAGTGGAAATTACGGTTAGCATATATACAGGCGAATATAAAAATTTATTATTAAGCATTGATTATAGAGTATATAATCAATGTATTAAGGTTTGTGAATCGATTAAGTTTCATGAGCCAGAGCTGAAAACAAAATTTAATGCCAACAGTCACCTGGCGGCAATAACTCAAAACAGCCTATTTTTGAGTTGTGCCACTTTTCTTGCCGTAGTGCGATATATGTATGTATGCATGCCAGCGTCATTATGCTTATGTTAAAGGTTTTTCTTTCTGGGGAGATTTTTAACGCCCCGGCAAATTTTAATTAAAAGAAATAAACAAAAATAATAAAACAAAGTGGAAATTATTATATCAAAATATATCACGGTAAGCGATGGTGTTTTTAAATGAAGAAAGTTTTGTTCAAAGATGCGGTTTTAGATGATAATGTAGTTTTTAATTACACTACACAATTTTTTTGTTATTTTTTAGAACTGATAGAGAAATTAAAAAGTGGTAATTGTTCAATTAAATTATTATTGAGTTATTGAATTTCGTAGATGTCAAACTTTAATGCGACGGATTGAGAGAAGAGTAGGGAGAGAGGGTCGAATTTCGACCAATGGGCGATACTAGTTTATATTAATAGGCCTCCGCCTCGTATGGAATTAGGTCGATCACGAGTAATTACCACATAATCTTTGTAGTCTATTTTGTGCCTCTCGCTTAGTTTAGTTTCACTAGCCAATAGCACATCCGGATTTTGGTTCTGCAAGAGAGTTAGTATATTAGCCCTTCTTCATTTCGTATCAGCGAGTTGAAGTTCACCGATATGACTTTGATCGTGTCCTCTCCAAATAGTGCCATTAAAGCAATTTACCCGGAGATGGTTTCTGTCGAAAACAGAGGATATATATCCAAGGTCTAAACGAGCTGTTTGCTCGCTTAGTTGTTTATGTAGCTGCGCGATCTGCCCTTGTATGGGCAGAGGGCCGCCGACTAGACAGAGGAATTTATATAACACACGCTTCTAACACCCGAAACTTTTCTATATCCCTGCTATACATGATTTTATGCTTCAGAGAGGTAATTATTTATATTAATAGGCCTCCGCCTCGTATGGAATTGGTCGATCACGAGTAATTACCACATAATCTTTGTAGTCCATTTTGTGCCTCTCGCTTAGTTTAGTTTCACTAGCCAATAGCACATCCGGATTTTGGTTCTGCAAGAGAGTTAGTAGATTAGCCCTTCTTCATTTCGTATCAGCGAGTTGACGTTCACCGATATGACTTTTATTTTTTTTTCTCAGAAAGTACACTTCTCAGCTGGGCTGAGAAACGGGACACGCCTATGTGCAGGAACCGAACCAGCCGAAAGCACCAAAAAAGGTATAAGAAGAGAAAACACCACATAACGAGCATGCGATCGAAAATGCAGGCTCCTTCTCGACCCTCCCCGGCACTCCGGTACCAAGCCGGTCCGGTCCCTGCACACAAACGCGGTCACATTTACCACTGCACAGTGGCTCAGCTAAGACATGCAAACAAAAAAGTGTTAAAAACATATAACTTAAAACAATAAGAAATGCAATACACAAAGAAGCGTGCAAGAAAAGTCAGTCAAGTGAGATTGAAAAGGCTCCTTTTCAGGACGTCCTTACTAATGCTCACGCTAAAAACATCAATATTTTTATTCACATTAATGAACATGCGATTAACAGGCTCGAATCTGCCGTAATTCGTGTTAGAGGAGTTGGTGTGTAAGAGAGGTGGCCCTCTCAAATTGTATCCACTCTCTCTAAACGACGTACGGCGACTCAGAAAACCTGAGTCGACCTTTCCATTAAGG
Organism: Thereva nobilitata; assembly: GCA_963855945.1. Taxonomy (NCBI): domain Eukaryota; kingdom Metazoa; phylum Arthropoda; class Insecta; order Diptera; family Therevidae; genus Thereva; species Thereva nobilitata. The sequence continues at coordinate 78,951,390 of OY979695.1, forward strand.
AGCTGATGAGCAAATACAACATTGGCTACCTCACGACGCCTGCAAAGAGAGCTTAAGTTGAGTAACTTAAGCCGAGATTCATATGGTGGAAGAACTATTGGGTTATCCCAAGGAAGATGATTCAGTGCGAATCGAACGAACCTCCTTTGAAGTGACTCAATTCTTCCAACGTGCGAGGAGTAGTGAGGAGACCAAACCTGGGACCCATTCTCGAGTAATGGTCTGACAAGAGAGATATAAAGGTGTTTAGTAATCAAGGGGTTATTGAACTCTTTGGACCACCTTTTTATAAAACCCAGGACTAAACTACCTTTGGAAGCAATATAGTTAATGTGGGCAGCAAAATCGATTTTACTATCAAATCTAATCCCGAGAGCTTTTACAAAATTAACACGACGGACACTCTCGTTAGAAAAGGTGTAGTTAAAAATTATAGGACTACGACCTCTCCCAAAAGTCATGGTTTCACATTTACTAATATTGAGAACCAGGTTGTTGTTCACACACCAAGAGTAAAAGGTGTCAAGGTCAGCTTGCAAAAGTTTGCAATCCTCGATACTCTTTATGTGACGATACAATTTGATGTCATCAGCGTAAATCAAGATTCTACAGTGCCTTAGAAAGGGAACAATGTCATCAATTGATAGGATAAAGAGCAGGGGACCAAGATGACTTCCTTGAGGAACACCGGATGACGCTTCAATGGTTACCGATTTGGATCCACGAAAAAGAACTTGGTAGGTCCTGTCAGCTAAGTAAGACTGGAACCATGCTAGAAGGGCTCGTGGAAAGCCTAACATCCTCAATTTAAGAAGTATAATGGAGTGGGAGAGCTTGTCAAATGCCTTACTAAAATCAGTGTAAACGCAATCAGTCTGGCAACCGGAAACGAAGCCCTCCACAGCATGAGAAGTGAACTCAAGAAGATTGGAGGTAGTGGAACGAGCTGCAAGAAAGCCATGTTGGTTTGTTGATACCAACCTCTTGCATATAGGCGCGATTGCAAAATAGATAATCGATTCAAAGAGTTTCGGAATGACAGACAACTTTGCAACTGGTCTATAATTCGATATTTCGTTCTTGCTACCACTCTTGTGAATAGGGATTATGAACGAATTCTTCCAAAGAGTAGGGAAGTACCCTTTGTCAAGGGATTTATGAAAGAGGATTTTCAGAGGAGACTGGAGAACTTCTGCACAGGACTTAATGACAGCAGGAGGAATACCATCGGGGCCAGAGGTGAAGTCAAATGGGAGTTCGTTTATATGTTTGACAATATCAGCACTGGTAATTGAGAGAGGTAAAATATTCGCCTCACGGTTAGTAAATATGTGGCGGAAATTATTGTCGTTAGGCTGAAAGTCAGAAGGTGAGAAAGATTGACGAAAGAATGAGGCAAACATGTTGCAAATCGCAGACGACTCACTACTAGACAAGTCCGTGTGCTGCATGGTATTAGGGTAGTTATCAACCTTTTTCTTAGAGTTGACGAATTTAAAGAAATTTCTAGGGTCAGTGAACACTTTATCGCTCATACAGCTAAGATATTCACGATACAGAGCAGAAGAAAGAGAGCGAAATCGGTTGTAACAATTTATAAATAAATTGAGACTCGGAGTATCCTTTCTCTTTAAATAGGTTTTCCAGAGTCTGTTATTCTGATTTTTCAAATGCTTGAGCTCATTATTGAACCAAGGTAGAGATGAACTGGGTAATTTTTGAGGCTCATAAGGTACACAAGAAATCAGGGCTTCGTATAGTACGCCATAAAATCGTGCCACGTCGTCATCCAACTCATTTGCAGAAAGTAAACTGTTGAAATTAATCAAGGCAAGCTTAGATGACAGCTCACTAAAATTAGCCTTTTTGAAGTTAAAGGCATGGGATACCACCTCCGGACAAGGATTATTCTCAGAATTGAAGCAATAATTGAGCAACAGAGGAGGATGGTAATTGTCAACAGACGATATGACTATTGGACTGGGTTCAATAGTCATGTTGACTGAGTCCGTAAAAAATACAAGATCCAACTGCCTCCCCAACACATTAGTCACCCCACTCATTTGGTGCAAGCCGAGTGAGAATAGGGAATTGAGAAAACAGGACTCTTTAAGATTAAAGTTCCCTTCAGGGAGGTAGTTATCGTCATCTTCGACATATACCCATTGAATATTGGGTAAGTTGAAATCGCCTAAAAGTAGTAGTTCATCGCCGGTGTCCATCATACATTAGATATGATCAACACAAGAGATGAGAACATCATAAAGGTTCTTACCTCCATCGTCAAGTGTGCTTATCATATCTGGTGGGATATAGCAGCACAGCAGGTAGAGATTAGATTTAGAAAAGGAAATTTTGAGAGCGACAAGCTCAATGTCAAGGTGGTTGGAGAAACTAGGAAGCGAAATTGGGTTACAATTAAGATGGCTGCTGCAAGCAAGAAGTACGCCACCCCCACGAGCTTCCGAGTCAGTGTAACGGTCCCTCCGAAAGACTTGATAGGAGGAATCGAAGAGTTCAGCATTAAGAATGCCTTCATGGAGCCAGGTTTCAGTGAATGCTATGACATCGAACCCACTAGCCGCCGTTGCCTGAAGGATGTAGTTAGTTTTAGACCTGGTCCCCCTTACGTTCTGGTAGTAGAGGGAAAGCGTCTCGAGTTTTTTGGCATCAGCGGAGCGCTCGGAGTGGAAGCGTTTGCATGATGGGTTCGAGTACGGGTACGCGGGACAAAAAGCTTGGTAAGGGCACCTGCAGGCCAGAAACCAGGGTCCAAAATAGTCTCGGCAATGTCAGGCGGTGCAGACAAAACAAAAGAAGCAACAGGCTTGGAAGCCTTGCTGACTTTTCTGCACAAAAGCGTCCCAGGGTCTATAGATTTCATTCTTAAGTATTCGAGGATAGTTTCCACCTTAGTTTCAGGAGAGAAACGGGAGATGAAGATATCTAAAGGCCTCGGGACAGTAACCAGAGGGATACAAGGTCGCAGAGGATCAGCAGCTTCAGTGACCGGGGGATCACTCACTATTGGAGGCGAAGATGGTGATATTGAGGCCGTCTCAGAGGTCGACTCTGTCACTAGAACGCGGGGCGAGGAACTCAAGGTGACACCATCACCAGAGGTGGCTTGACGACTTCGACCATTCCTGCGACTTTTACGACGCGCTTTAGGACCTGGCGCGATTGAATTGTTTTCCGCCGGTGTGAGGATAATATTTTCCGAGATAGAAGCAGCCGTGGAGCAAGGTGGGGAAAGAATCTGCTCCCCTACCTGTTGGGCGCCATCAGGTACCGCCACCGCAGAGGGGGAGTTTTTCCTATCGAGGACGCTTTCAAATTTCAAAGAGAGAGAGAGTTCAGGACATTGTGATTGTGAACCACTGCTGTTGACAGCGATTCAATATCAGCCCGAACACGCCTCGTACTCCTTTTAATATCAGCCAGTATAGGATGAAGAGAAGCCGAGGAGTTGAAAGTGCAAGAAGAGGTGGCCACAGGATTCAGGATGGCCGAATGTATGTCGTCAATCGATTCTACGGCTGTTGCAACCCGGGAAGAAATTTCGTGAAACTTATTCACAGGGTGTCAGAGAAAGAGTCAAGCCGGACGTTGATGGCCTGGACGTCATCGGCTAGCATCTGAAAGTGCGCGATATTACCAGAGAAGGAGTTTATACGGCCAATGACTTTTTCATGTCCGTCGATAAAAACATCAGAGATGTCTTTCATCAACCTCAGCACATGACAGGGTCTTATGTCAGAGCATTCACGGCAAGTAAGTGGACCCTCTAGGGGCCGCCGAAGTGCAGCTGACACTGGCACTGAAGCAGGCAGAGTGAAAAACACCTCCACAGACGCCATCGCAAGAAATGCCATCTTGGACAATTTCCAAAGAGCACAGCTTGCAAAACTGGTGACCCGCCATGGCAGAAAGACAGTAAGAATATCCGGTCAAAAAATAAAACCCCAAATTGAAAAAAATGGTTAACCCCGAAATTGTACTTTTTTTTTATAAACAAATTCGGCAGCTGATATAGGAAAACAGTTTGAGAAACTAGTGCTCTAGTTTAAAGTCGCTGCATACCCTTAGGCGAATAATAATAAAGAAAAATGCTGAGAGCTTTTTTATTTGTGTCAAATGAACAAAATTATTAAAATGAAAATGAATGGCAGAAAGACTTGAAATACCTTGAAAAATATTCCGGCACACAAAACAAATATCACAGAAACCAAACGAAACTAATTACCACAGCACAAGTACCAGATAACTGCACAAGCACTGAGAACATTTCTTTTGCACCAAGGCAAACCAATTCCCTATTAATTGCTTTTTATCAAAACAAAAGGGATTAAGTGCATTAAAAACAAGTGGTTGCCACAAAATTACACTTAAAAACCAAACAAAAACGAGAAAAACACCAAAAACTTATCACTAACAAAAACACGGGCACCACTTTGTTAACTGTGTCGAGTTAATTGAAACAAGAACTAATTATCAAATAAATAAAGAAAAGAAAATGGACGTGGACGTGGATAGGGCACACGCTACGAAAAGAAAGGATTGATCGTGTCCTCTCCGAATAGTGCCATTAAAGCAATTTACTCGTAGATGGTTTCTGTCGAAAACAGAGGATACACAGGGTGTTTGGCAGATGAACCGACAAATTTTTTTGGGGGGGTGGGGGCCCATTTGCTTCTTTTCGCCGGTAGCCGCTATGTCCTAAGGGCCACACTAGCTGAGATATGATTTTTTTTGTGTTTTTACAAAATTACTCAAAATTTAACCTTAAAACCATCATAACTTTTTTGTTTGTAGTTCTAATAGCACGAAATAGCTTTTGTTATATTCTTCAATGTATTCTTACTCTAAATCAGGGGTGGCCAACCCAAATGGTATCGCGGGCCACTTTGAAAAAGCATTATGATCCCGCGGGCCGGGTGATATATTATTGCGTGATTCAAATTTAATTTAATATAGTTTAGGGAGACCGTTTCAAAGCTGTGCTGCGAAGACAAAAGCCTGAACCAAATATGACGTGCCGAACCGTAACCGTACGTACCATAACGAACGAACATATGCAAGTCTTTAGGTCGGTACTTTATGAACAATCATGTTCATACGTTAGGGTACGTACGGTTACGGCAAGGCACGTCATATTTGGTTCAAGATATAGAAAGAACGCTGAACAATTAACGTGCTGAAACGCGGAATTATTAAATTATATTTTCTGAGGGATTGCGAAAACTGCACAAAATGGTTGAGATATGCAGGTGTGCGCTCATGTAGGATATCGTGAAACAGTCGCAGAACCCTATAATCACGAATGTCACTTAGAGAGCAGCCCAAAACGGAGTTCGAGTAGGGTGAAACGGCGTAAATAAACAAAACGTACACAATCGTTAAACGCTTCTTCAAGTTTATGGGCGTAAGAAGAATCGAAAGTAAGTAAGTAAGTAGTAAGGCTTTAAGCAAATTCAGGCCTTTTCGACAAGGCACAATGGTAACGAATTTTAGACCGGAGTCCGTAGGTTTTACTTACAATGAAACTAATGTAATCGCAGCAGGTCATGCTGCTATTGGGCTGCCGCACACGGCTCCTCAATCAACAATCAACACAGTGGATTTGTAGGAGAGAGGGTAAAAGGGAAGGGACGAGGTATTGTAACATCTTCAACAACTATTTTTGGCGTGAAAACTAACACATACACAATGTGCTTCTTCTTACTATTTGTCTTAGCACATTAACTTTACACACACATTTATACCTCCATGTAAAGACAGGAAAACTGCTCGCTGTTGACGATGAGCCATGAACGGCAAGAGAATCATCAGAAACTGTTGTATTGACAGTTGATTGAGGAGCCGTGTACGGCAGCCCATTCAGTAGCACCCTCACCGCAAACAAGAGGAACGGAGCTTAACGCGATAGCAGAAAAGTCAGGACGAACAATAGCAGAATGAGAGAGATAAAAATACACTACATAGGATTTAGCTGCAGTAAATTTAATGTCGACCAGTAGGATACATGACGCAAGTCAACAGCAAGCTTCTCCGCAGGAAATAAAGCTCCACATTGTCTGCATACATATGATTCTTAGAACATCCTTAATAAAAATACGGAATAAAAGTGGCCCAAGAATGGAGCCTTGGGGGACGCCAGCGTGGAGCAGGGCACTTGAGGAGCTTTAGTCACCTAGTTTAACCTTTTGAGAGCAGTTAGATAAGAAACTGCAAAATTTTAAGAGCAGAAAAACAAAACAGTGAGGCAGGAGTAGAGAATGTGAGTTAAAATAGGCAATAGACGAGGTATAAGCATTTTGAAGAAACTAGGCGAAATGTAATGTAATTGGTGGTACAGGTTTTCGTCAGACAAGGTGGCGCGGTATTCATTTTTCGTATCTAAATTCCATTTTCGAAAAGAAACGATTCGTAGTTGAAAATTTAACCAAATTTCCCAACTTTTTGTCTCAGACAGACATCTGAAATTACAAAACTTTTCTTTTTTAATATAAAAATCAAGTTTGGAGTCTGATGCCTGAAAAGTGTTTTTTATATTCAGGACCTCAAAAATATGTTAAACAATTTACAGCAGAAAGAAAGTAGTTCGGCCGGCTTAAGGGAAATGCGGATAAATGCAAACACCATTCAACGCATAGTGCTGACTAATGGCGACGTAGAATTGATAGATTAATTCTGTTACCTCATTAGCATTTTTACTGAAAATGGCGGAGCAGAAGAAGACCTCAGTTCCAGAATAAATAAAGCAAGAAGCGCATATGGATCCTGGTTCGCATATAAAGATCTACAGAAATCTCATCATCATCAGGAGCTCCACAGCCTATTGTTGGCCTTGGCTTCCTCCAGCATTCGCCTCCATGATTCTCGATCTCTGGCTCGACTTTTCCAGTTTCTTATTCCCAACTGCCTCAAGTCTTCTTCGACGTCATCTATATATCTTTTCTTAGGCCGGCCGGGTCTGCGTTTTCCGGACGGTACTTTCCCCAGCACTATCTTTGTCGGGTTCCGTTCCGCACCTCGTTGGACGTGACCAATCCATCGCAGTCTGTTTATTTTGATCACTTTGACAATGTTTGGAATCTTGCTGATTTCATACAACTCTGAGTTGTATCTTCTTCTCCAAATGCCATCAACCTGTATTCCTTTGTAGATCGAACGAAGAATTCTCCTTTCAAATCTTCCTACCAATGCTTCGTCTGCGTTTTTCAATGTCCACACTTCCGAACCATACAGTAGGACAGGCCTTATTAGTGTCGTGTAAAGTGCCAGTTTCGTCTTCCTTGATATATTTCTAGACGTCAGGTGCCTGCGTAGACCAAAGTAGCATTTATTAGCCAGTGCTATTCGTCTTCTGATTTCGGCCGATGTATCATTACCTTTTGTTATAATCGTGCCGAGGTACACAAACTCATCTACTGCTTCTATATTGTAGGTGTCTATCGTTATGTTCTGTCTGCTACTTCTTGCGTTTTTTGTGTACATATACTTTGTTTTGTGCTCGTTTATTTCCAACCCGATTTTTTTTGCGGCTTGCTCAAGTGCTACAAAGGTCTCCTTCATGCTCTCAAATGATCTTCCAAGGATAGCTATATCGTCGGCAAAGGCTAATATTTGCACTGACCTATCGAAGATGCACCCTGATGTGTTAATCGATGCATCTCTTACTGCTTTTTCTAGGGCCACGTTGAATAACAAGCAGGATAGTGTGTCGCCTTGCCTTAATCCTCTATTTGTTCTGAGGGGTGGGGATAGTTCACCATCTATTCTGACTCTACACCTTGCATCTTTCATCGAAATTTTCGTCAGTTCTACTAGGTGATTAGGTATTCCGAGCTGCTCCATAGCATCAAATAACTCATTACGGTTCACACTATCGTAAGCATATTTGTAGTCGATGAATAACATGTGGATGTTTATGTTAAATTCAACAGAAATCTCAACTAACGCTAAATTGCGGCTGTTCAACTCCAATGTTAAGGCAATTCTTTTGTATGTAATATGGAAAGTCGCCCAATTCATCACAAGACGCCTATACGTTTTAATCCTAAAAATCCGCTAAAAAGATAGAATTACAAATGAAGAACTATTGCGCCGTGCCGGCCAAGAAAGGATTGATGACCTAATCATGCAAAGGAAATGGAATTAGAATGGCCACATCTTGCGAGGTGCAAACGAGAAACTAGCCAAGCAGGCCCTTGAATGTGATTCGCAAGGAACCCGTCGAGTTGAAAGACCAAGAACAACGTGGAGGAGAACTCTACCAAAAGAGGCCACAACAAGGAAGGCAACTGTTTCAGTCCTATGTCCCATGCGTGATTAAAGGATCAGAAGAAAAATAATCCTTCACTCATAAAACACTAGCTCGATGTTGACCAAAGAAGTGTGCTTGCTTGTAAATATGCTTGTTTTCTATGCTACCTCCATTAAACACTGTTGCGGATGCGGACTTTATATTCAATTGTTACCGATGAAAGCAACTGCTAGGATTTTTATCCATCAACCCGGTCATCCGGTGCACCCCAAGAGCTAATTCTATATGAATTTAATTTTAATCATTGCTCATAACTGGCACTTTTTTTTCTTTTTCACATGTTGGAACCTTCTTAGTACCTACAAAATATTTCGTTAAATCTTGTTGAATCTCGCGGGCCGCACAATTTCCCACGAAGGGCCGCATGCGGCCCGCGGGCCGCGGGTTGGCCACCCCTGCTCTAAATCAATCAATACTTGATCCAACTGATATTAAGAAAAAAAGTTATGACATTTCAAATTCGTAAAAAGGTTTAAATGTTGGGAAAAGTGTCAAATTCTAAATTCATTTTAAAAAGAACTACAAGCTATTTTGAATTTAGCTTTATTTTAAAAACTTCCTCAGTTTATCCCCTTTCCAACGGTGTACTACATGATACAGAAATTGTTAAAAATGCGGTCAAAATACGAGGTACTAGTTTGGTAGAGCCAAGTTTAAGAAGAAACTTTTTTTATGTTTTTATGTTTTTATTTTTATTTTTTTACAAAATTGGTTCAAATTGACCGCCTAAACACCTTATGCAGGCACGACACCTTCTTCTTACTTCGGTTGTTGTAGTCTCAAGCCGCATTTCTTGTTTAATTTTTTCAAATGCGGCCGTAATTTTTTCTATTAAAATTTCTTTTGACGGCACCTCTGTCGCGTAAACTAGTTCTTTTGCACGTCCCCAGATGTAGAAATCCAGGGGCGTCAGGTCTGGGGACCGTGCGGGCCAAGGAATAGGGCCGTCTCTACCGATCCACAAGTTGGGAAATGTGTTGTCTAAATGATCTCGGACCGTTCGTTGGTAATGCGCCGGACAACCGTCATTTTGAAAAATAATAGGGACATCTTCTAAGGTTGGCAGTAGCAGTTCCGGCAAATCGTTTTGGAGGAATTCTAAATCATTTTCTCCGTTCAGGCGTTCTGGCAAAAAATGTGGGCCGATAACACTGCGCCCAATAACACCTGCCCAAACATTCACACTAAATTTCCGTTGAAAAGACCTTGCTCTTTTGTTGTGAGGATTTTGGCCCTTTCTTCCCCAGTGGTGCAAATTATGCATATTAACTATACCTTCATGGCTAAAATTAGATTCATCGGTCCACAAAATTCTTTTCATAAAGTCGCCATCTTCAACATCTGTATGCAGTATAAATCTGCAAAACTCCAGCCGTCTACCACTATCACCGTCTTCGAGACCTGGAGTAATAAATTAAATAAGTCAGTTTGTGGCAATTAACAGTTAAAAGTAATGAAACGTTTAAAAGAGGCGCATTACCAACGAACGGTCCGAGATCATTTAGACAATTTTTAGGCTGAGCTACCGCTGCCATTTAGGCAAAGGACATTTCAGGTGTTACAAAAATGGTTTTCATTTTGCTCTTTTGCACTCTCTGAGTCAGGATTTGCTCTTTACGCATTTGAATTCTTTTTTTGAAATCTTCATATTTTGGGCATCCTCTATAGTTAGCAGGATGTCTATTTGATCTGCAGAGTACACAGCTTGCTTTTATCAGCAGCTTGTTTTGTTAGCTGCGGCGTGCTCAAATTTTTGACATCGCTTAAGTAATATGCTTTGGGTTTTTTCGCCCTTAGCGGTAAACGTGAAATATTGGGTATTTGCCCTCTCTAAAAAAGTTTTTATTAGCTGAAATATTACATGCTTCTTTTTCCAAATCGTCAGTCGTTGTTACGGTTGCGGGTGGAACCGTAGATCCAGTTGCCGTTTGTTGTTATTTGGTAATCATTTTCGCCTTCCTTTGGCCCAGGCTTCGCTGCGATTTTAGTTTTCTGCGGCGTTTGTCACTATTATCGTCACTTGCCGACGTTAGCGATGTTTCGCTAATGCTAATTGTTACATTTCCACTTGCACCACACTTCTTGGTGTCTGTTTTATTTTCGGTATCCGTTTGAGACATGCCACTCATATTGTGTACATACTCCGCACCACTATGTTTGTTTTTTTCTTTTTGTTTATTAGTTTTCTTTTTATTTTATCAAATCTTTTATTTTGAAGATCAAACCTTTGGTTTAGGTAAAAACACATAGTTGAAATTCACGGGACCGCACGGGATTGTGCAAAGTCTGTCTTCTCTTGACCAGAGTTCAAACAAGACTTTGCGGTTAGTTCAGCTTCTGAGGGAAGTGTATGAACGCAAACCTTTGAATGTGTTGGACACAAAATTTCATCAAATTTTACTTAAAAAATCCGAAGTTATAGCCAAAAAACCAAATTTCAAATTGAACCAAATTTTTTCTTCCGTTTTTAATTTTTTTGAGGTTAGGGGTCATCCATAAATTACGTGAGGGGTTTGGGGGGGGGGGTCGAGCCAAATCTCACCAAATCTCACATGGGGGAGGGAGGGGGTCTCGGCAAATATCACTTAATTTTTTTTCCGCAAGAAACAGTGTAAAATTGCGAGAAAACTGGGTTAAATTAATAGTACACGTAAATTAATTCGAAAAAATAGCGCGTGTACCCAGTGCACGTGAAAGATGTGAAACATCTTTGGCGATCTTTATCTTTCTTTAAATTGAATAATTAGTAAGAATAAGTGCTAGTGGTACTTTATTTTCTCTTTTACCAATTAGCACCACCTACATTACTATATACTAGTAATGAGCGATGTATAAAGTATGTAATGTCGTTGCCCAGGCAAGGTCGGAGTGTATAAGTGCCTTATCCTGGTAAGCGGCTCTGCCAGGATGGACTCTTTTTTCCGCACTACTCGTGGGACCTTTCATGGAAAAAAACAAAAATAAAAAACTAGTTGCCTCCAATGTGGAGGCTCATAAAACCAAAACTACTGTCTTTAAAGGCAGTAAGGTTGGTAAAGGGAAAAAGGGAGCTTTAGACTCTAATCCGAAGCTCCCCAATCTCTCTAAGCCAGTTGCTTCGATAGAAGCAGGCCCCTCAACTGCACCCGTGGAAAAGGGAGCTTTAGACTCTAATCCGAAGCTCCCCAATCCCTCTAAGCGTGTTGCTTCGACAGAAGCAGGCCCTTCAACTGTACCCGTGGAAAAGAGAGCTTTAGACTCTAATCCGAAGCTCCCCAATCCTTCTAAGCCAGTTGCTTCGACAGAAGCAGGCCCCTCAACTGCACCCGTGCAGTTACCCAGTGCCTCTGAGGAGGCTAACAAAAATGTTATGCCTTCCGGCTCTAAAGGCGCTCCGCCATCAAGGGTGAAGTACCAAGAGCAACGCACCGCCCAAAGAGTCCTTGCTCGATTCAAGGGAGTTATCACCGAGAAGCAACTGGCTTGTGGGCGACGCACGTTGCCAGCGAGCATACTTCGCAAACTGGCAACCCAACACCAAAGCGTCTGAGGTCGCTTGAAGAACCCAATCACCCTGAGGCTAAGCGTAGTACGAAAAGTAATATTTTACTTTCTCCTACTACTAAGACCTATAGCCAAGTGCTAAAAGGCCAAATCGTGATCGCCGTTATCGACGAGAGCGATCCAGATGGCACCATTCTGCCTGATAAATGGAGGAAAATTGAGGTCAGGCTCGCGACGATTTTCCTCCCAATTCTTCAGGAGCATCCTGGCACTGCTCCTCACTGTCGCGATGGCGGATGGCATCAGGGCCGCGTGAAGCTTATCGCATGTGACGATCAGAGATTCGTCGAACTCTATAAACTTGCCATATCCAGAATCGGGGAAGCATGGCCAGGCGCCAAACTCAAGGTCGTTATGAGGGAGGATATCCCGAGTCGACCGAGAGCGCGTTCCTGGATCCCAGCGGAACCAGCCGAGCCTCAGGCTATTCTGGATATCATTCGGTTGAGTAACCCACAGCTACAGACGTCATCGTGGAGGATTACGAAACTGGAGGATCCGAAAGGTGACGGCAGAGCGGTTACACTCGTAATTAGCAAGGAGTCGCTAGGACCTTTGGCGGAATCTGATGGCGTCATAAGTTACGGGTTCTCCTCCATAACTCTGAGGCCTTTTAAAAAAGATTATTTGCCCTTCAAGCAGAGTGGAGTGGTTTCAACTGCTCCACCTGCGGCTGCAGAAGGTGAGCCCTCGGGCACTGCGGGAAACATGGGTATGGAAGTTTCTGAACCCAACGTACCTAGAACTGCGGGTGACACAGTTGCGCAAGTAGCTGAACCCAATGTGCTTGGCACTGCGGGCGACAAACGGAAGTAGCTGATCCTAAGGTGTCTGAGGATACTCACCCACCAAATCTGGGTCCAAAAGACCCTCCTCTCTTATCCGAAGAGGATATCAGTATCTCTGGTGTTCCTTCGCCGTCAACGACGGAGGACGAACTGGGGGACTTTGCCCAACTTCTTTCGATGGGAAATGATAACATTAGTCTCACACCGGAGGAAGACGAGGCTGACATAACGGTGATCGAGATTGATCCCGCTACTCGCAACCACGATGTTGAGAGTAGCACAGATTAATCTCCATCACAGCAAGGCTGCATCCGCCAGTCTCTGCTTACGCCTTTCGAAGGCTGATTTAGATGTCGTCCTTGTACAGGAGCCTTGGATTGTCCGGGGCCTTGTATGCGGAATCAGGACTCCGAAATACAGGTTGCTATATCCCAGAAATGGGGAAGGTAAGCCTAGAACCTGTTTAATTGTTAATAATGACCTTGATGCTTTTATGTTGTCTAAATTTAGTAATGCTGACACGGTGGTGGCTTGCTTGGACAGCAGAAAGGGCGGCAAGGCTATGTGGATTGGATCTGCCTACCTACCATATGAGGGAAATATAGACAGCTCCAGTCTCTTTGATGCGGCAAAGGAAGCGGCTAAACTCGGAGCCAGCCTCATGATTGGATGTGATGCAAATGCTCACAACTCCATTTGGGGCAGCTCAGATACAAATGTAAGAGGTGAGTTGCTTTTTGACCTTTTACTCCAACATAATCTCTTGCTGTGTAACAGGGGAAATGAACCTACGTTCGTCACAAGAGTAAGACAAGAAGTCTTGGACATTACTCTTGTTTCCTCAGACCTGCTCAATTGTGTAGAAAACTGGAGAATATCCAGTGAACACTCCTTTTCTGACCACAGAGTCATTCTTTTTAATGTCAATACGTGCTCAACTGTGAAGAAGGCTCCTGGTTACAGGAATGTCCGAAGCCCAAATTGGGCCGTATATAGAGAAGTGGTGGAAAGATCACTTTCCGAGGATGTTCCCACCCATCTCTGGAACGCTGAAGATCTCGAAGATCAGGTGAAGAATCTCATCCATCCAATGGCGCTACAGCCCAAATCGAGCCTTGGCCTCCTCTAGGGCATTTCTCCATGTTTGACGGTCCCTTGCAGCATGTCTCCAGTTCCGGATGTTCAGCATTGTCTCTGCGTCAGCCGTCACAGAGTCTATCCATCTCCTCCTGGGTCTACCTACTGGCCTATTTCCCGAAATTTCTGATATCATAAGCCGTTTTGGGATGCGATTGTCTTCCATCCTGACTACGTGACCGGCTAGTCTTAATCTGTTAATTTTTATTAAAATTGAGAGTTCTGGGTCGTCAAAAATTTCGTACAACTCGCTGTTGTATCTCCTTCTCCATATTCCATCCTCTCTGGTTGGGCCTATTATGCACCTGAGGACTTTTCTCTCAAACCTGTTGACTCGTTCCTCTATGTCCTGGGTCATAGTCCAAGTCTCGCTGCCATAGCAAAGTACTGGTCGTATTACTGTTTTGTAGAGTGAGAGTTTGGTTTTTCTGTGCACAAATCTGGAGTGCAGTATTTTTTTTTGGGCATAAAAGGCTCTATTAGCCAGTAGTATTCGTCTAGTTATTTCTTCTTTTTCTTCGTTTCTTTTTGTGATTGTAGACCCAAGGTAGACTGTTTTATCGACTACTTCTAGGTTATGTTCGTCGATAGTTATATTTCTCCCCATTCTAAATCTTCCAGCTCTGGATTGTTGCATCACCTTAGTTTTTTCTTCATTGATCTTCAGGCCTATGTCCTTTGCCGCCTCTTTTAATTCGACATAAGCTTCCTTTGCTGCCAAAAAGGACCTTCCCACGATGTTAACGTCATCCGCATAACCAAGTAATTGTACCGACTGTGTTGCTATTGATGCTCTTCTCTGGACTGACGTTTGCCTTATCACCCATTCTAGGGCGAGGTTGAAGAGCATTGGGGCCAGCCCATCCCCTTGTCTAAGTCCTTGTCGAACTTCGAACTCTTCTGTTATAACATTTTGGATCCTTACCTTCGCCAATGAGCTATTTGTTGCGCATTTGATCAGTTGTACCAGCTTTGAGGGGACTCCTAATTCCGATAGGATCTCGTACAGCCTCTGTCTGTTTATTGAGTCATATTCCTGTTGAAAATCGACAAATATCTGGTATATATCTACATTCCTTTCCCAGGTTTTCTCCAGAATTTGCTTTAAGGTCAGCAGCTGGTCCGATGTTGACCTGTTTGCCCTGAAACCAGCTTGATATTCTCCTATAAGGCTTTCCGCTATAGGTTCTAGTTTTTGTTTCACAAGGATTGTGAAGGTTTTGTAGCTGGTGCTGAGGAGTGAGATGCCTCTGTAATTTTTGCAGGTTAATTTATCTCCTTTCTTATATATTGGGCATATAATCGCTTTCTTCCAATCATCTGGTATGACTTCCTCCTCCCAGATGCTGCATATGAGTTGGTGTAAGGTACGCAAGAGTTGCGGCCCTCCTTCCTTTAGCAACTCAGCTGTTATTCCGTCGACGCCCGGCGACTTGTTGCCTTTTTGCCTTTTTACAGCTTCACGTATCTCATCGAGTGTTGGTGGTTCTATTGAGATGTTATCTTGAGGGATCACAAATGCCTCTGTCTGTGGATCCTCGTTTAGTGTGGGAGTAGGATTCAATAGGTTTTGAAAATATTCTTTCCACCTTTCTTTTATCTTATCAGGGTCTGCTAATAGGTTCCCATCTATGTCTTTGCAGATGTCCGTCCTTGGCTGAAATTTATTGGTGATCTGGCGAGTTCCTTTGTACGCTTGTCTAATTCTCCCCTCATCGAAGTCTTCCTGTATTTGTAAGATCCTCCTGTTTAGATACTCTCTCTTCTTCTTTCTGCAGAGCTTGTCTGCGATTCTTCTTTTTTGCTTGAAAACTTCCATCCTTGCTCTTGTTGTCCTTGCGATGTACTCCCGGTGGCTCTGGTTTCTCTCTTCAATTGCGGCTCTACACTCCTGGTCAAACCAGTCAACTCTAGTCTGTCTGGGGGCCCAGCCTAGTGCCTCTTCTGCCGCCCCCTTTATGCTGCTTTTAATTTGCTCCCATTTGTCGTTGATGTTGGGCGGTTCTTCTGCCTCTCTCAGATTTTGTTCGACAGCTTGCTGGTAAGCATCTCTTCTTTCTTCCAGTTTTAGTTTATCTATATCGTATTTTGGATGAGTTTGCCCCCTATGCGTTTTGATTGTTATCCGGGTTCTCAATTTCACCTTGACTAGATAGTGGTCTGAGCCGCAGCACGCTCCTCTCATTGTTCTAACGTCCAATATACTCGTGGCCCCTCTTCTCTCAATTAGGACATGGTCAATTTGATTATTTGTTACCCCGTCTGGTGACTGCCATGTCATCTTATGAATATTTTTGTGCGGGAACATTGTTGAACTGACTACCATTGAGTTTGAGCTTGCGAGATCGATCAATCTACTACCATTGTCATTGGTAGCGTTGTGTAGACTATGCCTTCCTATGACTCCTAGGAACTCCTCTTCTTTTCCTACTTTGGCATTCATATCTCCAAGCACGATTTTAATATCATTTGAAGGTATTAACCTGATGGCGTTTGTTAGCTCTTGGTAGAATTCCTCTTTTTCTTCATCTGACTTCTCTTCTGTGGGAGCATGGGCGTTTATCAGACTAATGTTATGTAGCCTTGTTTTGATGCGAAGCGTGCATATTCTATTGCTTACTGGCTTGAAGTCCAGAATCAGTGATTTCAATTCCTTCTCTACGATAAATGCCACTCCAAACTCTCTTCTTCCATTCGGTGATCCACTGGAGAGTACCGTGTGGGTTTTAAGATCCATTATATCACTATGGGTCCATTTGGTTTCTTGAAGAGCTGTGATCTTTATGTCATATTTTTTTAGTACTAATAAAAGCGAATGCAGAGCGCCTGTTCTGTTGAGCGTCCTGACGTTCCATGTTCCAAGATCGAATTCCATATTCCGTTGCCTGAGTCGTTGCCGTTGAGTCCGTCCTGTCCGAGGCCTGCCTTGAGGATTCGTGACGGGTGGGAAGGTTGTCAGCCTGCCGCCCAACCCCCAACCTGGAGGACCAGTCCGGTATTTGCTTCGTTTTGAGGCGCGAAACACTCGCCTTTCACCCTCCTCCGTCTGTTACTCTTGTATAGACAAGAGCATCCAGGGGCCACCCGATGTAAAGTCAACATCTTCGTGGAGGTGGAGGTAGGATTCGGTAGCATATCGGAAGATCTTAGATCACGTAGACTTCAGATCGCAGATGGCGTTTCTCAGGATTTATCTCTTTGATGTACCGGCACCAACAAAGGTCTCTGAGGCCGTTACTACCATTTGACCCCCTTTGAAGAATCTCAGCAACCTCTTAAATAATGCATTGGAAGCAGCCTGTCCCATTAAGAAATACAGGGGTAAAACCAAACCTCCTTGGTGGAACAGTAAGCTTCTCAAACTAAGGTCTGAAAGTAGAAAGGCCTTCAACAAAGCCAAACGGTCTAACTTGGACTCAGACTGGGGCAACTATAAAAGATGTCTTAGGGAGTTCAAGTACGAACTGCGTAAGTCAAAGAGGGAATCCTGGAAGACCTTTTGTGAGACAATAGAAGGTTTTTCGGACACTGCAAGACTTAGAAAGGTTCTCTCCAAAAGCCCGATGTGCCAAGAACTGCTGCAACAAGCGGATGGTTCATGGACTACAATTAGTCAGGAGTCATTGAAACTTCTGCTCGATACCCACTTTCCGGGCTCGACATCTCTCGCGGTATCCGCAGAATCAGGTTTTGGGAGTCCAATTAGTGAATATAATTTAGGTACTATTGACAGACTGATAAACAGGGATTTACTCCTATGGGCCATAGAAGGTTTTAAGCCTTATAAAACACCTGGACCGGACGGAATTTATCCTATTGAAATTCAGAAAGTCAGTGACCTAATTCTGAACTGGCTTGCAACCATCTACAGGAGTTCCCTTCGCCTAAGCTACATTCCAACATCCTGGAGGGTAGCGAAGGTGGCTTTCATTCCGAAGGCGGGTAAAATCTCCTACCACAATCCAAAGAACTTGAGACCTAAATGTCCCACATCCTTTCTCCTCAAGATCCTCGAAAGACTTGTGGAGATTCATATTAAGCAAAGCATTGATAGAGAACTGCTTTCTCCCTCGCAGCATGCCTACACGAAAGGTAAATCGGTAGACACTGCTCTCCATTCCCTGGTAGCGGTCATTGAAAAATCCCTTGAATTCAAGGAGTTCACTTTGGCTGCTTTCCTAGATATTGAAGGTGCTTTCAACAATGTTGAATCTTCTGCGGTTACGGGGGCACTCCAGCGTCTGGGTGTCGACGGGTGCTCCAGGTCCTTTATTGATCAACTGTGCAGGGTTATAAAGTCTAGTCTGGGGCTCTCGGAAGAAGTCAGACTGGTTGGAAGAGGCACACCGCAGGGTGGAGTCCTATCGACGCTCCTTTGGAATATAACAGTCAATGAAGTTCTGATAACCCTAAGGGAGTCCGGCTGCACTGTTGTAAAGCCAACCTTTTAACCTTTCCTCAATAAACACATTCCTCACACTTCCTGTATCCAATTTCAATCCATTTCTTAAATTAATTATTCATCATAATTATTTCTTTAAATTCATTCTTATCAGTCCCTTAACTTGCAACTTTGCACAATTTATGTTTTCTTTACAACAATGTGCCTCCACGACCACACATGCCCCATATCAAATTTCGCTTAATCACAAAATCCCGTGAAGCTCCCGACTTGATTTGAAGTCACCTAAAAATGTCTCCAGGCTGGTCGCGGCAGTCCAAAGTTAGCTAGATAGCCAGTAATATATAAAATCCTGAATAAATCTTTGTTAGCCTTCAGAAGCTTTTTCATTTTGTTGTTTAAACTCCTACATAAATTTGGTAGGCGTACCCAGGGGGGGGGGGTTCTTGGGGTTCAAACCCCCCCCGAAAAAAACAAAGAAATTTTTTAACGTCGCGCATCCGTCGCGCGCGCTTTTTTCCCATATGAATTTTATGTAATTTTGCAAGCGCAAGCATAGTAACGTGACCAAAAGCAGGTCCTAAAAAACCCCATGAGGAGTATGAAATGCATCCCCACGACACATGCTTTTTGAAAGATTATTGTGGTCTTTTATATGAAAGTTGATTTCTTTTTCATAAAAAATCTTGCGCGTAATTTCTGTGGTCATAAAAAAGCATGATGCAGGCGCAAGCACGCTTGTGGCGTGTGGACGGGCCTCAACTCAATCGTGGGTAAGTGTTTATAGTCTGTAGAGTAGTCTGTTTAAAAATTAATAACTGTCAAAATTTAAATCTAGAAGGCGTTTCGCTTTTATACTTTGAAATTATTAGCATTGTACTTTTAAATCGAAGCAGGCCGATTGAATTGTTTTGTCTCAAGTATTCGGCCTCAACCCAGTCATCTCTAAGTTGTTAAGTGTAGTGCACGCATTTTTTTAACTTCTACGAGCGACAGTTTGAAGATTTTGGTCTTGTGATCGTAAGTACATTAATACGTATTTATATAATAGTACAGTCCAGAGTCTATCTTTGGCTCACCTCCACTAAAACTTTCTCTAAATCCCGGCGCATGAAAGATAGTTTAGGTTCAAAACTTATTTTTTTGAAATGATTAGGATTAGGATTGCTTTTTTTTAAGTTATTAGGATTGTATAGGTATTGAAATATTGTAATGTAAACTTACTTAAATGAATTTAAAGAAAAATTGAGTACAAACTAAGAAATAAATAAATTAATTGGAATTAAATCAAAGGTTGAAAAGATTTTTTTATTAAGTTAAGTTTTATTCCAGTCTAGTGTTTTCAATTCAGCTTTGGTTTTTTTCAGCTAAGTCCAGCAAGGTCTGCTTTGTTTATATAAGCTAACTTAACTAAAATACCACCCAATAGCCCCAAGTTTCCGATTAAAGGAACTATTAATTTTTAGGTTCTGTATTTTTATTTTTAAGTAATAAGTAGTTGTTTCTTGTTATAGATCACATTGTAGAATAAAATATGGGAAAAGAGAAGAGGAAATTTATCGATGAGAAGTCTACGGTCTTTTGGAAGAAATGGTGCAGACGATCATCTAATGAAACACAAGGGAACACAAGTGCGAAGATTTCTCCGGTGACAAATGATCTGACGACGTCTTCTTTCGTGACATCTGCTCCGGCGGTTATTGCTCCAACGACGAATTCACCAGCGACATTTGCTTCGGCGACAATTGCTTCTGTTAAAACTTCTGCAGTCGCGTCTCCTCCAAAGATTACTGCTTCAATGGCATCTGCTGCTGTAGCTATTGCTCCGACGGTGACTGCTTCAGTGACGGCCGCTACGGTGATATCTCCTCCAGTGATGACTGCTCCAGTTATGAATGCTGTGATCACAAGTGCTTCGACTACTACTGCACCTTCAACAACTGCTGCGACTATTTTAGTTGAATTGGATATCGGAAATTATCGCGGCCTTACGGTTATAAACGATTCCATTAAAGAAAAATTATTAAAAGAGCCCTGGACTCCGCCCGCAGTCGACTGTGACTTGATAAAAGTCTTTAGTTATATTGATGTTATATTAGCTACCTTGAAAGGTATCAGAAATAACGCCGACGATGAGTTCAAAACTGTTTTCGAAGCAGCTTCTGATGCTTTGTCGCAAAATGGAGGTATCATACAAATGCCTCGCATAACAAGAAAACAAGTGAATCGCATGAATGCTCCAACCTCCGATGTTCAAAGCCACTACAAAATCAACAGTTTCATCCCATTTGTAGATCACGTAATAAGCCATCTGACTTATCGTTTTTCCAATCATCGGAAAAACATTACTGCTTTATGCAGCATTTTGCCACAAAACTGTGTAACTTGTGCTAACACAGAAATTGACAGTGCATTGCAACGTATGCAGCAGTTCTACCAGAAACGAATACAGCAATTGTCAAAGCTGAGTTTAAAATCTGGCAAGAAGTGTGCCGGTCCCACAACAACACTAAGAGTGCTGTGGAAACACTGGACAACTGTGACTCAGGCTTATTCCCTAACATCCACTGCCTTCTAACAATCTTAGCGACCCTTCCAGTTTCAACGGCAACTCCGGAGAGGACATTTTCTTGCCTAAGAAGATTAAAATCCTACTTGCGAAATACCATATCTCAAGACAGACTAAATGGATTGGCCTTACTTAATGTCCACTACAACATTCACATCGACCCGGAGAAAGTGGTTACGGAATTTGCCAAAAAAAATAGAAGAATTCTTCTGTAGAAAGTTTTTAAGTTTTATAAAAATATGTAATAATAAAAAATCATTTTTGCTGTCTATGAAGTTTGTGTTAAAATTCTGGACCGACCCCCCCCGAAAAAAAATCCTGGGTACGCCTATTCAGATGTGGGGTTTTTCAAAAAAATTACCTCTTTAATTAAGTTTTTTCACGTGTACAAAACCAGTTCAGGAAGGAAGGAAGGAACAGAAAAAAACTCCTAACTAGCTACCCTCGGACTCAGGGCTAGTTTCCGGAAAAAGGAAATTTTCATCGGTGGAAATCGTCCATCACACCAAAATAGTGTGGTTAAGGTTTTGTTTTTACAAAATTATAATTAAAGAATAAAATTTTATATCAAGCCTTTTCATACTAAAAATAATTTTTACATATATTGCGACAGCGTGAAGATAATAAAGTGTATGTGTAACAAAAAAATATATAGATCAGGAATTGCTATTTTAAAACAAATTAATTATTTGTTCTTTTGCTCCATTTTGCGATATAATAATTTTTTTGAAGTATGTACTTTCAAGTTCCATTTAGTTCATTGCAATTGAGTGTAAAATTTTTTTTAAAAGGTATTTTCAGTTTTCATTTAGTTTACCACAATTGAGTGCAACACCTTTTATATTATTTTAAGTTTTTATTACAATTGGGTGTATTACCTTTTATAAAAGTTTGTATAGCTCACTGGTATGAGCTGGACTGTATTTTGTTATGTAGGAGATTAGGACTGCACAACCTAATCAATTTAGTAGCAGTTTTTTGTTTGTAATACAATAATAAGCTCGGAGTTACTTGGATAACTGAATTTTAATTCTCAACAACTTAATTTATATCGTTCAACAATATGCTAAATAATCATTTTTTTGTCAATTAAATTTTTATTTATTAATCATCACAACAACAAGCCAATAAGTTATTGACTTGTTGCGTGGTTGCGGTGACCCACTAATTATTTATAATTCGTCAGCACGAATGGCTTTGCCGCGTGAGTTACATCAGCAAACACTGATTCCACCTCACATGAAATGAAACGTGAGCAAGGATCACATTTCATTTCATATACTGTGTGAGAAGATCTCCATATGAATTTTCTCACAACATTACCAAAAAACTCTAAGTAAGCAAAAATTGCAATGAGTAGGAAAAGCTCATAGAAATAAGAAGACATTTTTTTGGATAGTTAGTTTTAAGATCGTCGTGTTTGAAATCAGTTCGCTCAAAAGGTGAATCTTATGTTTATTGGTAAAATTAAAATAAAATAAAAAGAATACCAGCTTTTAGTTAATTGCGTGTTTTTATTTTATTTTCCCAATATCAAAAGAATAGAAAAAACTTAACTGGCGCAGTCGCATACGGTCGAGTCACACTTATCAAAAGATAAGTTTTCGCGATTTAAGTGATATTTTAAAATATCAAATATAATTTGTTAACCATCCGCTTTACCCCAACCTCCACCCATTGGAGTGAGTGTAAAAATAAATAAAGCAAAGTGAAATAATTACACAAAAAAAAAAAAAAAACCCCCAGTGTTTATATCTTGATGGGTGTGAGTGAGTAATACAGAAAGTGAAGAAAATTTTTATCTATGCCCAAAGCGAGGAAACAAAAACGAGCACTCCGTTATAATAATAAAGAAATAACAAGTGACAGTGATAGTTCGAACGATTTAATCAACATCAATACAATGACGGAACAAAATCCAGCTGGTTTGCCTGGACAAGCACCATCGATACCATCAGCTCAAGCGATTTCACAACAACAATTTGATCTTTCTGTGAATGATATTCTTAAAGACGCCCAGAGAATCCACGAATTCCGAGGAACGAAAGACGTAGCCCTGACTTCGTTCTTACGAGAAGTTGATTCCATACTTCAACTTTTGGAGAGACACCCCCAGGCACGCCAATATATTTATCGTCGCATTATTATAAACAAAATTCAGGGACCAGCGTTGGATGTCATCCGCACTCTAGGAACCGAGGCAACATGGAATGAAATCAAGACAGCATTAATTAACAATTTCGGTGTACAGGAAACATACCATCAGTTATACCAAAAGGCTTTATCATTAAGAAATTACCAAGTAAGAGATTTTTTTTGTAATTTAAGAGACATTTTATCAAGATTGAATGAAAAATTCGAGTACGACATAGAAAAGCCAATAGAGTTTAGCCCAAAGAACAATGAATCAATTATCTTAAAAACATTTTTAAATAACATAGACCCCAACTTAGCTTCAGTTATTTTAAATAGAAACATAAGTAATTTGAGAGATGCGTTTACTTTATTAGAAAACTTAGGACTAGTTAGAGATAGACCAAGAAACAATAACCACAGTATTAATTATAGTAGTAATTTAAATCAACACAATCATCGACGAGAGAATAATCGTAATAGTCCACCAAAAAACAAACCTAATCATAAATATTTTAATAATAATGCTATGAATCATAATAATTTTAACAACAATTCTAATCATTATGGTCATTATAACAATCCAAATGGAAGTAATAATAGACAGAATCCCACACAGTCTAGACAGTACCAAGTAAATAGGCCAACTTACTCTAGACAATATAGCCGAAACTTTACTAATAGATCTGCACAAAACAGACCAGAACCAATGGATGTAGATCACATTCAGGAAGGACACGAAGTAAATTTTCAAATGATGCCTCACAAATATACTTACCAATAGTAAATCTTACTGTTGGTAGAGACAAGTTAAAATGCCTTATCGATACAGGGTCTACTACTTCATTACTAAATGAAAAAAAACTTCCCCAATACAAAAGACGTTACCTTAAACACTCAATAAAATTCAGAACACTTGACCATTACACATTCGTAAATAAAGAAATTAAAACCGATTTACCATTGGAGTTTAATGAAGATGCTCATATGATATGGAAACTCACTAAATTTCGCGGAAAAAAATTTGATGCCATAATAGGGCAAAATTTGTTAAAGCCTTTAGGAGTCATTATAGATGAGGGGCAAGACATTCTTTTAGTTAACAACAATGAGATACCATTTATAGGATATTACCCTTACAATAAAGGGGAAATTTACCAACTTGAACATATAGAAATCGATCATATAGATGAATCCTTTTTTAAGGGCCTTAACTCTGAAGAGAAGGCATTATTAGAGAACCTACTAAAGACATATAAAGATTTATTTTTTAAAGAGGGAGAGATTTTAACATGTACGAATGAAATTACTCATCAAATTGTTACTACAACAAATAAACCAATTTATTCAAAAAATTATCGGTATCCGCGAATACACGAACAAGAAATTAACAGACAAATAACCGAAATGCTTAAGAACGGAATTATACAAGAGAGTAATTCGCCTTACAATAGTTCACTTTGGGTTGTCCCAAAAAAATTAGATAATTCCGGAAAAAGAAAATGGAGAATCGTTGTAGACTATCGCAAATTAAACGAAGTCACAATTGATGATAAATTTCCAATCCCGAATATTGACGATATACTAGACAAATTGGGGAGAGCCCAGTATTTTACGACAATTGACCTTGCAAAAGGTTTCCACCAAATATCGGTCAATGAAAACGATAGACCGAAAACAGCTTTCTCAACTCCTCACGGACACTTTGAGTTCGTTAGAATGCCGTTTGGGCTTAAAAACGCCCCAGCGACATTCCAACGACTGATGAACTCGATTCTAAAAGACTTTATAAACAAAATATGTCTAGTGTACCTAGATGATATTCTCATCTTTTCCACTTCTCTACCAGAACATTTACAAAGCATCAACAAAATTTTCAATAGATTACGGGAAGCAAATTTGAAAATTCAGGTAGACAAATGCAAATTCTTCTCTAAAGAGACAGAGTATTTAGGCCACATTTTGACACCTGAAGGAATCAAACCCAATCCCAAGAAAATAGAGGATATATTAAAACTAAAACTGCCACAAACACAGAAGCAGATAAAATCTTTTCTCGGAATAACGGGCTACTACAGGAAATTCATTAGAGACTATGCAAAAGTAGCGCAACCCATGACCAGGTATTTAAAGAAGAACGCCAAAATTAACCTTCATGACCCTAATTATATCAATTCATTTGAAAAACTCAAGAAAATTATAACAGAAGCACCAGTATTAAAATACCCCGATTTTAATAAAAGGTTTAAGCTAGTAACAGACGCTAGCACCTTCGCAATAGGTGCCATTCTTCAACAGGACAATCATCCTGTATGTTATGCTAGCAGAACGCTCAACGAACATGAACGCAACTACTCAACTACAGAAAAAGAATTACTAGCAATAGTTTGGGCTACGAACTATTTCCGGCCCTACCTTTACGGTATTAAATTCGATCTCTTAACGGATCACCAACCACTTAAGTGGCTACATACAAAAACGAAAGGTATAAATGTCAATCCTAGACTTCATCGTTGGTTGCTAAAGCTAGGAGAATACAATATAAATATGCACTATATTAAAGGGAAAGACAACAAAGTGGCGGACTTTCTCAGTAGAATTAGGACGGATACAAACGAAATAAATGCAGTCAATCATCTGTTGAAAGACGATGACCAAAAATCTTCTCGAAAAGGCGAGTGTGATAACTGGAACGAAATCAATGCCGTCGAAACTACAAGCCAAAGAACAGAGCCAAACAAAGAAAGCGAGAATCTAGAGACGCTGTCACAAGTCTCAATGTTAAATAATGACGAAACCTTGGAGACAATACATTCTCAAGAGGAAGATTCAAACAATCACATAGCAATTTTAGACACAGTAGTCAATCGTTTTAAAACTCAAATTATCTTGACTAATAACAAAACCAAAGAATCCGAAATTAAACATAAAAATAGAATAATATATGTGAATACCGCGGATTTGAAAAATAATCTGTCGGATATTCTACGACGATATATTAAACCAGGAAAAACTGGTATCTATACGGAATTGAGCGACAATGAGTATAATATATTGCAACAAAAAATCATTGAATTGTTCGATAATATTCACAACATAAAATTCGTTAGGTGCTCTTACTACGCTAAGAACATGAACAGCGAAGACGAGGCTTATGCTCAAATTCAAAAATACCATAAATACGAAACAGGTCATGCCGGTATTACTGAAAATTACGAAGGCCTCAAAAGATACATTTATCACCCAAACCTAAAACGACTTGTACAAAATTATATAAATAACTGCGACATTTGTAATAGAGTCAAATATGATCGTAAACCAATTAAACAGAAATTCGAATGTACCGAAACTCCTACTGATATTAAACAAATTATACATATGGATATTTATACAAACTCCAGAGGAAATTTTCTTACTTTTATAGATAGATTTTCAAAATTTGCTACAGCTTTTTATTTGGAGGATAGAAATAACCAAACCATTATTGAAAAAATTAGGGAATTTAAAGCTCAAAGAGGACACCTTAATAAGTTAATAACAGACAACGAATTCAAAAGTATCAATATTAAAAATTATCTTAGAAACGAGAATACTGAGCTTCACTTAGTAAAATCCAATAATCACACCGGAAATGCTGACATTGAGAGACTTCACAATACTTTAAGCGAAAAAATTAGGACATTGGGTTTAGAGTATAAAGAATTGAACATTAAAGAAAAAATGCAGAAGGCGATTGAATGGTATAACACCAGCTACCACTCAACAATTAAGGAGAAACCAATTAATGTACAAGAAGGTAGATGTTGCAAAAGGAAAATTTTCGAAAACATATCTAAAGAAAAGAGTAGGTATATCAATAAAAGAAATAAAAATAGGGAAAATTACGAAGAGAGTAGATTAGAGGGTTATATAAAAAACTATAGGAGTGTAAGACATAAAGAGGCACCCAAATTTATTAAAACTAAATTAGAAAATATACATAAAACAAATATTAAAAGGAAAAACAAATTTTCAGGTCAACTGGATATCAAAAATCTTCCTAATAATGTGGATGATAACGACATCCCGAACCCACCTGATGCTTGATAGAATTGACACAAACTTAGGTTACATAGAAATAAAATTAGATCAAGTTAATATCATAAAAAATTACAATACTGTAATACATTTAATCAATCCTGAGGAAATTTCAAATATAATAGATACTTTAGAAGCAAATATAAATCAATCTGATCTACGAAACGAGAACATAATACCAAATCGAAACTATTCGAAATAAAATTCATACGCTAATTCTACATAGGCAAAAACGGGGTTTACTCAATATCGTAGGTACGGCCCTTAAATGGCTCTACGGGACGATGGATGATAACGACCGGGAAGAAATCGAAGATCACTTCAAAGTAACAGACATGAATAATCATAATATTATTGAAAACGCAAATTCCCAAGTGAAAATCAATCGAAGTTTCAATGATACATTTACAAGAATGAAGAACGTAATTGAAAATGATAGAATAAAAGTATCGGCACATTTAAACGAAATTAAAAATTATAGCAAAATCTTATACAAACAAGTAGCTTATACAGACTTTGTACTAAAACTAAAGATATTACAGGACAATGTCGAACATATTCAGGATAATATAGCCGCTTCTAGATTAGGTATCATACATAGCAATATATTAACAAACGAAGAAATTGTAGAATATCAAGTAGATTTTGAGAAATTACAAGGTATCAAACTAGCAACCGCAGTCGATAAGAATGATAATATTGTGTTTATAATAAAAATTCCAAAAGAAACAATTACTGTACAGAGAACATTACTTATGCCATTAGGCGACAAGCAAAATAGAGAATTAGTGTTTAAACCCCAAGAAATAATTAAGTATGACAATAAAACTTTTAATTTTAGTAATGGTAAAGATTTAAAGAATTTGAAACTTTGTAATAATTGCGTAATGAATAAAAACTGTAAAAGTGTATTTAATAATATTTCTGAAATTATAGAGCTAGAAGATGGCATAGTATTACTTAAGAATCAAAACAATGTTAAATTCACTAGTAACTGCGATGAACGAAAAATTATAATAAAAGGAAACTACCTAGTAAGCTTTAATAACTGTTCAATTAAAATTGGAAACCATACCATAAAAAATACACAAAGAGAATTCAAGCAAACTTTTGTTATTCCAAACTATTTAGAAGATATTAAAGAAAACAATGATAAATTGATATTTGACGATATAGTATTAGGGCAAATCGAAAATACAAAAGAATTCAAAGAATTAAAATATGAAAGTAAAACTCATTATATATATTCAGGCATAATAACAACCATATTTATAAGCTTTCTTCTGATCATTGCAATATATGTCTTAAAAATAAAACATAAAAATAAAACTATAGTTATAAAAAATAAAGAGCCTCAGGAGAGCCTCGATTTTAACGAAGGAGGAGTTACATCAGCAAACACTGATTCCACCTCACATGAAATGAAACGTGAGCAAGGATCACATTTCATTTCATATACTGTGTGAGAAGATCTCCATATGAATTTTCTCACAACATTACCAAAAAACTCTAAGTAAGCAAAAATTGCAATGAGTAGGAAAAGCTCATAGAAATAAGAAGACATTTTTTTGGATAGTTAGTTTTAAGATCGTCGTGTTTGAAATCAGTTCGCTCAAAAGGTGAATCTTATGTTTATTGGTAAAATTAAAATAAAATAAAAAGAATACCAGCTTTTAGTTAATTGCGTGTTTTTATTTTATTTTCCCAATATCAAAAGAATAGAAAAAACTTAACTCGTGTGGCATATTTATAATTTTGTTTGCCGTGCAAACAAGTTCAAGTTAACATTTGGTTAAATTTATTAAGTGTGACATTTTATATCAACGAAAACACTTCCTTGGATTGAAAAAAAAATTTTTTTTAACTAATAACTACCTAAGCATTTCACCTATTGTGAATTAATTCGAATTTTTGTTGTTTTGAATTAAAATTAAATAATCTTTAACCTGTTATCAAATAAATAAATTTTTTTTTCTTTTTCTGAAAACATATACGTAATAAAGGTGGTAGATTGTCGTGAGAGTTCACTTCTTGTTGTTTATGTCTGAAACTGAGAATTTAGAACAATCGGTAATTGAAGTTAGTTGAAATTATGCCGGTTAAACTCGATAAAGATTTTGCTCTAAAATTTATCCCCGAATTCAACGGGAATCGGGAAAATTTACATCGGTTTTTGTGTTGTTGCGATGTTGTTGATAACGATTATAGTGCTGCCGAGACTGAGCTATTTTTAAATATTATAAAGTGCAAGTTGACTGGTTCGGCTTATAATATTATTAAATACTGCTAGGTCAATTTCTAGAGCAAAGAACGCTTGCACAGATTCAAACCGAGTTAGTGAATTGTAGGCAAGGTTTAAACGAAGATGTTAGAACCTTTGCAAATAAAATCGAAGTTCTATTAGCCGATTTAAATGACGCTTGTGTCGCCGCCGAGGGCCAAAGTGCCGCAACGGTAATTGAAAGCCTTAACGGCAAAACAGCGTTGAAAGCGTTCGTCGATGGTTTACAAAACCCAGTCAGACTCGTAATAAAAGCTAGTAGGTTCACAAAACTAGCTGAAGCCATAGAAGCTGCCGTGGAAGAAGAAAAATCAGCGCGCAGGAAATTTCAGATGAAAAATCCAGATAATAAGTGTTCGCATTGCCACAAAATGGGCCACCATGTCTCTAAGTGTTACTCTAAGCTAAATGCCTCCTACTCTTCTAATTTTCCAACGTTTCGCAAACCCGAGGTAAAGAAGGAACCTCAATCTTTTATGAAAATACACGTGTTAACCTGCAGTTATTGCAAAAATAAAGGCCATCTCATTAAGGATTGTCGCAAGCGCGCCTATAATGAAAGCAAAAGACGTCAAACTTCCACAATTATTTCGGAAAACTCCCCAAGGCCTGGTGTAACAGGAGGTCACACCAGAGCAGACAACCTTCGTCAAACTTCGTCATAAATTCCTCCAGCAAAAACTTTCCAAACTCCAAAATCTTACTAAATTCTCCCAAAACCATTAACTGCATCTCGTCAATCTATCCAAACTTTCAAAATGAAAAGCATGAAGATATGAGCCTTCTATACAACTCTGAATTCTTACTAAATCATTCTACTAAACTTATACAAGCCATATCGCTCGTGCTAAGAATATTAATTACAATGACGAGTCTTATTCTATTTCGCCTTCAAGGCATAACACAAAAGTATGCGAAGATATAAATATTTTCGATAACTACGACTCAATTCGCACTGAATCCTCTCCTACTAAATTTACAAGTCATACTACGTATACCAACCTCAATTCACATACTTATGATAAATCGAGTTCTAACAAAAGTTTTCAATATTCTCAAACCTGCCAGCATCCCAAACTTGTGTTTAATATTAGATTACAAAATAAAAGGAAATTTGATTCAATTTCTTTAAATTCAAAATCCGTAATACCAAACAAGGTAAACCTATTAGTAGATAGCGGTAGCGAAGTTTGCATTTTGAAATCAGGTACGTTAAAAAACGAGCAAATCGTACATACAAATATTATCGCGAAATTGAAAGGCATTAGTGACTCACCTCTAGAAACTCTTGGTCTTAGCTATATTTTAATCGCTTTAGATGATAAGGTTATTTCTTTTCCTTTCCATATTGTGTCTGACGACTTTCCCATAGCTAATGACGGAATTATTGGTGCTGACTTTTTAGATAAATTCCAAACTATCTTGGATTACGGTCCTAAAACCATTTCCATCCGTATCCGCGAAAAATCGTACCTTTCAACCTTGAACCATCAATTTCTAAAATTTGTATTCCCGCTATAACCGAATTTATTACTACAGTCAAAACGGATAGAAAGAATGATTGCCTCTGCTTGTCTAAAAAAACCGAAAACGGTCTACTAATTTCTAATAGTATTTCTACTCCTAAAGACAATTCCTGTACCATCTCCGTCCTAAACCCAAATGAACACGATACTGAGCTAAATTTAAATGATCTAGAATTACGTGATCTCACTGAATTCCACATTTGTAGTGTTAACTCAGAAAACGTTGACCACGTCTTAGATTATGATCGCATCAAAACTGTTCAAAACGAAATCTAAATCTAAATCTGTGCACAAATTATAACGACCTATTTTATCTGAAAGGGGATAAGCTTTCATGCACAAAAACTATACAACATAGTATTCCCACTCCGGGCGCTCAACCGGTCTATATTAAGCCTTATCGGCTACACGAGGCACAAAAGGCTGAAATCAAGTAAACAAGATGTTAACTGACAAAATTATACAAGAGTCTAAAAGCCCTTGGAACTTCCCTTTGATCGTCGTTCCCAAAAAACCCGATGTCCATGGGAACAAGAAGTGGCGCGTTGTAGTTGACTTTAGGAAACTCAACGAAGCTACTGTTGGTGATGCATACCCGTTACCTAACATCACCGAAATAATCGATCAATTAAGTAATTCTAAATTTTTCTCAACTCTTGATTTGGCTAATGGGTTCCACCAGATCGAGGTGAACCCTGAGGATAGAGAAAAAATAGCTTTCTCCACGCCACTAGGCCACTACCAATACATTCGCAAGCCCTATGGTTTAAAAGGGGCACCCGCATCATTCCAGCGTTTAATGAATAGTGTCCTCTCTGGTTTACAAGGATCAAAAGTATTCGTTTATATGGACGACGCAGTGATTTACGGAAAAACGTTGAAAGAGCATAACGACAAACTCAAAGAAGTCTTCGATCGCCTGCGGTTGAATAACCTCAAACTTCAACCTGAGAAATGTGAATTTCTCAGACCAGAACTAACTTATCTGGGTCACGTCATTAGTGAGAACGGCATTTCACCAGATCCCAAAAAAGTGGAATGTGTCAAAAATTTCTCTATACCTAAATCCCCAAAGGAAATAAAAATGTTTCTAGGACTAGCTGGCTATTATCGCCGATTTATCAAAAATTTTGCTCAAATTTCTAAGCCCTTAACAGAGCTATTGAAAAAGGATGTTCCATTTAATTGGTCTCCCAAGTGTACAGAGTCTTTTAATATTCTAAAGGAAAGCCTTATTAATCCTCCCTTGTTGCAATACCCCGATTTTTCTAAGGAATTCATCCTAACTACCGATGCCAGTGGACACGCAATTGGTTCTATACTATCCCAAGGCGAAATTGGATCGGACTTACCGATCGCTTATGCTTCCAGAACTCTAGGAAAGAGTGAACTCAATTATTCTACTTTAGACAAAGAGCTCCTAGCAATTGTTTGGTCAGTACAACATTTCAGGCCTTACTTATTTGGCAAACGTTTCAAAATTTACACTGACCATAAACCCTTGATTTATTTACATAACTGTAAAGATACGAGTTCCCGAATGATGCGTTGGAAACTGAAATTAGACGAATTTGACTTCGAAATTATATATAAAAAGGGCGATTCCAATACAAATGCAGATTGTCTCAGCCGAATCTACAAAATGACCTTAAGGTCTGACGTAAAAAATTCAAAAGATTCCAAATCCTATCCTAATAGTAGCCAGGCCCGCTGGGTGCGGGCGTGCAGAGCGTGCACCACACGCGGGCGGCATTTTCAGGGGGGCGGCAAACACAACAATCTCGTTATCGAACTCATTTCCATCATTTGCACCTAGGTTCTTTTTATAATGCCATAACAATTCCAAGTATTGATCTCCTTAAAAAATAAACCGATAAACCGAAAACGTGTGCAGTTTCAAACCACTTAAGTTGGATCGATCTCTGAAAGTAGTATAGTATAAGGACAGAGAATGTAAAATTAAATTCCCCACACTGAGAGACATTTTTAGTTACCACAACCATACGGCATCAAATAAATATATTTTGTCGTTATTAACAAAAAATGCTTCTCATGACCAAAAAAAATTGTTGGAGTAACTAAATATATTTATTTGATGCCGTATGGTTGTGGTAACTAAAAATGTCTCTCAGTGCAGATAGCAGTCCAGTCATTTGGTAGTTTTGCCTGGAAAGAGTTCCGGGAGTTTTGAAAATTTGTAGATTTCGATGTGCTCTTTCCGAATTTCAACTTTGCCACCTCGTATCTTTGCCGCTTCCGCCGCCATGTTGGAAAAATGGCGCCTAAGAGCAGTTTTTTGACAATATCTCCTTTCCGACTCAAATTTTTTTTTTCAACATTCAATGAGGCGGTTCTTGTTTGCCTCATTGCCCAGGAATTTATTTTGTGACACAGTTGGAATCATTGTCTCGTCAAAAAGTATGTCTACTGAAGCAGTTTTTCGTGATCGTCAGGATCGCTCCACATATTTGGTACTACGATTTGCTACATCTTCCGGATATCCGTCAAATACGATATGGCATTGGATGTATAGTTCGAACGAACGTAGGTAACGTATTTATTGCAAATGGATGGAAACGATTCACCGCGATGCCAAATGACTCGGTGTAATAAGTAACCTCCGTCAATGATATACATCGTATATTCAAAATTGAAATCTCCAGAATGTTGCTCAAATGCCTTATACATAGAAGATTTAATACATTTGCGCATGCCTTCGTCATTGAAAAGGGTTAAAGGAAATGGAGCAAGTTTGTACGTAAGAAAATTTTCAAGTTCCTTTTCACATTCTTTTGAAATGCACATTCTTTGGAAAATTCGTAAAGGATTAATCGGGACAATGTCGCCTCTATCCGGATGACTGAATACAAAATACTAAGTGATTTTATTCGGTCATTCCGTTTGAATTTTACGGTATAGAAATCGTTGCCAATGATTTTAGAAATGCCAGCACTACCAATTTCTTTAGGCATGTGACAGTTGATCTTTTCATCTCCGGTAATTCCAGTGCTTATTGACATGATTTACTTTAATTCTGGAAAAGGTGGATGGTTGCACAACCAGTCAATTAGTTTTTTACGTCGTCATTGTCACGATTAACCCGCGAACTTCTCATTTCGACATTGTCAAAAAACTGCTTTTAGGCGCCATTTTTCCAACATGGCGGCGCCAGCGGCAAAGATACGGGGTGTCAAAGTTGAAATTCGGAAAGAGCACATCGAAATCTATAAAATTACAAATTTTCAAAACTCCCGGAAAACTTTCCAGGTAACCCCTTTTTTTTAGAACCAAATGACCGTACTATAGAAATCAAATTTATTCTGTAAATAAAAATTGACAAATTTTAAAGCATTTTGATGTCTAGTTATGGAGAAAGAATAATCCATTTTTATGTGCAATAAATTCCCACGTTTAAATATCATTTTTACTCGACACTTTACTTGAATTTTGAATATTAATTACTCGAATACAAGACATTCAATGTTTTTTTAATAAATTTTATTGAATGTATGAGATATCAATAACGTAATCAAATTTCAGATTTTTAATTTAGAATATGCTCCTTCAATTGATCTTTCTTAAAGAGAAGAGAACAACCTCTCAGAAAAAACAAGATAAGGGAGGGGCGGCATTGTCTTTTTTGCACGCGGGCGCTGAAGCGGCTAGCGGCGGGCCTGATAGTAGCGACCTCAATGACAGCGTTAGCAATAATAATAATAATAAGTCTAAACCAATACTAGATTCGCAATCCTATGATAATTTCTTAGATTCATTTAATAAAGGCGTTACCTAAACCACAATGTTCACGACTCTTAAGATAGTCTCCCTAAAGACAAGAAAACAACTATAGGAATTTTTGTTGGTAGAGAACTAATTTTAGATGATAATTCGAAGGCTCTCGTTGAAGAGACGGGAAATTTAAACGCTCTGAATAATTTAAACACCCAGAATTTGAGTGCACATAGCGTTGTGCCATTACCTGAAACCAACAATATCTTACTATTAATTACAAATCTTAATGGTGTCAAATCCGATTATATAGATCTCTTCCAGACCTTTAAAACCTTAAAAGTATATCTAAGTGAACATAATATAAATTCCATTAATCTAGCCAATCCCACTAAAAATTTGTCCTATACGCATTTAAAATTCAACTTTATCCGTGCCATGGTTAAACATATTTTTCTCGATTCAGACATTGTTGTAACTTTCTACCATAATACTTTAAATTCAAATTTAACTAAAGACGAAATCACTAGGCTATTACATGAATATCATACCAACCCTACCGGAGGACATAATGGTGTCAACCGTACTTATAAACGCATTAAACAGTACTACAAATGGAAGCACATGTATAAGGATATTAAACGATTCATAAAGAGCTGCGATGCTTGTAAGAAAAACAAAGTTTTCAGATATACCCGCGAACCTATGGTCATTACTTCTACAGCCAGTGAAGCTTTCGAAAAAATCTCTATGGATATTGTCGGTCCGCTTCCTGTCACGGGATATGGAAACAGATACCTTTTGACGTTCATAGACGATCTCACCAAATACTCAGACGCTATACCGATTCCTTGCCAGGAATCGAACGTAATAGCTGAAAAGGTGGTCACCGAAATTATTTTCCGATTTGGAACTCCCAAAATTATCCTAACTGACCAAGGTCAAAATTTCATTGGACAAATTTTCAAACAAATGTGTAAACTTCTAAAAATAAACAAAATTCAGACTACTGCTTATAGGCCGCAATCGAATGGCTCGTGCGAAAGGAGCCATCGCAGTTTTACAGAATATCTTAGATGCTTCATTAATCGTTCCCAAAATGACTGGGACACATGGATCAAGTATGCGGTATTCGTCAACAATACCACGCCAAATACTTCGACGGGCTACACGCCTTTTGAGCTTGTATTCTGACGAAAAGCCGAACTACCCTCTACATTTTCTCGTACTCCCGAGATTATCTATAACTATGATATTTATACCAATGAGCTCAAATCTAGACTCCAACATGCCAATAAGGTTGGCAGAGAACATTTAATTCAGAGCAAAGAAATATCCAAATCTTCCTATGATAAACAAATAAACTCGTCTTGCTTTAAAGAAAATGATTGGGTGCTACTCAAAAACGACGGTTCAATCAAAGGAAAAAATAAGAAATTATTGCCCGTATGGCTAGGTCCGTACCAAATCTCATCTACCGAAAACGTTAACTCTGTAATTTTAATAAAAAATAAACCTACTAAAGTACACAACAATCGTCTAGTTTTATTCAAACCCGGTCTCTAAACTTAATAATTTGTCTTTCAGGTCCATTACTTCGACCTAATTATGTTAAGCTACGTTCTTTTTATTCTTTGTCATTTCCTCTGCTCTACTGCCGAAGAGACCAATGGAATTTTTAATACTACCAGTCTGGACGACAAATCTGGGTTTTATTATGAACACATAGGCAACATGACTCTGAGCAACGACAAATGGAAACTTATTATTCATGCGGATTTACAGGATGTTAAGGAAAAATATAAACAAATTAACTCGCTTGCTACAGGAGTCAAACTAATCTGCGAGGATGCATTGAAGAGTAATGTGGTTTTGCAAGAATGTTCCACGTGTTTGCCCCAAATACAACAAACTATGTTAAGCATCCAGGCCCAGGACAAATTAATTGCCAATATTTTAAATTCCGATTCAGATTTAATAGAAAAAAGAGGCCTTGTAAATGGAGCTGGCAGTTTAGCGAAGATACTATTCGGAACGCTCGATGATGATGATGCAAATTATTACGATAATCAGCTCAAAATTCTCAATGAAAACGAAAATCATCTGCAAAATCTTATTCAACAACAGACAACGATACACGAATCAGTAGTGGATCATTTTAATCAAACACTTAATTACATTAACGATTTGGCAACAAAAATTGACAAAGTTATCTTCAAGGTAAATCACCTAGAAGAGTTGATAAACAATAGTTCATATACTTACAACCTTACATTTGCAATGAATGAAATGTTCGTTTCCTTTGTTATGATAACTGGGCAATTTTCTCAAATGCAGTCGCATCTTATAGACATCATAACTTCAGCCTCTCACGGTACTTTACATCCGTACGTTATAAGTATTATTGATATGGTTAAAGAGTTCACCAATATTCAAAATTTATTACCAAATGGATTATACCTACCTATTAAACCTATTGCAGCTAACATTGATATATTCCTAAGAGTCATAGAAACTCATGTATTTTATAGTAATAAGAGATTAAACTTTTTATTAATAATACCATTAGTCAGTTCTGTACAATTTGATATTTTTAAGATAACAAGCCTTCCCAAGTACTTACAGAATGGAACATACACATTGCTGATTCCGGAAAAACAATTCATTGCCATAGACTCCATTAAACAACATTACCTGCTCTACGGAAGCGAAGACTTGAACGAATGCCACACCATCAGAAAACGCAGTTACATTTGTGAACAATATTCCCAAATCTTTATTTCTCATTTAGACAGTTCCTGCGAAAGACAATTACTGGATCCTGTCAACGTTCTTCCTATGTGTTGCCAACCAATGATATTGCAGCCCAAAGAAGTCATCTACTTGCAGCTTGCAGAGCCAAATGCTTGGATATTTTTTTCTACTTTTGAGCAGCACATTTTAATTAAATGTAAACAAAATAACATCGTTCAAACAACACTACAGGGCACCGGAATTCTCCGAATTAAAGAAGGATGTCCTATTCATACAAAAACTTCAATACTTTATTCCAAAAGTAATTTTTTTAGCAATGTATCTACTAATTATTTCTCAAATATTTCTATTAAATTATTCATTCATTTTATATAAATACTTTATCCGTACTTACATTTATTATTATCATATGCATAACAATATATACATTGTATAGAGTAAATCCAAGGAAGTATTGCAAAGCAAATTGTAAAAAACAATGTAAAACTGACGTCGAGCATTCTGGAGATATCTTGCAAGTTTCCAATATTGATAATGACCAAAATCCCAATTCTAGTGAAAATCACACCAATCCAAGGTATAATTTTCAACCTTAGGGGGGGCGTGTTGTAAAGCCAACCTTTTAACCTTTCCTCAATAAACACATTCCTCACACTTCCTGTATCCAATTTCAATCCATTTCTTAAATTAATTATTCATCATAATTATTTCTTTAAATTCATTCTTATCAGTCCCTTAACTTGCAACTTTGCACAATTTATGTTTTCCCCCCCATCCCCCATATCAAATTTCGCTTAATCACAAAATCCCGTGAAGCTCCCGACTTGATTTGAAGTCACCTAAAAATGTCTCCAGGCTGGTCGCGGCACACAGTGGTCTGAGAATGAAATTTACGCGGAAAAAACTGCTTTTTCGCACATATCAAATTGATTCATTTATGACAGTAATTTGTCAAAGGGACTCCAAAAGTGAGATTTCAGTGCGAGT
Organism: Thereva nobilitata; assembly: GCA_963855945.1. Lineage (NCBI taxonomy): Eukaryota > Metazoa > Arthropoda > Insecta > Diptera > Therevidae > Thereva > Thereva nobilitata. The sequence goes on from OY979695.1 coordinate 78,989,645, forward strand.
GCAACAGTTATCTTCGACGTAGGTCAAGAATGGGCGTTATTTTCATATTTTTGTGAATAACGTTTTTCTTTTATTTGGCTTATTTCTTTTATAGATAAATAAATAAGTGTTAACAATAACTTCTGAGAACACAATGAGTATTTCGTGCGATCATAAATATATACATATACATACATATATGCACATATAAAATTGAAAATATTCATATTTATATGAAAACCAAAATATTATTTCGAAGAGTCACAAAGAGACAAAAATTTAATTACGGCTTCTGAAAGAACATATAATTTACCGTTATGTCTAAAAATTTCATGTGCAGTTGTGCGCAGCTGCGTGAGTCACAGCGAAAAGAAAATAGCCATGCAGTCAACGTTGTAGAAACTAGTCTATCACATTTTAAAGGTTTCGAAATCAGTGTAAACAATAACTTCTGAGAACACAGATTATAAATATATACATATAAGCACAGCACATACAAAAATGGAAATAGCGTGTGAAAGCGCTACTGATCACTGCCCAACAGCAAAACTGTTTCATGGAATATTTTACATCAATCTAAGCTAATTTTTGACGCTGATTTCAAATATATTATCCGTTTCTTTATATCACCTTTAGTTTATGAAAGTCAAAATTTTGTTGTTTTTGAACAAAAATATCAACTTCAATCTTCAACTACCTTTTTCCCCAAAAATACGTAGCTAGTTAACATTTTTTTTTCAAAAATTGGAAAACATGGACAATTTCCTATAAATAATGTAAAGACAATTTTTGTGTTACCGCCTTTATTTTTGAAGATATTAGCAAATTTTGATGTTAAAGTTGGCTTTATTTGGTACTTTTCGTCATAAGCTTATGAGAAAAATGTATACCAAATGAAGCCAATAAAACTCGAGCTGAGACAATAAAACTGAGGGTAGATTCGAAATCAGTGACCTCAAATTAGTAAACAACCATTAAAATATTTTATGCAACAAAAAAAAAATTTGATTTTGTTGTGCTGTGTTCTAGATGAAAGTGACGAAATGGAAATTGATCCAGTATAAAATTCTTTAGCCACCATATTAGATCCGCCATTTTGTTTTTTTAAATATTTGACTTCAAATTTGTAATCAGCAACCCCAAATACCTATACTTTTCAATTTCTGTGCAAATCCAACAAAGTTTGACGTTTTTTCCACGTAAATATCATTCTCAGACCACTGTGCGGCAGTCCGAAGTTAGCTAGATAGCCAGTAAGATATAAAATCCTGAATAAATCTGTGTTACCCTTCAGAAGTTTTTCATTTTGTTGTTTAAATTCCTACAGCACTACTGTGGCCTATGCTGATGATATTGTGCTGGTGGTGACTGGCAAGTACATCTCAACAATAAGAGATATAATGCAACGAGCATTGGACACTCTTGTTCAATGGGCTACTACAAAGGTTCTAGGCATTAACCCAGCTAAGACTGAAGTAGTGCTCTTCACAAGAAAGCATAGACTTCCCGATTTTTCTTCTCTAAGACTTTGCAATGAAATATTGCAACTTAAGGAGGATGCGAAATTTCTGGGTCTCATACTGGATAGAAAACTAACGTGGAGACCGAATCTTTTAGAGAGGCCAATAAGGCCAAAACAGCTCTCTTCTTATGCCAAAGAACGATCGGAGTTAATTGGGGCCTTGAGCCTTGTATCGTCCAATGGCTGTATACAGCCGTAATCAGACCTATACTTATGAATGGCATATCGGTATGGTGGACTGCATTACAGAAAGTTACGTATCGGAAGATACTGGAAAGAGTCCAAAGAACAGCCGAGCTGTGTATTAGTGGTGCAATGAGAAGCACCCAACAGCTGCGCTGGATGTCTTATTGCATCTTATCCCCTTGGACATATATGCCGAGCAAATGGCAGCCTGGACGGCTGCCAGGACAAAGGCTTCTCTTGGATGGACTCCATACTTATATGGTCACTCATCCATCCTTAGGAAGTTCGCTACCGCTGCGGACAACCTAGATTATACTACACCTACGTGGACCTTGGAGAAAGGTTTCAATACCATCATTCCGGCCAGAGATGATTGGGCAGATGGTGTTATCCCGACTGGGTCATTATGTATTTATACGGATGGCTCAAAAATTGGGAACAGCGTAGGTTGTGGTATCTTTTCCGAGGCATTAAATATAGATACCTCTCTTCGCTTACCCGATCATTGCAGTGTCTTCCAGGAGGAAGTCACTGCTATCTGGGAGGCTCTCGAATGGCTGAAGATAAATAATATATCTCATAAGAATATATGTATTCTATCGGATAGCCAGGCGGCCCTCAAGGCTCTTAATTCTGTCGTCACAACATCCACGACTGTTCTGAACTGCCGCAGGTCTCTGTGTGAGACTGCCACTCAGTTTTATATAACTCTGTGTTGGGTTCCTGGACACAGAGGGATTAGGGGAAACTGCAGGGCAGATGAGCTTGCTAGACAGGGAACCGAAGTGGAAAGGGCACCCCACTTAACCCAGATGGGAATGCCCTTAGCCACCTATAAACTAGCTGTGGGAAAAATCAGCTTAGCTCAACAGTGTGCCGCACTCTCCACACAATATGGCCGACCTTGGACGCAAAGCGTTCAAAATCTCTATTTCAGTTGAACAAAAATGAGATAAGCTATGTAGTGAAGGTGCTGACAGGTCACTGTCCCTTTGGCCCACACGCCGAAAGATTGGGACTTCCCCACAACGACTTATGCAGAAGTTGTGGCAATGAGGATGAGGAAGAAACTGTCTCCCATCTTCTCTGTACATGCCCGGCCCTCGCGAGGAAAAGAGGGGCCTTCCTTGGCTCACCTTTCCTGGATGGATTGAGTGAGCTGCAAAACACTGGTGTTTTTTACCTCTGTCGCTTTATTAAAAGCTCCAAATGGCTTGAAATGGCCTAAATTTTATCCCAACACTAGAATGGCATCACAATGGGCCCAATGGTGTGCCTAAGTGGGCTCCCTAGTGGGGGAGCAGCCATTTCAACCTAACCTAACCTATGTAATGTCGTCGAGCTTTTGATTAACAGATATATAAATAGCTATAATGAAAACTATTTTCCCATTCAGAGTTTTACACTCAGTAATACAAAATCACCAACAGGTGTCGTCACTGACTTTTACAGTTGAGTCATCTCGGGGTTTGGCGTGATAATGTTCACCTTTCATGTTGATTATGATAGATTCCCACTCCTGCTAGAACGTTCGGTCGTTTATATTTAACAACACAACTGAAGTTAGGTACACCTATATCCTCGACTTCATTTATCCAAGTCTCAGTAAGAATAACGATATTCGACTTTTTTATAACAATAACCATAAGATCCTAGGAATGACTTCGAAACTCTGGCAATTATGTGTAGGGTAGAGTGTGTTGTGTAGTGTATAGTGTGTAGTGTGTGAGAGTGTATATCGATAATCCATTTCTCTGACGTATAAAATCTAGCATTTGTTTGTCAATAGTTTCCAAACCATTTGTGGAAAGACTTCGGAATTCGTCTCGTAAATGTACCACCAAGCGCATGTCATGGGTTGGTTGATGGGATTCAACTCGTTTCAGGAGGCATAACATTCCAGCGAGTTGTTTCTCATTGTCCCGATGCCAGAGTCGCGATAGAAATGGTTGGGTTAGGTGGTTGTAGCAGTTCCTTCCTACTTCTCTCTTCCCCTTCACTATCTATCGACTAGAGCTTGCTGTTTGACATTGCACTCTATACGAAGAAAAATAGATTGTCGACAGTACAAAGGGCTTTCCCTGAGCTCTAGTCTTCCACATAAAAAAAAAATTCCATTGATGCCCTTCGGCAATGATGAAAGGTCAGATCATTACTAGGTGTAGTAATCCATAGTCCTTGGATACTTGTTACACGTGACAAAGCCACATAAACTAATGATAGCGAACGTGTTTCCTTGAGACTTGGGTATCGTGGTAGCAAACTGTCTTTTCAAAATTTTAATTTATTCATACAAATATATGTATTACATATGTATTTAGTCTATCGCTTAGATGAGGCTCATAAATCCAGCCAGAACCCGAGTAAAAATAATTATATAGAAAAATATATAATCATATATATTTATATCAAATTATATAAAATCTTATATAAAATATTTCAACAGTTTTAGACGATTTTATATATTTGTATATAATAATATATAATAATATAGAATTATATATTGTATCATTTACAGTTCAATATGGGATGATATATAACTCTATATCATTATATAAAACTGTATATAAAGTCTGCAAATGAATTTGCGCCATTATATCTGATCATATCGATATACAATCATATATAATGCCTTACAATAATTTTGATGAAATAAATATTATCAATTGGTAGATGGAGTTTTTCGGGAAAATCACATACTAAAATGCACATTCTCCAGTCGCACTCAATCAAGGGTGGAGAAAGACCTCAAGAAAAAGGTGTGTGGCTGAAAAATGATGGGACAAAATTTATTATAGCTATGCTGTCAAAAATATCTCATTATATCTGTTTTAGAGTTTAGCCAGGATCACGCTCTAAAGCAGCGTTCACATTGGCGTGTGCTAGTGGCCTAGTGGTTGGTCCCTGGTTAGTAGGTACTGGCAAGGCTGAGGTTAGTTATAACAGAGTGGATGTTCAGACGCAGTTCAGTGTAGACAGGTTAGTGTACTAGTTGTGGGTATCAATCAAAACAAAATTTGCTTATCCAAAGTTTCCACTGCTGCCTGCCGCTTTTGAGTATTTCTGTAATCTACAGAATCATCGTCCCACAAACACTCAAAGCCTCTGTATAATTCTAAAAACTTAATTGTTTCACTTTCTGCCCACTTCATTTTCAAGTAAAAAAAAAACAAAACAATTTTCAAAAAATCAGAAATCACTTCACAGAAAATCGTAAATTACTTGTCAAATAATCGTTTACTAACCCACGTGTCATTGTTCGCACGAGGCGAGTTAAGTGGTTAGTTTAGAGAAGTGGAGGATAGTGGGCTAGTAAATAGCCCCCTGGGCTATCTACTAGCAAGGGCACCACTCACCAGGTTAGTGAACTAACCAAGACAGTACACTAGCATAAGTGTTCCAACGAGGCGTGTACTGGCATACCAGTCACTGGCAATAACCAGTAGCCAACACGTACTAACCCTTTGTACTCGCCAATGTGAACGAGGCTTTAAAAATAACTGGCCCGACCACGATAAAAAGCATATAGAACATTCCATGTCAGAGAAAATCGGCGAAATAAAAGATACTAATTGCATATATACAATTCTATACAATTGTATATGATTTTCCTTATTATAATATATATATTTCTATATAATTATATCGGGCCAAATTTCATATATAATTATATATGATTAATTTATATATAAATATATCCAATTATATATCTTTCTATATAATTATTTTTACTCGGGAAGACTATAATTATCGATTTCGTTATTTCCGCTCCATAGGCTTTGGTAGCCGAATCGTTAAAATGTAGGATTAGCGCCAAGGGTCGGCCAAAAGTCAAAATTTCGTAATTATTACAAAATTTTGAATTTAAGAATAGGATTTAAGAACATATTTTCAATTATTTAAGGAAACACTGTTACTTCATCCATTTAGTTAATATGCTGTATTTTACTAAAAAATTTAGTAATTTTTCAATTTTGACAAGAAATTTTGTTCTGTGTAGGGAATATTTGTTTTGAAATTGCAAGATTTGCAAGGAAATTTAAGAAATATTTCTTTGAAATCAAATAGCATCGGATTTGTTTTAAATATTTGAAATAACAATTTCATATAAAATATTTTTATAGGACCTACATGAATATTTTTATAGCACCTACATTATAGAAACGAATAAAAATTAGTTATGATAACTAAAATGTTTCAATTTTTAGCTGCCGCTATATGCTTATATTGTGCTAAAAAATACAGATATATGTATGTACATGAGTGCATAAGTCCATAAATCAAATTTTTAGATAAAAAGTAATTTAAGCCCGCCCATTAACCATTTTTATAGAAAATCAAGAAAATTAAGCTAAAGGCCCGTCCTCACTATACGGACTTAGATCGCACGCGATTTTGGCCGTACGGCCAGAAAAAAGCGCGCGTGATGTTTTAATTTTCAGTATCACGAGTGAGAAAACAATCAATTCTCATTTGAAACTCCGTACGCGCTTTGGAAAAGTTCATATTGTGGGGACGTACAATGTACCTTTTTAAGCACAGCCTTTTGCCCGCGTAGTTTTGCCGCACCATGGACAAAGTCGTAAAAAAGTCGTAAAAAAGTCATAAAACTCTATATGAAAAAAAAGGCAAAAGCGCGTACGACCCAAGTCCGCGTAGTGTGGACCCACCATAAAGAATCATTTTCATTAATCGGTAGTAACTTCCTGGCATTCTGCCCTTCTACAGACAGAATTCTAAGAACTCCGAATGCTCCATCTAAATTTTTGTAAGTTATTGTAGTTTTAAGAAATTTACTGTCTCAGTAATATTTTGTGCAATTAACATTAGTAAGTGCCCGTCCACAACGCAGCCTACCTAGCCTAGCACTGCACATTACACCATATAAGTTTAGTGTGCGATGGAAAAATTTTGTTCTTGCTAGGTGCAGTGCTAGGCTAGGCAGGCTGCGTTGTGGACGGGCACTAAGAGTCCTTTTACGTCCTTTTAAACTCTTATGCACTTGCTTTATTATATAGCCCAGTCACTTTATACATAAACCTCTAAAAAAATACAACTAGAGATTTTACAGCGGGATTCTCTTTATTTTGGGGTCACAAATAATTTCCCAAAAGTCCATAAAGCCAACTGACCGGCCACTCGAGTTACGGAGGGTCAAAGGTCACGCAAATCAGTTTTTCTCAAATATCTCGTAAATTATCGGTTTTACGTAAATTGTGGCTAAGTAACATTTGTTGGTGAGATAAATCTGCATAAAAATGTCGTATACCAAATTTACGTAGAGCCAATGGTTTTCGAGATATGGGGCTGAGAAAACTCGAGCATCGCGCTGCATTCGGTTCCGCACCACCTTTGAAGTATAATGCTAGCAGCGTTTTTACATGGTATCCCCAGTAGGCCCAGTCCATAGGTTACAAGCTATGAAATAATTTTGTTGATTATCTCTTTATCTCTTCTATTCCCACTTCTTTCATATTGTCATCTTCATCAACACTCATCTCAGAGGAAAATAACGAAATGCGGTCGGCGTTATCATCGTTCAACTCAGGTTCAATGGTTGTATCCTCGGACATCGAATTGAGACACGACGGGCCCCGGCAAGAGCCATACGCTACGGAACATGGCAATCCTACTTTTCTGCATTCTGCATTTTATACATAAACCTCTAAATAAAATCCAACTGGAGATTTTACAGCGGGATTCCCTTTATTTCAGGATCACAAATAATTTCCCAAAAATCCATAAAGCCAACTGACCGGCCACTCGAGTTGCGGAGGGTCAAAGGTCACGCATACTTCTGAATTGCCCAGGGATTGTAGGTCTTCGATGCGACGTTTCCTTTTCCGGGTTTAAGAAAATATATGTTGTGAGTAACTGGAGTGCGTCCTATTAAAAGTATAAAGAGATCAATATCTTCTCCAACAACAACTGTAGTGCGCTCATTTGACTGCTTCAAAGCTGTTTTGATGATTAAAACATCAGCATCATCCCGGGCTTGTATACTATTAATTTTAAACATTTTTAATTTGGTCATTAGTAAAGAAATAAATCTATCTTTATTTAATTTATTGGACAAGAATTGTTCTTGATTAGAAGGTATTGGCGTTGTCTCTTCGAAAAACATATCAGCGCATTTTTGTGTTATTTTCATGCGTCTAAGTTGCTCGATTGCTTTAATATTTTTACTATAATCAGTGTATCCATCGAATACGACGAATATATTAATCCCATAATGCTTTAGGAGATAATTGATGTACTGATCAATAACACAACCGAAAGTTGATTCTTTTTGCCAAATAACACGATGGAGAAGAAATCCTCCGTCGATAATATACGTAATTACACTACTATTTATTTCTGTACAAATTGGTTCGAATAGGTCATACAAAGACGACTTGTTTGTTTTGCGCATATTTTCATTTTCGAAAAGTGCCATTGGGTAAGGGCTTAACTCATATTTTAAAAAGTCCTGCAGGTTGTCATGGAATTTTTTATGTAAACTTATTCGCTGGAATAATAACAGAGGATCTACCACAGTTTCTACATTATTATGAATCTTCACTGCACTGGTCATTGATTGGAGTGAAAGAACTCTCTTTGATCTTTCAAATTTTACTTTATTAAAAGTTTTACCCATATCTCGAAAACCATTGGCTCTACGTAAATTTGGTATACGACATTTTTATGCAGATTTATCTCACCAACAAATTTTACTTAGCCAAAATTTACGAAAGACCGATAATTTAAGATACATTTGAGAAAAACTGATTTGCGTGACCTTTGACCCTCCGCAACTCGAGTGGCCGGTCAGTTGGCTTTATGGACTTTTGGGAAATTATTAGTGATCCTGAAATAAAGGGAATCCCGCTGTAAAATCTCCAGTTGGATTTTATTTAGAGGTTTATGTATAAAATGCAGAATGCAGAAAAGTAGGATTGCCATGTTCCGTAGCGTATGGCTCTTGCCGGGGCCCGTCGTGTCTCAATTCGATGTCCGAGGATACAACCATTGAACCTGAGTTGAACGATGATAACGCCGACCGCATTTCGTTATTTTCCTCTGATATGAGTGTTGATGAAGATGACAATATGAAAGAAGTGGGAATAGAAGAGATAAAGAGATAATCAACAAAATTATTTCATAGCTTGTAACCTATGGACTGGGCCTACTGGGGATACCATGTAAAAACGCTGCTAGCATTATACTTCAAAGGTGGTGCGGAACCGAATGCAGCACGATGCTCGAGTTTTCTCAGCCCCATATCTCGAAAACCATTGGCTCTACGTAAATTTGGTATACGACATTTTTATGCAGATTTATCTCACCAACAAATGTTACTTAGCCACAATTTACGTAAAACCGATAATTTACGAGATATTTGAGAAAAACTGATTTGCGTGACCTTTGACCCTCCGTAACTCGAGTGGCCGGTCAGTTGGCTTTATGGACTTTTGGGAAATTATTTGTGACCCCAAAATAAAGAGAATCCCGCTGTAAAATCTCTAGTTGTATTTTTTTAGAGGTTTGGCCCTTTTTTTGTATAAAGTGACTGGGCTATATATGTACCTTTTTGGAAATAATTTTAAATTAAAGCTTTGAAATACATACATATGTATAAATAAAAAATTCAAATGCCTCGATCAAGAATTGAACCTGCGACCTTTTCGGAATATCAACGTCAAATATCATACACTCAACCAACTCGTCCATTCTAGGATTCTTGGTTTGTTATTCTGGCTCGTCGCATATAAACACTTTTCTTTGGTGTTACTCTTTTTTTAATATCCCCATCTTATTCTATCTTCCTCAATACAGATCTTCCGTCGTTTTCGAAACGTTGCAAATCACAACAACAATTGCATTAAGCCAAGCGTTGCAACCTTGAAAAATTACTCTCAACGCGCGCAAAGATGTTTCACATCAAAAAGGGACATACATAGCAGAAATAATTAGGTACAGGCTGAAAGTTGGCAGAGAGCTTCTTTTTAGGGTTCTTAATAAGGGGTTATGACGTCTACTGATTTTCTACCCCGGAAACCCACTTTTTAGGGGGTTTTAGCACTCAAAATGGATATATTCGATTTTTCTGCAATTTTTTTGCAATATTTCTTAATATCTTTTTGTTTTCTTCAATTTTAAGTACAATTTCTTTAAATGAGAAAATCTTTAAAATCGCCATTTTGGATCCGCACTTAGATATCATTCACGAAAATCTTGGTGCAGTATCACATTATCATGATGAAAGGTTTTATCAATATATGTTGCACATGGAGAAGGAATAATGAATCCATTACATAAAAATAAATTTTTAAAAACCGACTTCAAAAAAACCAAAAATAATGCACAAAAAAGGATAAAATAATTGTTTGAAATTCTTTACAACATTAATCCAATCAGAATGGATTTAATAAGAAGAATCACTTTTGAAGACGGTGCCAGGTAGTAGTTGACTTTCATTGCATTAACTATTGCTGCGAAAATTGTATTCATTTCATTGTTAGCCTTATGCCCTTAATACATCACCCCGAAAACAGGTGTTGGCACCGTCTTCAAAAGTGATTCTTCTTATTAAATCCATTCTGATTGGATTAATGTTGTAAAGAATTTCAAACAATTATTTTATCCTTTTTTGTGCATTATTTTTGGTTTTTCTGAAGTCGGTTTTTAAAAATTTATTTTATTTCGTACTTTTTAGTCCGTTAATTTTTTTTTCGGGGGCAATATAAAAAAAAATATTTATTACGAGAAGTATGACACTCAGCCGCGCGCCGTCGAAAAGAATTGAGGAAGTAGCTAAATAGTTTTTGCAGTAATGAATTTGCGTATTTTCGGAGCAATTTAAAAAAAACTTATTTAATATGAAACAAAATTCCCCAAAGGAAATTAAAAAGAAATATTTATTGTGTCGATTGAAAAAAAAATTGCTCCAGGTCAAAGAATCAAACTCGCAACCTCCAGGACGAGAGGCAAGCCTCTTTTAGTTTATAGAAGCATTTATTTCACTTACCATCTATCTTAATATAAATTTAACTAATGCTTAAAGTTAATTATTCTAGCCTATTCTAATCTGTCTAACTTACTGGCCCTCAGCAGGCACTCTAAATTAATCTATATCTTATCTAAATTATGCCTTTCAGCTAAAACTTATATATTTTTACATTATAAAAAAGGATCTTTATTTTTGGCTTACTTCTAAGAAAAATTAATAAAGAAAAAAACTTAGAAACTATATATATATTTTTTTTTTATAAAATAAAACTTAAACTAACTTAAATTACTAAACCTAACTAGCCTAGCTATCTGGGCAGGGGATAGCAGAAGCAGTGCTGATTCGGCTAACCCCCGTCCAGGCGACGGGCTTCCACAGACTCGAGATACACAAAACATCAAGAGTTCATGGAAGCCCGCACTATCTATTCCCCTAATAAACGACACAGGTCTTAAAAGGCATCTTAATACTAAAAGAGAGTATCTGGACGGGGGACAGCGGAGGTGTTACTGCCTCAGGTGGCCCCCGTCCAGGCGACGGGCTTTCATGGATCCGAGTTTGTGAGAACAACAAGGGTTCATGAAAGTCCGCACCGTTACCCTAGCTTACTTAACCTATATTTATTACTATTGTAAAGACTAGAACTAGATCCTATCTAAGTCTAAGCTAATGCTTAAAAAACTAATCTATATCTAAGTAATACTAATCTATATTATTCTTTAGGGCGAATACGCAATAATTAGTCGTCCTCCAACCACCAGTACAAAGTGCTGGCGTTGGCGGCTTCTTTTTTGTCCCTTTCTGAGATTATTGTACTGAACCTCAAGAGATCCTGAACATTCCCATCCTCTTCGCTAAAAGCATATCGCTTGTCACACGCCCTGCGATGCAAGTGGTATAAGAGAGGCACCCCCGATCTATCTTGGACCAATCTTTTTGAATCCAGATAGACAAATGCCTCTGGAGGAATAAAGCCGCGTTCACAAGCTGTTTTGTGGTATCTCGCGTTCGGGTAGAACGCTCCCCGAATGAGAGGATTGTCGCTCTCCGTCGCTCTGACAATATGGCCTCGAATCAACTTGATTATGAAGTTGTCGATCCTATTAACAAATGCATTATCGTAAAGAATATTGTTGGCGTGAAACTTCGTGAAGCCAGATTCGGGTGTCCGATACAACCTTAAGCACGCCCTTAAGCATTGTCTTTCGAAAGCCCGAAGCTTTTCCATATAAAAAGGGGATATGTTGAACCACACTGGGCAACCATAAGTTAAAATCGGTCTGACCAAGGCTTGATAGCAGATCACCTTCACCCGTGAGCTTAGGTGTCTGCTATAAAAAAGCCTTTTTGTCATGTGAAACGCCTTGTTTGCCTTGTCAAGAGCAGCACTCACATTTCTATTGAAATATAAGTACTGATCCAGCCAAAGACCAAGGTATTTCACTTCCGATTTCTTTTCTAATGCTTGTCGGAAATTTTTCCAATTCCTCTGAACATCGTAAGAAGCTCTGTTTAAAACAGTCCGAAAGAGGATCGATTCGCATTTGCTAAAATTGATCTTCAACTTCCAATCATCACTATAGCGTTCGATTGTTTCGAAGTCACGTTGCAGGAGCGTCTGGATCACTCCAATCTTCGGCTCCGTCCTGTACACAATCAGGTCATCCGCGTACGCTAATGCGAAGCGGAGTGAACTGATTAGGTCACTCGTAAAGATATTAAATAAGAGCGGCGAGTTTACCGCACCTTGTTGCAGACCGTTTTTAATGTCAAAGACCCTACTTGATGTGAAGTTGCCACTTTTGACGACGAACTTCTTCTTGGAAATCATATTATAGATCGTGTATAGCTGAGTTTGTAGAGAAGACCTTCGATCCATACTGTATCGAATGCCTTCTCAAAATCGATCAGGCATGCTCCGGTACACTGGCCTTTCATAAATTTCCAGTGTATGTCTGATACCAATTTCGACACGGCATGAATAGTATCATGCCCTGCCCGGAATTCGAATTGGTTATCGGGAATTATTTTCTTTTCCTCAACCCATTTGGATAATGATCTATTAATTACTGTTTCAAACACCTTACTGATATTCGGAAGCAGACTTATTGACCAAAGATTCGCAGGGTTACTTTTATCTTTACCCTTCTTGGGTATTGGGTACACCACGGCCGTCTTCCAGTGTCCTGGAAAATGGGCGTTGTTTAACGCATTGTTAAACAGAGTGGTGTATGTGTCTATGGCAGCCAGGGGCAAATGCTTTAGGACGATGTTTGGAATACCATCTACCCCAGACGACTTCTTATTGTTTAGACGACGAAATGTTGACAGCAGATCGATTTTTCTAATGAAAGTAGAATTTAGTTGGGCCGCGGGAATGTCATTCGCTGGGCAGTCTTCACTGAATTCGATGATTGATCGATTCTCGGATTTCCAAGCTTCAATTTCATTAGATAATCTGAAATGGTTCAGTAAGGGCCTATTCTCAAGGTCAGAATTCGCGCGAACACTGGTGTTCACCGAATAGATTCCCTGGTAATAGGCCCCCACATAATCCACCTTCTCCTGCTCGTCCTCTATACAATAATTGTCGTCTATGCGACTGATTTCTTCCGGATCCAAGCCAGCAGACCTCAGTAGCTCTTCATTAGACCGAGTCCGAGGAATGCGCAACTTGTCCAATCGGTTATGTGTTTTACTCCTAAAGATTTTGTTTATCTGTGGGAACAAGCTCGCGCTATTAGTTTGAATAGCACGAATCTTGTTGTTCCAGTACAGATTCACTGACTGTGAGTATTGTTGTTTGAGGAGTTGTTGGAGGTTTTTCATAACCGATTTAAGGGTTGCAATCTCCGGGCTCTGTCTATCTTGGAACTGGCGGTGTAGGCATTTCAGTCTGGTCAGTACTCTACTTTTGTATTTTTGTAGTGCGTCGATGGTAGCGTTCTTGTAACAGTCTGTACTGTTTTTTTTCTTCGTCCGTGGTATGGTTTTGTCCATAGTCTGTACAATGAGGCTGTCCATATCTTTCAAATATGCATCAATCTCATTGTTGGTCAAGTTCCTAGTTGTAGGAGGTAGTAGTCCGTTATACTGTATTGCCCTTTCCATAGCCTTCTCGAATTTTGGCCAGTGCATCTTTTGGTATGCAAAAGGATGCACTTCGCAATATTGCAGAAGTTCTACGGAATCGTCAGGGACTTGTACTGTTATTTCAAGTCCGTAATGGTCGCCGTCGTACGGCACTGTCGTTAAGCAGTTTGTCTCGTTCGTATTTATCCCTGGTAGCCCCATCCGAGAGTCTAGCAGGCATAAATCCAGAAAAGACCCACCGCCTGGGTATGATGGTATGTCTGTAGCGAGAAGGTTAAGTTTCTGCTGAATTCTATTTTGAGCCAACCAGTCATTCAGTTGGTTGCCCCTGGTGTTAGGTGTTTGGTTTCCCCATGCCGCATGGCGTGCGTTTAAATCTCCGGCCAATAAGTAAAAATTTTGCTCCGACTCCAGTTGGAGCGTTTGAAAGAGCAAGTTCAATTCCTCTATGAATAGCCTAGATTGAGAAGTTTGGGGTGCGTACGCGGCAATTATATACAACCTTCTGCCACTAGACAGAGGAATGTATATAACACACGCTTCTAGCACCTGAAACTTTTCTATATCTCTGCTATACACGATTTTATATTTCAGGGAAGTCTTTATTAATATTAGTAGTCCTCCGCCTTGTATGGAATTAGGTCGATCGCGCCTAATTACCACATAATCTTTGTAATCCATTTTGTGCTTCTCGCTTAGTTTAGTTTCACTAGCCAGAAGCACATCCGGATTTTGGTTCTGCAAGAGGTTTAGTAGATTCGCCCTTCTCTCGTTTCTTATCAACGAGTTGACATTCACCGCAATGACCTTGATCGTGTCCTCTCTGTGTAAAGCCATTAGACAGCTTACCCAGAGATGGTTTCTGTCGAAAAGATCGCAGAGTATACCAGATTTAAACGAGTTGCTTGCTCGCTAAGTTGTTGCTGGAGCTGTGCGATTTGCCCTTGTATGGACAAGAGAACCGCCTTTAGGTCACTATCTCCAGAGCTCGCTGCAGGAGCAGCTTTTGGAGCTTGTTGTTTTGTTGGCTGGGCTCCTGTCGCCATTTGGGCGAAGGACATTCCAGGGACAACGAAATTTTTGAACATTTGCGTTTTTTTCGCTTGTTCAGCCTCCAACTGATCTTTTCGCACCTTAATGCGTTGCTTGAGCTCTGCATATTTAGGGCATCCTCTATAATTAGCAGGATGTCCGTTAGTTTTGCAGAGTACACAAAACAGCTTACTTTTGTCCGCGACTTTTTCTTTTCCCAAGGGGCATTCGCCTTGTTTGTGGTTATTATCACATTTCACGCATCTAAAAGCCATTTGGCAGTTAGCTGCGGCGTGACCAAACCTTTGGCACCTCATGCATTGGAGGATGCCAGCTTTTTTATTTATTTTCTCCCATGTGACGACGTGGAAGTTAACATATTTAATTAATTTCAAATTGTCCAGCCGACTGTCGGGAGTCAGTTGGGCCAGAAAGATAGGTAACTGTCTCTCTGAGGAACGCGAGTGGACCGTGCTGAAGCGTTTGACGGCTGTAAATTTCAAATTTTCTACATTTAATGACTGTAGGTCATTCAGGAGCTCTTGCGGGTCAGAATCCGCATCAAGCCCTTTTAAAAGGACGCTTTGCATCTTTTCACCTTTTGTGGTGAAAGTGAAAAATTGCGTATTCGCCCTTTCCAGAATATTTTTCATTTTTTTAAAATCTTCTAAATTACTTAAAACTAATGCATGCTTTATCCCATTAAATCGTTTAATAAAAAAATTTGTGTGCTTAAGCACCTGTTTCGCTAACCTTATAGTGTCCACCGGCTTTTGGTGGAAAATATTTATCGGCGGTATTTTCTCCTTTTTTAGTTGTTGTTGTTGTTGGGGCTTTGTTATCCGCTGCTGTGGTTGTTGTTGTTGTTGGGGCATGATTTTCTGCGTCAGCTGTTGCTGCTGCTGTTGTTGTTGTTTTTGTTGCCTTCCATCTGACACTGCCGTTTCTGTTGCCTTTGTTTTGGGGAGTCTCGGAAAGTTTTTTTCTTTGAGCTCCTCAATAATTTGCTCGAGTCTGGCCTCGTCCTCGATAGTTTCAGTGGCCAGTGCTCTGAAACTGTTTCCTTGGCCTTTGTAAACTTGTAGGCCTGGGACGGAATCATATGACGATTCTTGGTCGTCTGGTTCTGTGGCCACGGTACATGGAGCCGGTGACCTAGACCCAGATGCTGCCGACTGTTGTTCCCCTTGTATCCCTTTCTTGGCTTTTCGCTGCACAAGGTTAGGTGCAGCTTTGATTTTGCGGCGACGTTTAGTGTTGCTGCGCACGCTATTGTTGTCACTATCACTAGTGTTCATTGTTTTTAATTTTTCGCTATAATTAGTGCCGGAGTCACTATCGCCAGCGGTTAATTTACAGGCGCACTTAGCATTTTTAATTTCATTAGCAATACTGTCTGAAAGAGACATGTCACTTGTTTTGTGAACATGCTCTGCACTAATTTTAGTGTCCTTTGTAGCACTTATTTTGTTTGCTTGCTTATATTTGAATTAAATTAAATTAATTATTCACTTCACTATAATGAGAAAGTGGTAATAGAACAAACTTTAATGATAATAATGTCCGAGAAAAATAATAAATAAATAGCACCGTCACTCCGTTTACGTGTTTTAGACTTAGTCCGCAACGATAGTCTTCACCCAACGAGAGTTCCAACCAGACTCAGAGGCAAGCCTCTCAGTCGTTGTGCTATGGGAGATTGTTACAACCAGATGGCTAAATACGTAAATAAATCTTTTCAGAAACTGCTTTAAATAGAATTTCATTCCAAAGGAATACTCTCTTACCGTCTGCATGAGTAGAGTATGCATGAAATTTCTCACCGAAGAGTTTGTAATTCTTTACAACATTAATCGAATCAGAATGGATTTTAGAAAGAGAAAAAAAGAAAAAAAGTCGAACTACCCTCCGGGGTTTGAACCCGCAATTTTTATTTGCAGGTCAACGCCTTTGCCGATTCATCCACCGGCCTCTTCTCGAGCACGTGACAATAAAGTAATTTGTTCGCTGCCTTTAAAAATACTTCTATCCGTTCAAGGTGTACTAGTTTTACCAGTTTTTTACGCCTACCTTCGAACTCCTTTATCAGAATTTAAAAAAAATTGTACGGGACCACCGTGGGAAACTACCCTTTCAAACAAAAAAGAAAAAAGGCAAAAAAGTCATTGCGTTACAAAGTTATGCGTGAACAGGACCAAAAAATACCTACGCGTCGAATTGATAACCTCCTCCTTTTTTGAAGTCGGTTAAAAAGGAGATAAAACTTTGCAATAAATTGGAAAATTCAAGAATTAATTTTATAAAGAGGGAAATGAATAATTGTGGCAAAATATTACTGGTGTAATATTTTCGAAATTAATATAAATATCTAATAATGGAGTCGGATAAGCAAAACATAAGGAATTGTTTCCAGTCTCAAATTTTTTTTAATATGCTAGTTACATCGAATACTATACGAAATGGACATTTTCTACCACTGGCAACCGCCGCTACGTAAGTTATGGGACATTTTGTGAAAAATCTACCATTTTCGTGGTACTTTCTAAATATAGATGAGAATTTCTCGGTATGTGTACATGCGTACAACAAGTGCTGAACGCTGAATTGGGTTCTTGTCCACACTTTTCTTGTTTTCGTGGTCTTTTTTATTGAAAACAAGCTCCCAAGTTGTTTTCGATTTGTATGGGAAAACACTTGTTTTCGTTTTTGCCCAAAACGCGATTTTCTGACGAATATACGTGTTTTCGAGGCGATGTGAACGCCGTATTACACTGAAATATGTTGGAAAAAATTATGTTTTTTCATATCTATTTTTCCCATCGTCCACTATTAGTTTTATTAATTAATTGAGAGCCGCATTCCTTACGATTACAAAGATACCCTATTTGTGGAAATCGAGTGTTGTTTTATTACCTTTTTATTCTAAATCATTAAACTAAATTTTTTTCCCAAAACCAAAATTCAAAACGATCTATCTCGAAAACGGGCAGACATAGCCCCCCTCTCTTTTGTGTTTTTTGTCGATCATTTAAACTACTCAAAACTGCTGCTAGCTACTCGCAACTACCCTTGCTCTTGTTTTTGAGATAAATTTTTTTTCTAGTTTATGGTCCAAATTCGATTTTATGAGTATTGTTAGCCAAAAATAAATTATTTTCAACCCTTAAGGGGTTAAACTACCCCTACAACTTTAGAAATCAACTTTAAACAAAAAAAATAAGCAAAAATTTTTTTTCTGCTTAATTATATTCAACACTTTACCCCATTAAGTCAGCCAAAAATTTTATTTTTAATAAAATAATTATTAAAACATTTGGAAAATTTATTTAAAATTTAAATTGAAACCTACGAAAAGAACATTTTTTCAATGTATTTTTTTTGTTTTGATTTAGGGGTGCTTTAATTCCTTTAAAAGGGGGTAAAATAAATTTTCCAAATGTTTTAAGGGGTTAGTCTACTGTTAAAATGCGAAAAATGAGCTTTTTTTTAAACTGCTGTATAAAAAAAACGACAAAAGATAGCGACTTGAAATTTTATATGCTCGTTTATTAAACTTAAAAGTTTACATTTTTATTGTTAAAAAAATTAAAAAAAACAAAATGGCGGCCATCCCAGGCATTCACTGTAGCACTGCCTGATGAAAATAAAAATATCGCGGGGTAAGATCCTGACAAAAATATAAATCTGTAATCACAACAAAAAAACTATTTTATTAGGTTTGAGTACAATCAACGCCCCTGACCTCATTTCAGGCGAAAATATAAGTTTTTTTGTGATTTGGCACACATTTGCACATAGCTGCGTTGATTTTGGTCTTGTTTTTATTTGAAAAAGTGCTGCCAAATCGCCAAAAATTTATTTTTTGCTCTAAATTGAGGTCAGGGGCGTTGATTGTACTCAAACCTAATAGAATAGTTTTTTTGTTGTGATTACAGATTTATATTTTTGTCAGGATCTTACCCCGCGATATTTTTATTTTCATCAGGCAGTGCTACAGTGAATGCCTGGGATGGCCGCCATTTTGTTTTTTTTAATTTTTTTTAACAATAAAAATGTAAACTTTTAAGTTTAATAAACGAGCATATAAAATTTCAAGTCGCTATCTTTTGTCGTTTTTTTTATACAGCAGTTTAAAAAAAAGCTCATTTTTCGCATTTTAACAGTAGACCATGGTACAATAATACAAGGTAAGCTCATAAGAGAAAAAAGCTTTTTGCGTGACGTCACTCAGATCTTTTCCAAGCAGATTTGTATGGAATTAAATAGGTTTTAAATTAAAAAACGCTTATATTAAGGAAAATATTTTTGCAATTTTTTATTTCTCTTTTTTTGTTGTTGATTTTTATTATTATTATTTAAATTTTTAATTCTGAAATATAATCTACATCTAAAAAACAAAGAGATTACATTATTTGGTAAATCTACATTTTGTGCCTTTCTTAAGAGATTTTTTATATAATTTCTTTTTATTCTAATTTTGTTTTTATTATAATTTTTAAAAATGTTTTCTAATTCAACAACTTTGTTGAAAAAACTTGCTGATGGTTTTATTAAACCGCCCTCTGACAACTCATCGACGAATGTATAAGTAATATCATTACTTATATCATGCTCTACATTTATATCTTTCTTGCATTTCTTTATAAGGTATCCTGCGAGATTTTCTAAAGCATCTAAATGCAATTCGTCTTCAACTTCATCGCATTGCAGATCTTCAAATATTTCACTGTCTGGTATTTCTTCATTTTCATTTTGATTGGGATATTGCTTAATTGGATGAATGACTGATTGTGTTATGAGATAGTCATTTTCATTACCCCAATCTAATTGTATCCCTACATCTTCATCACTCTCAACATTTGAGGAAGATAAAATATTTTCATTACCCCCTATATAATTTTTAAAATGAAAGGATAATAGAGTAAAAGTTGATAAGATATAAAATATAAAGAATATATGTATGTATACAATTGAAACTATAATAATTATAAATACATTTACATAAGCAAATCATGCATGCTAATAAAGTGTTAGTAAACAAAGGAACTTGTGTAGATTAGATTAGAAATTAAAGTTTTACCTAATAAATATGATCTCAGTCTGTACTTAAATTCTAATCCTGTGGGATGATCATTTAGACCCCCCTTGGCTCTTATAAAACTAAAAAAGTTTTCCACAACATCTTGGTTAAGACGGTTTGTCAAAATGAATTCAATACCACACTCCTCTTTCAAATATTTGTGTAATTGTTTTAGCGACTGATTGTTTATAAAAATTCCTTTTTGAAAAGGAAGAAGACATCTTTTATTTGGAGTCCTTAAATTGAAAATTAATTCATCAACTTCCTGTAAAATTTTATTTTGTTCTTCAATTCTTAAGCCATAAGCCATTTTTCTTGCTCTTGCATCTATAGCAGGAACTTTGGAATTAAAAAGGTCGAACCAGTCATTTATTAGCTTGATGAAAGCAGCGCATTCAATAACGTTTTCGGATTTTAGTTTTCCCAATTGTAAACAACGCCTTAAAGAACACGAAACAGAATGCGACAATAAATTTGCAGCTAATTTCACGTTTTGTCTACCAACGCTTTTTACTGTTATGTGGGATTCTGAAATTTTATGTGAAATTCTTAAATCAGATGGCTTCGTTAGTGCCAGCAATTCCTTCACTGGATTTATGTTTATTTCTTTATTATTTAAAATATATCCAGTATCTAAAAAATGGTTTCTCACTAGCTTTAATAAATGTGGTGCATCAGCAAAAACGTATATTTTTGCATTTGCTTTTTTCGGATGAGGAAAAGAAGTTTTCATTAAGCCAATTTCTAATTCTTTCCACAGACGCTGATTTCCAGGACCCATATCACTTACAATACCTACTACGTTATACCCTGCATCATAAAGATTTGTTATCACTTCATATAAAATACTTTTTGTCATATTACAATCGTAATTGTAATATACTGGTTGCTTCCACTTTTTTAATAACCCTCGAGCGATAATGACTTGAACGTAGTTGGAGTGACTTAAAACAATATCATTAGCCTTATCATACTCATATGATGATTTTATTTTCATTTCATCAAATGCCAAAACACATTTTTTTTCTTTTTCGGTTAAATCTGCATTTTTCATTAATTTTACAACCGATGTAAGTATTCCAACATTTACGTCAATTGTTTTAGCCCATTTTTTTAAAGTGGAATGACTAGGCAGTGGGTATTTTCTTTTGTACATGTACCTATATGCTCGTGGTCCTGCAGCATATAAATTCATTGCATGTGAAATATCTTCCATATTCCACTTTTTCTTTTTCTTTTTATTGACCATATTTTCCATCTGTCCCTGGGTAAAAATAGTTTGCAATGAACTTTTAAGATTTTCTTGTTCTAATTTTAAGGTTTCGTACGACGACATCGTTTGTAAATTTTTTTCTTGCAGCAATTTTAATTCATTTTCCAGATTAAAAATCTGCATTTGTAGGTAGCATTCATGGCTTCCTCTAATATGTTCAAAAACAATTAATCTGAGTTTATATTTGAGTAACTTAAGAACTTACTCTGTTTGAATTTCGGCATCAACAGTATTGTTAGATTCCACGGTTCCATATATATTTTCTGTCATAGGACTTTCCATTCTAGATCTAAAATCATCAGATATAAAAAAAACCATTACGTAGTACATAAAATGTCCTTACTCAATTGTTTCACTAATCAATTGATTTACTAGCGATTTCCTCTGTCTTTTAATAAGACGGGTTGTCCGGTCTGATATTTTGTTTTCCACTGGCAGGAGTAATGTAGGGACCGCGTTTTTATTTAATATTCTTTTAATAGTGGAAGGCAAAAGTCTACTTTTAAGAGTGTAACTTTCTTCACTGAAATGTACTGAACATATCCTAGCGTTTTTAAAACTAATTTTGTTTTTTTTGTCACACACTTCACTCCACAATTTCGACATGTCTGGATTTTTAGGAAACGTAAAATACTGAACATTTGTTATTGCAGCATTTGGTTTCTTATTATTGTTATTATTTTTGCAACCTCTTACACTACAGTACACCATGATGATAAATTGTCTTTAATATCTGTAATTTTTTATTTTATTATATTGACTGTAAACAATAATTTTTAATGATTAGATACCTCGCACGAACGAATAAACTTTCAAATGGTAGACAGTAAAAAGATCTTGATGACGTCAAAGCTTTTCAAGATGGAAACGAAGCTTTTCCTTATGAGCTTACCTTGTATTATTTACTGTGTTTCCATGAGCCAGGGTAGAGTTTTCGTTCAGTAAAAAGAAAGCTTTTTCTCTCAAGATCACTCGATGCTGTTTCCATGACGGTTCTGGGTTAAAGTGACAGATAATTAATTTTACATTGCCTCGCCGTTGGTATGTGTGCAGTAAAGGATACTGAAACACACACATATGCAAAACCCGGCTTAATCGGACTGGCTTCGTTGAGTTTACTTGGATTTAACGACACTTTACTCAATCCGCGTTTCCATGGGCGCTTAATATGAGTAAACTCAGGATAAACTCTGCATGGAAACACAGTAATTGTACCATGCAGTAGACTAACCCCTTAATAGTATTTCATCAAAAATAATATTTTAATGTAAAATAAAAATTCAATTTTTTTCAAATTCAACTTTAATGTAGGGGTAGTTTTACCCCCTTAAGTGGTGAAAATAAATAATTTTTGGGTTACAATACTCATACAATCGAATTTGAAGCATAAACTTGAAAAAAAAATTTACAAATTTTTTATTTTCAGTTGATTTAGGGGTGGTTTTAACCCTTTAGGATTATCCCTTGTTTTAAAGTTTGGCTGATTTAGTATAAATCAACCACCAAATCGCAAATAAATATAAAAAAAGGATTTCGTTAGATTATTTTTCATTATTATAGAAATTATCGCAAACAACCCTTACAAAGGGGTATTTTTTCGTTTTTAAGGGTGACGCCCATATTTTAGGACCGCAGGACCCCGATTTTCGTAATCAGCGACCCAAAATACATGTAGGGTTCGCATTTATTAATGGTGTTATGTTGGAACACCCCCGTTCGCGTTTTGAATGGACTATTTATGCAATAAACCCCTTTAAATAAATATTTAGAGCGTTCTGGCAAGCATTAGGTGAAGGGTAAATGTTCTGGCATTAATTTTTATAAATGGAGAATACTATCAAAAATAATCTCCAGAAAACTCATGAGTAATACTATAACAAAATTGAACTTTATTTTTTACCCTCTTTGTAATTTTGGGGTAGTTCATCCCGGGCTGCCAGAACTTTTATTGTTAAGCAGGCATATAAGATTTAGTGTGGAAATTTTCATGAGGGATGAAATGACAACACAAAATACGTCGCTGGCTCTCCCTCTATTTGGTTTAGGTAAAAATACCTAGTTGAAATTCACGGGACCGCACGGGATTGCGCAAAGTCTATCTTCTCTTGACAAGAGTTCAAACAAGACTTTGCGGTTAGTTCAGCTTCTGAGCGAAATGTATGAACGCAAACCTTTGAATGTGTTGGACACAAAATTTCATCAAATTTTACTTAAAAAGTCCCGTGAATTTCAACTATGTATTTTTACCTAAACCAAAGGTTTGATGTTTAAAATAAAAGATTTGATAGAATAAAAAGAAAACTAATAAACAAAAAGAAGAAAACAAACATAGTGGTGCGAAGTATGTACACAATATAAGTGGCATGTCTCAAACGGACACCGAAAATAAAGCGGACACCAAGAAGTGTGGTGCAAGTGGAAATGTAACAATTAGCATTAGCGAAACATCGCTAACGTCGGCAAGTGACGATAATAGTGAGCGGCGCTGTGGCAACAAACGCCGCAGAAAACTAAAATCCCAGCGAAGCCTGGCGCAAAAGAAAAGTATCTCAGATTATCGGTTATAATGAGTATTGAAATTCTGTATAGTTTCTATATCCGGTAAATGTGGCAAAGGTGTTAATATTGGCATTTCTGTTTATTCAGCCGATATACCTAATATCTCCCTGTATTTTTGTAACGCTATAACCGATTTTCATGAATAAGGTATCTGAATTTTGTATAGCGGTATAGCTACCGCTATATAAGTTGTTTAATGTGGACAACTAGTTTTAATGGTTTAGGTACTTGAACCTATATCAAACAAGTGTACCCAGGTGCTTGATCCAGTGTACTGTGTAAGTGGTGGTAAAAGTTTTAGCCCAAGTGATTAAACTTGTGCCAACTGAAATTATGGATGTGGAATAAAAATACTGGAGAGTGATAACTAAAATGCACTAGTTACTTCTTGTCAAAAAATAATTCCCAATTTATTTCATGGTTCCTCTACAAAGTTGTTACAATGGTGGGGTTAAAATCAATATAAAAATTGATTTTTATAAATGCCTATTTTGCAATACCAGCGTTATTAGTCGTACTTCAATTGATTTAAATTTTACTTGTGAAAATCGCTGATTTTGCAAAATAGGCAATACATGAATTTATTGACCTAAAATTGGTTCATGAAAGTTCAAAACAAAAATGTGATTATTGTGCGTGATTATTTTTTCTTGTGCAAATTTATATTTTTATTTTGTTTTGTTGTTTATAAATTTTTAAAGGTAATGACCTTTTTTAAATTGTACATTTTGCCCCCGTTGATCTATGATCAAATATCGAATCATTATCATCAATGTCGAAGGTAAATGCTGGATTACGGTGGTCATGCTGGTTCTTCGTGGACGCCTTAGTTTATACCTTGCACTGCTAGTTGTAACTACAGCCGGAGGTATTGGTTTTTTAAGTTGGTAGCACAGAAAGGCCAAGGCCAAGGCTGATATACCCAATGGTATACTGATGAATATCATGATGCTGGACACGTGAAACACCCCGTTCAGCTTTTTTAAGTTCATTTACACCTCTACGT
This sequence comes from Thereva nobilitata, assembly GCA_963855945.1. Taxonomy (NCBI): domain Eukaryota; kingdom Metazoa; phylum Arthropoda; class Insecta; order Diptera; family Therevidae; genus Thereva; species Thereva nobilitata. Next base: position 79,014,364 of record OY979695.1, read on the forward strand.
AGTCTTGCATATTCATCTGATAAGTTGTTGATTGCGGTCACATCATGTTTTATATCTGCAGTTTGTTGCAATTTGCTGATGTTGAAATTATCTGTTGACGCAACAAACGACGTTTTAAATGAAGACGCATATAACTTATGTGGCTGAATCGTTGTGAATTCGTCTTTTATGATACAGTCATCGTCGATTTCAATAATGCCTGTGCCATACAATGTTTTTTGGTAAGTGTCTTCGTTACAAATGACGTTGATGAAGGTTTGTTTAAAAGTTACGTATAACCAATGATTTCTTTGGAAAAGTTGAGTCCATCTAGGTCCGTTATTGACTTCTATAACTTGACAGTTATTCAATGAAGATCCATGAATGAGTATATCTAATTCACAAATGGTAGATTTTGGACTAGCGCGGAACATAAGATGGTGTTGCTTACACATATATTGGAGAGTAGTGCTGACGGTGCATAATGCTAGTTCTTGGTCTTTCAATGCATAGTACTTATCTCTATGCATATCCACGATGAGGTAATTATTCTCAATGAAAATCATTTTCTGTTTTCCATCCTGTAGCCATGGTACTGGAACAATGTGTAAGAGTTCGAAACGTTCGTACGTTACAAGTGGAATCTTTAATTTGAAGATAATACATGTAGGCGTGATTCCTGTTTCAATCGTTATAAGACTATATAACTCTAAAATGTTTGATACTGGAGGTAATCGTAGCGAGGATTGTAAATTATCTTTGATTTTTCGCATTTTAATAGTCATTTGGTCTGGTGTTACAATGCTTGGATTTATTTTCCCATGATGACTGTCTATGACCATTTGTAAAATAGAATCTTGAAGTCTTCTGCAATTTTCCATCATTATCAGTAGTCTGGTTGCTGCTTGGTTGTATAATTTATCTAACTTCTGTTGATGTAGCTCATTGCCTACCATTGTAGTCAATTGATTAGTATCTTTAATGAATTTGTTAATCTCTTCGAAGTGCTTTTGGTTCTCTAATTGAGTATGTTCCATAAGTTGAATGGTGTTGTCTATAACTGACGTCTGCTTCTTAATTAATATAAGAATTTGCTCGTCATTTTCTCGTAAGTTGTTAATAGTAGTTTCCATCCGTTGAGCATAATCGGAGTCGAGTACACCAAATAATGAGTTGGCTAAGTTTCCCACAATATTTAAAGCTCCTCTTTTTCTTCTGATGGTCGTGTTATTTCGCCTTAGATAATGACCTTGCTCTCTCAAATATTCCAGCTGTCGAACGAAATGATCGGTTGTTGTACTACAATACTTATCTGTTCCTCGGGTACATATATCTCTGAGTTGGTAGACTCCTGCAGAGATTGTGTTGAGCTCCCCCCAAAATGTTGACATGTTGTAATATATGATCAATGTCCATTCATTATTAATCAAGTTAACCATTCCCATTCTTTCAAATATTGCTCCTGGTGACTTCGTATGTATTTTGATTACATGTGTTCCCATAGTTGTTGCTAACATTGTGGTTAGCAATTAAGTTGTTGCAACGGAAACTTTAGAATTACTCTTTTTACGTTTTGAAGGTGGTTCACAGTCTTGTGATTTATATTCATTTGATGAGTTTGTCGCCTCGTTTGATGGTTGTTCATGAGTTGTATTATCTGCTTCCATAGGTAAGAGTGCTAATTTGTGTATTGGCCGTCTCAAAACCCCACTTGATGTTTTAACGTCTGCTACTCGAACAAATCCATCTTCTCCTTCGATGACTTTAGTAACTCTACCCAACACCCATTTTAGTACTGGCAAATTGTCTGAGAAGTCCTTTCTCTGACTTCACGGCTGCTTCCCACAGTCCTCCAAAATGTGGTGATCGAGGTGGAATAAAGCTGAACGTAATACCTTTATTGTGACAAAAAAAATGTAATGTCCTTTTCTGCCGTAGACGAATATATTGTTTCATACAATTCTCCGAGTTTATTTTTAGCACCGACAAAATTAGTTGTATTGCCACAGTAGATCTTATTGCAATTTCCTCTTCTAGATGTGAATCGCTTTAGTGCTGCTATGAAAGCACTCGTGCTTAAATCGGTGACAAGTTCCAGATGCACTGCTTTAGTGGCAAAACAGCAAAACACTGCTATATATGATTTTTGAGGCTTCTTACCTCAATCAACTCCAGTATTAACGAATGGTCTAGCTCAGTGGTCGGCAAACTTATTAGCCAAAGAGCCAAATATGAACATTACACAATTTTAAAAAAAAATTGGGAGCCAAATCTGCTTATTTAGTAAACTTTTACTACACTAAATAAGTAAGTAGTACACCAAATAAAACTAAATGTCATACTTAATAAATATTTATTAATGCGAACAATGTCATTGCATCTCATTGGAAAGTTCGGTTTGTATGGTGTGGTTTTTAATTTTAGGCATGATTCCAAGTTCTCATCAATAAAGACGACTTCTCAGTTTACTCTTGATAATGTTCATGCATTGTTCGCATATAAATGTTGAACCGAAAAAGGAAAGAACAGCAAACGCAAGCTTTTTCAGCTGATCGTAAAAATCAGGAATACTATTCCAAGCGTTGAAAAAGGTCATGTCTTCCTTCTCCAGGTCATTCAAAGCAGACCACTTGTGCTGTGAACTAAGATCACATTTTCTTCTTCTCCAATATTTCCAATTCAACACAAAGACGTTCGAATTTAGAGCGCCATATCTCCTTGTTTTTTAAATACAGCAATTGTATTTCAAAGCTACCAATGTCAATATCAAAAGGTGAAAATTTCAACACGGTTATCGTAGCATTTTTGACAAATGCTAAAGTTGCTCTGCTGTTTTTAAATTCCTGAAACCTGCTGAGAAATGCTTCCCTCATATTTAAAATTATTGTTTTAAAATGGTGTTTATCAATAGAGGAATTGTTTTCTTGGCGATTCTTCAGCAGGCTTGGAAAGTGAAAGAATGTACATATAAAGATAACTTCACTTTATTCATTCGGCATGCACGCATCCCTTCCCAAATTATTTTGATAAGTTATTTCTGCGTTTGTTGCCTTTTAAATGAAAAGAGGGGAAGTGATAGAACAAAATTTATAAAATTTGGCAACAAGGTGCGCAGAACTGTTCAAATTTTTTGTGTCACGGAGTTTGAAAACATCTATACATCTGTATCACACCGGAGTACGCCGAAAACATACGAACAATTTTAGCCGGTAGTTTGCACATGGTTTGTGTTTACGTTTACGAAAACTAATAAAATTAAACTCAATTGTTCGTTACGTTTTACAACAATATAAAATTTTAATTACCTAACTATCTTTTAGCTTAAACAAAAAATTATACCTGTTCTCGATTTATTGAAGAATTTTAATTTATCAAAATAAGATGTAATTTTTTTTACCAAGTTTTTTTTTAAATGAAAATATTATTCCGTAGATATTTGTGCCAGAGCCGCACTTAAGGTGTCAAAGAGCCACATGCGGCTCTGGAGCCGCACTTTGCCGACCACTGTCTAGCTGGTTGAACTCTTGCTTCTGGTAAATCTCCCATTATTTGAGCTAGTGTTGTTGGCTTCCTCTTTGCACAAATAATACATTTATTTGTAATATTTCGTGCCATATTTTTATCCTTCATCGGCCAATATTTTTGTCTGGTGATATGTAGGAGTGCTTGTGCACCGACGTGTTTGTTGGTCTTGTGAATATGATCTTGTACAAGCCTCGTAAACCAATGATTGTACGGTAACAATGCCGGATGTTTAGCTTCATACGTTAAGGTTGATGATTGTATTCTGCCACCTACTCTCAAGACGCCATTTTTATTGATAAAGGGTGACAAACTACTAATATGGCTTGAAGAAGATAAATTCGAATGTCTCTTAAGTTGTTTCAATTCGTCACCGAACGTATCTGCTTGGATTGCCACAATAATTTTCGTTAGAGCAAACGCTAATTCCTCTGTCGTAAGTAGGTTATTTTTGGGCTCCGTTTTCGTTTCTTTGAAATATGTTCGTGACAGTCGTAAACAATATGCGACGATTCCGTTCAGCTTCATCAAAGAGTTCCCATGATTGATCTGTTCTAATAACGTGTGCGAATCCACAGACATTATCAGAACCTTCTTTGCTTGCTTCCTTTCATATTGTGACGCTTCTCGGTTATACAAGTTGGGCCATTTTGTTTCTGGACCGTACAAGAATAGTGGACCATAAGCCCATAAATGACAATCTTTGAATTTTGCGGTTGTGGCTCCTCGTGAAAGTATATCTGCTGGATTTTGTTCTGATGGCACGTGTTTCCACTGCTTTGCACTTGATAATTGTTGAATAGATGCAAGGGCGGATCCACCGTTGTGGGCACGATGGGCATGCCCACAACCCTAATAGACTTGTGACGTCACACTTTCACCGGCTTTTGAGATTGATAGGCTGATGATATTGTATATCCTATGCATGGCCGCCCTAAGATATATGGGGCCCGTGGGCTACTAAAAATAATGCGCCCCTCTTCGTAAGGAAATACACGGGATGTCTGGGGGAGGGCTGGCCCCGCAAAGCTATACAAAAGTGTCAGAACTCGAAAAAGTCAATTTATTTAACACTAAATAAAAATTTAATTCATTTAATTTTCTGGGTCCCAAAGAAGTTCGTAAATATTTGTTTTGTCACACATGCACCGTAAGTGTCTCTTACCGTACCTCTTTGCAGGACGGTAAGTGGCACTTTTCAGACCTCTCCGAGAGAGCGGGCTGTAAAGTCTTTACAGTCCTGCTTGGAGTTACTGTGATTCCTGAAAAACCGCGGGCACGATATTTACTGGCTTACGATAAATTTCAAAACTGGAAGGAGGAAAGAAATGTGAAGGCGACGACAGAAAGTTCGTTATTGGTTTACTTTAAGAAAGTGTCAGAAAAATATGCACCATGAAGTCTGTGGTCGACTTATTCAATATAAAATTGATGGCGCACTCGTGACAAAAAGGACGGTACGCACCTCGGGCAGTAAGAAGGCCTTTACGGATTCGAGCGTTGCCTCCACTCGCCTTCGGCGATCTCCGCTCTCGTCCGTAAAGGCCTTCTTACTGCCCTCGATAAGTAATGTACTATTTATCTTTTTCAGTGATTCGCCGGTGCAATTTGTATTGGCAAAATGTACTTAAAAAAATGCGTAGGGTTGTAAGTTAGTATAAAGACTCAATTTTCGAGTCAATTATTGTCCTTAATCTAAGTTCCGCAGTAGATACATATATTTTGTTTATTTGCCAATAAATATGAGTGTTTAAAATGAAAGCATTCTTCAATAAAATTATTTTTTAAATCGTCCATATACTTTTCGCACAACTTTGCAGCATTCTTACTAATTGTGTCTTCATTTAATTTTTTTAAATTGACCAGAAACCCAAATTTTGAGTAAATGGTATCATAGGCACACTTTCACTTTGTAGATTATCAATAATAGCATAATATGTACATATTTGGCCAGTTCTACTAAAAAGGGAATAAAATTTAATTATTTTTGGATTTTAATCATTAACTCGTTCGGCTGAAACCAAACATAGTCGTTACCTACTATGCTGATTTCTGTATGATCTTTACAGGTTTTCTGGCAAAGAAACACTTATGATTATTACCTTAAAATAAGTTCCTTAAGAAAATTGCTTGTTAAACGTCTGTATGTGCACTTAAATTTTCGATTTTGCAATGTCGCCCCACAGCGAAGTGATAATTTTCACTAGGTAGTTTTGAGCTATAAATATTTGTTTAAGATAAGTGATTTTGAATGCCCAATTAGAAACCATTGTAAACCTATATTTGAATTTAACTTTAAGGACCTACATATGTAACTTGAAACATGATGAATCTACGACCCGAGCCCACTAAAATTCCTTGATTTGGAGAACTGCCCATTTATGCGGAATTCGTTATTGTCATCAAATTTAACTTCTTTCGACGTATTTTCGTCATACTGTTTTCTGTTTTTGCGTATTGGTTTGCGCTCATCACATCCGGACAATTTTGTACCTTCAGATTTGTAAAGGTTAAATGATTCTGTATTTCGTTTCGACTGATCAGATTTTTCTAAAGAAGCCTATAATTCAATAATGCTTTCAGTTGTAGTAGCAACTTTTTCAAGTGATATTAGTTTTATCTATGATTTAGAATATTTCGCTTCAAAATGCTACCATAAGAGCAGTTTTCAGTGAATTGAACTCATTTCACAACCTCAGCTTCAGTTTTTGTTGCAGGCCCCACAAAAATTGCCGCCCCAAAAAGGCTTGCGGCCCGGGGCTATAGCCCATTTACCCCTGTGGTTATGGTGGCCCTGATCCTATGCCTTAATAATATGAAAAAAATATGAGTGTGCTTCAGACCACACTTGTTTACCCAACAACTGCCGAAATATTAACCAGCAGCAATTGATATAGTGGAGGTCTGTCGGATATATAGTACGCTTTCAGAAAAGTAAGGCCAACGACAGATGCAGGAAGTATAGTGACGAGACTAACGAGGGACTTAATACAAGTACAATTTCAAAATATCAATATTTATGAATTCCTATTTACATTAAAACCTAAAATCGAAGCAAAGGTTTTATGATAACTGAAATATTTTCGATTGAAACTGGCCTAAAGATCGCCTAAAAACTGCATCAAGTGAAGTTCCATATGTTGTGGTACTTTTGTCAATATTGGGTCTGTTTAGACGCTTCGCTCCCAAGAACGTTCCTCACGAACTTTGTTAATGAAGGGAGAAGTGGGGTGGTACCTCTCATCATCGCCACATTCCCCTGGAGATTGTCATGTATGAATTTCATTATTTCGCGTAAAGTTTTATGCGGCGATACATAAATAACTACCATCAAATTCATCTGTTCTTTTTCGGCCATAGATCTGCTTACACACATTTCATGGTGATTTATGGTGACTAAGCGATAGCGTTTTTGAATATCTGTATGAGATGTTAAAACATTAGCGGGGTCCTCATCATATTCTTCATTTTTCATCCAAGATTCTGATAAAAGTAATACATTCATTTCTTTTTACAACGTCGTCATCTAAATCTTGTCCGTTCGCACCTATACTTTGACAATTCAGCAAAAGTGTTGATAATCCTAGTCTATTTAAACCCGAGTAAAAATATTTTAGTTGGTTAGTTTTCTTAAAAGCATGCACGCGCCGCACCTAGGATGCATAGCGAACAAATGCGAATGCCACACGGGTATGCATGCTCCCCCTACAGGCATGGCATGTTACGCTCCCGCTACATGCATGAACATTTATAAATGCATCGGCATCGGCATAGACGATTCCAAACGTGGGTGTTGTTTTACCAAGCAGTCCCCCAACTAAACACTGTTTGACTCCCTTAAGGGTTGAAGATAATTTATTTTTGGCTGCTAATACCTAAACCAAAGTACAAGCAAAAAGCAGAAAAAAATAAACCTGGATATCGATGAAATTATCAACGATTTCGCGAAAAAGAAACGTAAGCTTGAATTTGTAATTTAAGTAAGCACCTAGATAAAATTATTTAATTTAAAATGTATACTAGCGTTTAATTTAATTTGATATCCTTTTAAGGTGTAAAAATTTCATCAAAGTCGGTTCAGTAGTTTAGAGTCTAACTGTGACATTGTGATGTGCAAACAAACGCACATTTACCTTTGTAATTTTCGTGAGCGAACAAACTAACATTTTACAGGTTAATTAATTTACCTACTAGTGTTTGCCCCACGGCTTTGCCCACGTGGAACTATACACTGTACAAAATCTTGGTCGGGCGTCAGATATTTTGTAAGCATTTCCATGTAGGAATGCACTATATCAATCATGAGCGAGTTCATACTCCGACTCGCACTTGGCCGATTTTCGGGTGGCTGTGCCCACCACTTTTTTTGGGGGCTGGATCCGCCCCTGAATAGATGCTACTCTGTTTGCAACAAAGGTTTGATGTAGAGCTGGTTGAGAGTTGATCCAGTCTAATGTTATAGTTGAATCAGACCATAGAAAGTTTTCATATTTTGTTAAATCTAAGTCTTGCTTTATTATATCATTTAATTCTGCAGCTAGAAGGGCAGCACATAATTCCAAACGAGGAAGAGTTGTACCTGAAGCCGGCGCTACCTTTGATTTGGCACATAAAAGTTGAGTTGATATAGTATCATCTTTGTATATTGCTCTGATATAGACTGCTGCTCCATATGCTTTCATGCTGGCATCTGCAAACGTGTGAATCTGAATATCGACAGGAATTCTTTTCCCAAAAAGATGTCGTGGAAATCTTACATCATTTAAATTTTCTAAATCTTCTCTAAATTTTATCCATGCTTCATGATATTCTGTTGTAAGTGCTTCGTCCCAACCAAGTTTTGATTTCCACAGTTCTTGCATGAATAATTCAGCTCGGAGTATTGCCGGTGACACTAACCCTAATGGGCCAAAACACTGTTCGTTTTGTAACTCCACAGTAAAAAAATTTTACTACATTAAATGTAGGCAATTAAACGCCTACTCTGAAAGCTGTAATTTTCAAACGCTCTGTAAAATTTCAATTCAAATGTACAATTACAAAGCAATTCGTAAACCATTTCCATAAGCTTGGTAAAATTACCATCGCAATGGATTTGCTTTACAGTTCCAAATGTAAAAAAACTAATCAGAAGACGAATATTACGTTACTACTACTAATTGCTCCTTTAATCCCTCATGGGACATAGGGCGGAAACAGTTGCCCTCCAGCGGATTCTGTTTTGCGGGACAGCTCTCAGCTCTGACCAGGATCTCCCGGTTGTTGCGGCCTCTGCTAATAGGGTTCACCTCCACGTTGTTCTAGGTCTTCCGACTCGACGGGTTCCTTGCGGATTCCAGTCGAGGGCCTGTTTGGCTAGATTATCGTTTTCGCGTCGCAAGGTGTGGCCAATCCAATTCCATTTCCTTCGCCTGATTTGGTCGTCTATCCTTTCTTGGCCGGCACGGCGCCATAGTTCTTCATTTGAAATTCTATCTTGCCAGCGGATTTTTAGGATACGACGTAGGCATCTGTTGATGAAAACTTGTAGGCGCCCTGTGATGAATTGGGTGACTTTCCATGTTTCGCAACCGTACAAAAGAACTGCCTTAACGTTGGAGTTGAACAGCCGCAATTTGGTGTTAATTGAGATCTCCGTCGATCTCCATATGTGAAACAGGCATGCATACGCGCTTCTTGCTTTATTTATTCTGGAACTGACGTCTTCTTCTGTACCGCCGTTTTCGGTAATAATACTACCGAGGTAACAGAATTTATCTACCAGTTCCACGTCACGGTTATTTAGCGCTGTTGGTTCAAGGGTGTTTGCATTTATCCGCATTTCTTTGGTTTTAGTCGGATTTAGCCTTAAGCCTGCTGAACTACTTTCTGTTGCCAAATTGTTTAACATGTTTCTGAGGTCCTGGTGCCTGTGGGCTAGCAAACAGATATCATCCGCGTAGTCGAGGTCCTTAAGGCGGTCTAACAATCCCCATTGTATGCCACCTGTTCTAGTATCTAGAGCGCTGACAAGGATGTCGTTTATTACTATAAGAAATAGTAATGGCGAAAGTAGGCATCCTTGCCGTACTCCTGAGCTCACTTCAAAGCTGTCGGAGAGTTTTCCATTGTGAAGAACTCTGCATTTGGAATTGTTGTATAGAGCTTTTATCAATTCTATTATTTTATTCGGCAGTCCACGTTGCCGAAGAGCTCACCATATAAAGCTCCTATTAACCGAGTCGAACGCTTTCTCATAGTCTACGAAAGCAAGGTAAAGGGGGGATCGGAATTCAGTAGACTGCTCCACTATGATTCTCAAGGTGTTAATGTGGTCTATGCAGGAGCGGCCTTTTCTGAATCCAGCCTGCTGTCTTCTAAGCGTTCGATCTACTGCCTCTCTTATCCTTGATAGTAATATGTGGGACAAGATTTTGCCCACAGTAGATAATAGACAGATGCCTCTCCAGTTGTCACATATTGTTAGGTCCCCCTTTTTTGGTATTTTGACTATGATACCTTCCGTCCAATCCTCCGGAAAGGTACAGGTGTTCCATGCTATTTCCAGGATTGGCTGTAGCGCATCTGCTATGAGGCTTGAGTCGGCTTTCAACAATTCTGGCGGGATGCCATCTTTTCCAGCTGCTTTACCATTGGCCATTGCATGAATTGCGTTTACTATTTCAGTCTTGGATGGGGCACGAGTGGTGATTCTTATTGGCTGTGCATTGTTGCTGTTGTTTTCCTGAGGTTCCTGTGTAAATGAACCATTCAGGGCGGCGAAGAAATAATCTCTCCATCTTTGGAGTTGCTCCTCGTCGCTGCACAGCAGCCTTCCATCCGCACTCTTTACGGCATGCTTTTTAGTAGAGTGCTTTCCCGAGAGCTGTTTAGTGATTTGGTACAGCACCTTACTGTTGCCTGTGTTTGCCGCGTTTTCCGCTTTCTCTGCGAGCTCATTTATATGCCGCCTTTTATCACGCCGGACACTTCTCTTTACCTCCCGGTGCAATTGGGAGTATTCCCGTTCAAGTTGTTGTCGTTTTTCCGGGTCGCTTGTAGAGTTCACGTTATTTTTGAGGGCCCTTCTGCGTTCAATTTTTTGCCAGGTTGTGTCCGAGATCCAGTGTTGCTGGTTTCTTTGGACATAACCGATGCTTGTTTCCGCTGCTGTTATTATAGCGCCCTTTGTTGTGCTCCACAGCTCTTCAATATTTGTGTCGTCAGAAACGGTTTGCTGGTTTAAGATTTCTTGCAGTTTGCCAGCAAATTCTCGCTTTTTGGTGCTCTCACGCAGAAGGTCTACGTTAAACCGTCGACGGTTTATGGCATCGCGTTGCACGTTTCTGATTGCAGCGATTTTTAGGCGGATAGTTGCTACTACCAAATGGTGGTCACTTCTAGTGTCTGCTCCCCTAAAGCTCCTGACATCCTCCAGAATAGTTCTCCATCTGCGGCTGACGGCCACGTGATCTATCTGATTTCTCGTTCTACCATCGGGCGATACCCAGGTCTCCTTGTGTATCTTCTTGTGACAAAAGTAAGTTCCACCTACCATGAGTTGATGGGAACTACAAAAGTCAACGAAAAGTTCACCATTTTGATTAGTATCTTGGCTTAGGCCTTGATTTCCAATTGTGTTTTCAAGGCCGGTGTTGTTGGGCCGATCTGTGCGTTTAAGTCACCCATCAAAACAATGATGTCTCCCCTTGGAATAGAGCGAAAAACCTCATTCAGTCGCATATAGAACTCGTCTTTGATGTCATCGTCTGCGTCTTCAGTTGGAGCGTAGCATTGGACTATCGTAGTACTTCTTAGTCTGGTACGTAGGCGCACGGTAATAATCTTCTCAGAAACTGGTGACCAGCTAATGAGGCTGGACCTGGCTTCCTTGGTGAGTATTACGCCAACGCCATTCCTACGATTTTCAGTTTCGTTTCTCCCAGAATATAAGAAGGACTCACCGTTTGGGCAGATATGTTCCCCCGCATCAGGCCATCTGGTCTCGCTGAGTCCCATGACCTTCGACTTCATCCAGCCGTCCATCAGCAAGCAGAGTTCTCACATTCCATGATCCGATTCGTGTCCTGTTTCGAAAAGCAAAGGTCGTCGTCGTGTTGTCCGTCCGGTTCCGAGGCAATGTTTGCCGATTCGTAGCAATTGTGTGTTTTATGGGAGCGGGTTGCTAACCCTCAGCCCAACCGACTTAAAACTCTGCTTTGAGGCGCAGAGAACTCGCCATTCGACCGTCTCCCGTTAGCTCCTTCCGAAGAAGTACCCCAGGGGGCACCGCGGGGAGGTGGGATTAGGACTTGCTAACAGAGCTGCTAGGTGTTCGTCTGCAGTGACTCTTCTCGGGTTTTGGCAGAAGTGACAAATCGGGTGCCACCACCTTCCGAGGTCTTTGTTAGCCATTCGCCCCCCGCGAATTACGTTAGCAACGGTAAAATTGCATTCACACGCGGGAAATAGTTTACACAGCAAGATGTAATTTTAGTTTACTCCTCTGGAAATGTATTCCCACCCATTTGTGGGAAAGTTACCCTTAAATTGGAAAGAGTTTAAAGAAATGTAGCTTCCAAAAAAAAATTAAACCCAGTTACACTTACGAGATGATTTATTATTAAAAATTAACAAAACAAACAAAAATTGGACTTATACTAGCCCATCCTTTTAAAAATAAGTTTTTGGTCAAATAAAGCTTTCACATTTGCATTTCATTTTAAAGTTAAGCTTGAATATATTTATAGTAAACATATGTAATTTAATAAATTCATTGATTAAAGATATGTATTTATAGTTATAGTACTTTACATAAGCATACTCGTTTTACGTATTTGTTGACATAGGATTTAAAATACATAGGTATGTACATATAGTACATGTACACATATTCAACATATTTCACTTTAATTATTATACATTTTTTAGTAACCTATGTATGCAATTGTGTAAGCAGTTATTTTTGAAAGTGGTATAGGTACATTAGGGTGTCCCTAAAAAAATAAAATTTTTACGTACTTCTGAAAAAGTTCACAAATTTCATGTAAGTGAAGAATATAACCATTTTTTTTAATATCATATGTAAAAAGTCGTGCCGCAAGTGGAATGAAGTTTGAAAAATCGCTTTTTTTACCATTTTAAGAGGTAATGAATACGATTGTGTTCTTGTGTCTTTCATTCATATATATTTTAGGCTGAAATAGCTCATTCAAAAATTCTGTTTTAAAACAATTCAAAAATCGACACTAAATGGCGTTTATGTCGATTTAAGACAACCATGAACCATTTTATATTTATCATATTGAGTTTGAATATATTTTCAAACGATGGACCGATTGATGGACTTCATTCCACTTGCGGCACGACTTTTTACATTTGATATTAAAAAAATGTTATATTCTTCACTTACATGAAATTTGTGAACTTTTTCAGAAGTACTACGTAAAAATTTTATTTTTTTAGGGACACCCTAAGGTACATATATCCAAATTTGGGAAAAAAGTACTTACATTTAAAAAAACATTTTCGAAGCAAAAACTCAAACTTATACGATTTTTAAAAATAACGGCTATTTGTACTGTACACATACACATATTAATGAATTATTGTATGTTTTTCACGTTAGCTACTAATCTAATAACTTTCGACATGGCAGTTATACTGGTTTTCTTTCCCCTACTGCCATCTGAATAGTTCCCAAAAATAAACCTTTGCAAAAATTCATATATTTGCGACACTTCCTTCGGATATTCGATGTTCAAAATAAAGTAAAGACAAAAAGCTTGAGTAAGAGCTTCCTTAAAATTCATCGATGACGAGTTTACTAATTCATTGTCAGTAAACAAATAATAAATTGTATTATCACCGGTTTCTAGAATATACAAAATTATTATTCTTACTTAAATTGAAATCTATGAAATGTGAATGTACACACCAACTATGGCAAACCATGGCGTTGGTTTAGGAGGTTTAATTTCAGAAAAAGTTGTCCCAACCTGCAAAATCATAAAAAGCTTTAGATTTTTAAATTTACAATAAGACTTGTACTTACAGGGAAAAGTTTAAAAATTATAGTCTCATCTTCGTTGAAAAATTTGCATAAAAATGCAATAGCTGTTGAATATACATTGCTTCTGTCAGTCCGTTTAATATGTAACATTAGCTTTGCCTTGTTTTGCTCTCCATATGTAATTATTTTGTTAATAGATGCGTCGAATGTATCCAAAACTTCTTTCACATCAGTTGAAGTCAATTTCCGAAAATGTTTGAAAATAAAGTCTTTTTGCAATAGAAAGGGCCACTCCTTCTTAACATCCTTTAAAGAAGGACTGACGGCAAGGTTATTTAAGAATTTTCTTTGATAAGGATAAAAAAATCCATATTTTCTTCTATCTCCGCGTATTCCCTAGTAGAAAATGTCTTTTGTGAACTTAACCTAATCAGGTTGTTCTTTTTAAACATTACATCTATATCTTCTTCTTCGTTTTCGCAAGCAGCCCAATTTGAACAAGTTGCCTCAAATTTTTTGGAGATTTTTCGTTTTGCAAGTGGTATATTCAAAGTGTTACTTCCAAGACTTTTTAATGGTCTATTTAAATAGTTATTTCTGTGTAGGAGTGACGTTATAAGAGGAGAATGTTTAACAGAAATTGTATTGCCGGCGGTATCACTAAAGGAGAACGATTTTGGAGATCTCTGTATTAGCTGATTAACCGTATTGCGAAAAACTTGTACAGGAATGAATGTTGAAAAGGTTCTTAGTTCGTCCACAAGAATATGAATCACAGTTTTCAGATGTGGTCCTAATTTTTCGCCCTTTTCACACATTTTGTTCACTGTCTTGGGGAATTTTTCCCACGGAATACGAAATTTGTCGAATGTGTTTTTTTACGACGATGTTAATATTTTCGTTGTCAGAATCAGACAACACCCCGCTGGTCATACTCAAAGTTGTTGATAATGACAGATCTGATCCACTTTCGGAAGACATTGAGTGTTCTGATGGTAGGGTGTAATATATAATATTGCTAGTATTTTCAAGCTGGTTATCTGTATTAGATGTAGAAGGTAAGGATGCAGAGGATTGTGAAATAACGGGCGTCCACGTTTCATCCTCTCCCATTAAAATAACTGGCGAATCTTTGATAAATTTTAAGATTTCATCTTCATCAATGACGCTGCCATCAGATTCCAAAACAAGTTTGGAACCAAAAATTCCTTTAGAATTAGCTAAAATTAAATAGATAATGAATAGTAGAATAAATAAAAAAATACATAAAAAATAAAAAACAATTACCTGCTTTAATTATTGCCCGAATAGAGTCCTCGGAAATGACAATTTTCTTCTCTGTACGATTATTATTCCATATCTTAAAGACAGCATTTATTTCATTCTCCATAACGGTTGGTATTTTTACGTAAATATACTGTATGTAGTGTGTTTTACACAATTGCTTGATTTTTTGGTAGTAACTTGTATTAAAAATTTATTAATTTATCCAAATAACTATATGTCAGTAAAGAGTGTAATGTAAAAATTGTGTTGTTGAGAAGCTCGAGCAAATGTATCAACCCTACTTAAAGAGCCGAAGGTGGTGAAAAAATAATTCCATCGTGTGTTCCAGACTTGGTTCCCACTTGGCATCGGTAACGAACGGTCGCATTCCGCTAGTGATCCGCAGTCAAATTATTTTCATAATTATCAAAAGTGCAGTGTAATCATATTTCACTCAGTTCACCCGTGCAAGTGACATCAAAGTGCAGTGTTATCACTTCTCAGTGCACCGGCGAAAAAATCGTCGTCGTCTCTTGTTCACGGCGTGTAGCAATTGGGGGCATGTGCCGTGTGAAAAGCAAACGCGGCAATGCTTATGAACTCGAATAACCCCAAAGACCCGACCGGAAAAACCAGTGCTAATGCAAGCAGTGCCAATAAAGTGCAAAATAATGTAAATGCGCAAAACCAAGAAATGGAAACCGAAGCTAGCAACCAAACAACAAAACCCGAGGGCAACGTTCCCACTGGAATCCAGCGATACTTCAACATCGTAGCCAGCGCTGATAAACGTAAACGTAGCCCTCCCAGCCTTAAGCCTACAACAGCGGCAAAGATCCCTAAGACACAAATCGCCTCATCAAGTAACAGGTACGCCTTATTAGATGTCGATCTAGACGAACTTGCACCGCAATACAAACCGCCACCAATCTACATCCGCGAGCAAAGCGGCAACGCTCTTATCAAAGGTATCAACGAAATTATCGGAAAAGACACCTACTACATAGTTGACCTAAAGAAGGGGGAAATTAAAGAAACAAAAGTACAAGTAAGTAATGAAGTAGCTTATACCCAAGTAGTTAACTGGCTTAACCGCAATGGAAAAAAATTTTACACCTATCAAATGAAAAGCGCAAAGGGGTTACGCGTAGTCTTAAAAGGTATTGACCACAACGTCGATATAAATGAAATCAAAACTGACCTAGAACAGCAAGGCTTTAAAATAAAATCAGTAAATAATATTTTAAATAAGAACAAGCAGCCTCAACCAATGTTTAGAGTAGAGCTAGAACCCGACTGCAGCAAACTCCCCAAAGGCAGAGTTCACCCCATATACGACGTTAAATTCGTCTTAAACCGCAAAATATCAGTAGAAGAGCCATATAAAAGATCTTCCCCAATACAGTGCCAAAACTGCCAAGAGTTTGGGCACTCGAAAACGTACTGCAAACTAACAAGTGTCTGCGTTGCCTGTGGTGAATGCCATCCAGTTAGAGAGTGCAACAAAAATAAGAAAGATCCTAACCTAAAGAAATGCAGCAACTGCAATGGAAACCATACCGCTAATTACAGGGGGTGTCCAGTCTACCTCACAATTAACCGCAGCAAAACCCAAATGAACAGCAAGCATCCCTTCTTAAATCCGTCCCCAAACCAGCATACACCTACATATCCAATCGCACCCACCTCAAACACCCCAGACATCCAACAGTCAACGCACAACAACCCGAACACATATGCAACCGTTCTCAAAAACAACCTCAACCAACAAACAGGCCCACAACAGGACAACATCATCCAAATCCTCATGGCCCTCTCTGCAAATATACAGCAGCTAACCATAACAATGCAGCAGATGCAGAACACTCTAAATAAGCAAACAGATATACTAACCAAGCTACTAAAACCATGAATCAATTAACAATAGCCCAATGGAACGCGAACGGCATTAAAAGCCATTTACTCGAACTAGAGCTCTTCATCAAAAACAACTCAATAGATATCATGCTTGTCTCTGAAACTCACTTAACCAGTAAAAATAAATGCAAAATTCCAGGTTTCAAATGCTACACTACCAACCATCCGGAAGACAAATCGCATGGCGGCACTGCAATATTCGTAAAAAACAGAATAAAACACCATCCAATCGTGAACAGCAAACACGATAATATACATTATACCGCAATCAACATAAGTGAACCAACATCTAACTTCAACATAGCCGCAGTCTACTGCCCACCAAGGTTCCCTATATCTACAGCCCAATTTGATGCATTCTTCAACTCACTTGGCCCCCGCTTCTTGGCCATAGGCGACTACAATGCGAAATCCCCGCATTGGGGTTCTCGTCTCACAACACCTAAAGGCAATCAGCTTCTGAAGTCCATTCTCAAAAACAACCTGTCATGTTCAGCCGGTGGTCTTCCCACATACTGGCCGACGGATAGAAAAAAAATCCCGGATATCATAGATTTCTGCGTTTATAAGAACTTCAACCACAACCAACTAACAGCCAAAACAACTCTGGACTTATCATCCGACCACGCTCCCACCATTTTCACACTTACAAGCACTCCCACATTCACCGCCAAACCTCAAGCCCTCACTAATCATAGAACTAACTGGACCAAATATCAAAAACTAATGGAAAAATCATTCTGCCCACACATCAATCTAAAATCAAAAGCGGATATCGATAACGCTCTGAACTACCTAAATCACACCATCAATGAATGCGCAGAGATCGCGACACCAGCAACAAATGAACTACCCCCCGACAGAACACCAAACCATCTCAATAAGCCCACACTGGATCTGCTAAAAATCAAAAGAAAAGCCAAAGCTAGATGGCAACAAACTAGATCTCCTGAAGCAAAAAGTGCACTAAACCAAGCCACTAAGTCCCTCAAGGCCAAAATTGCAGCGGACAAAAACGATTGCATTAACGAATTCGTATCTGGGTTAAACCACCTCCCAGACACTAATTATTCTATCTGGAAGGTCACAAAACGCATAAGAAAACCTATCCAGCCGGACACCCCTATCAGAGACGCCCATGGCAATTGGATCACAAGCCCGGAAGAAAAAGCGGAAAAATTCGCACAGCACCTGGCCGAAGTTTTTAAACCCATCATTACCGCGCAATCCGTCTATCAAACCAATAGTAGTACAAGTACCTCAAGACCAATAAAATTCACTATTAAGGACGTCCACTCAAAAATAGCAAACATCAACCCGGCTAAATCACCTGGACACGACGGAATCACAGGCAGACTTATCAGAGCTCTCCCTATGTCTAGCATTCTCGGTATTACACACATATTCAACGCCATACTTCGCCTCAATTATTTCCCTCACACCTGGAAAATGTCCAATATAATCATCATACCCAAACCTGGCAAGGACAAAACCAAAATAGACTCCTACAGACCAATCAGCCTATTACCTATACTTTCAAAAATATTCGAAAAACTACTATTAGAAAAAATTCAAACGGCACTAAAGACTCGCCAAATCATACCAGATCATCAATTCGGCTTTCGCAACAACCATAGTACTATTGAACAGGTGCACAAGATAGTCAACGAAATCAAAACGGCATTTGAAGGTAAAAAATACTGCGTAGGACTATTCCTTGATGTAGCACAGGCCTTTGACAAGGTTTGGCATGAAGGACTGCTAATCAAAACAGAAAAATTACTCCCCCCCAAATTCCATGGTATTCTTAAAAGCTATATCGAAGGTAGACAATTTAGAGTAAAATACAACAACCACCTTAGCAAGCCATATCCCATCAAAGCAGGCGTACCCCAAGGTAGTGTGCTCGGTCCAACACTCTACCTAATGTATACAGCAGACTTACCAACAAATAAACACTTCATAACCACCACTTTTGCCGATGACACTGCTGTCCTCATTACCCATCCGAATCCACAAACTGCACGCAGAGAGCTCCAAACCAATGTAGACCAAATAACAAACTGGGCAGATAAATGGGGTATTAAACTCAACGAAAAAAAATGTGAGCAGATTACCTTCACCCTAAGAAAAGCCACTTGCAAGCCTATCCTTATCAACAAAAAACCGGTAGCAATCAAGAACGAGATCAGATACCTAGGGATACACCTAGATAGAAGACTTATGCTGTAAACATAATTGGAACCACGACCACGGCGGCGGCGACGGCAACAGCGATTTCCGGGCTGAAATTCGTTGTGTGAACATAATTGGAGCCACGGCGACTTAATTTTTGTTTTTTTATTGTTATCTGTGAAGAAATATTTTTTCATATAATCATGAAAAATATGAAAAAAATAAGCAATATTAAAAATATTGCATCAATTATATAACAATGGGTTTGTTTAATCAAACCTCAAAATAAAAAATACACACAAATTATGAAAACATAACCTCAGTAAATAAACATCTTTGACAGGCGATAGCTACAAAATAGAAAATAGATTGATTGAGCCGCCGTGGTCCGCGACGTGGCCGTAGCCGTGGTCGAATTTATGTGCACCCTCATATACAGACGTATATTCTATTGGTTTTTGACAGTTCTTGCGAAAGTAGTTGCGTCGGTCGCCCCAATTATGTTTACAGCATTACGTGGAAATCGCACATAAACAAAAAGTGCGAACAGCTAAAACTAGCCTTCAATAACCTTTATTGGCTACTCCATAAAAACTCTAAACTGGGAATCGACACGAAAATTACATTATACAAAGCCATTCTAAAACCCATATGGACCTATGGACTGCAGCTATGGGGTGCAACAAAAACATCAAACCTGGCCAAAGTGCAACGTGCCCAGACAAAAATCATCAGAGCTATTCTAGGTGCCCCAAGGTACGTTCGTAACGAAATACTGCTTAACGACACCAATTTAAACACCGTCGAACAAGAAGCTGCCAAGCTCAGCAGGAACTACATAGGACGCCTGGCCATTCACCCCAACATAACAGCGCGAAAAATTTTAATGTCAAGCAAATTTCGCCGACTTAAGCGATGTGACCCTCTGGAAATCCCATATAAACACACCACTCCGCAATCCACTAACAGTAATAATGGGTAACCATCAAGAGAAACATGTAGACAACACCGGGGAGATCATCAACTCAGTGGTGGTTAGCCCCGTCGATATTAACTCGACACGGATTGAGACAACTCTAATTATACTCACCGCCCTAGTCGGGACAAACTTGGTATACCAGCTCTACAAGGACTATAGAAGATCGCTAAAGAAGAAATACCAGGGCAATGGAAGCTCCAACTGTTCTGGAAACTGCGCCTGACACCACCAGCATAGGAAATAAGTTTCCTCGCAAATCCAACTAACTATCCGCACTGGCGTAATAGTTAATAACTACAGTAGATTTAAGAATTGATGTATCTTATGCTAGAGGCCCTGTGAGGCCTAATACATAAAAAAAAAACAATAAAGATTTCCAAAAAAAAAAAAAAAAATCGTGTGTTTTGAACAGTTTACAACAAAGTCGATTTTTTAAATTCTTATAAAGAACATACTCATATTTTTTGAAATCTTCATATATTTCATAAACACCTTCTTTGTAATTATATACCATTTTACCAGTTTTTCCAAAAAAGCAGGCGTCGGTATAATTTGTGTCGATAAAAATGTGTTCTATTTTTACCAGCTTTATACAAAACAATTCATCAACTTCAATTACAACTGCATCGTTAACTTTATATTCTGTACCTCTGATATTAATGCATTTTGTAGTAAAAACAAAATTATTTAGCCGATAATCCAACATTTCATATAGAGCGAGAGCTGGCTGCAAAAAACGTGACCTATCGAGTAAGAGGATGAAATGTTTTTGAAATGTTAGTACTCACAGCGACCATAAGAAAAGTCTTGGTCTGCCTGGGCGGAAGTGCGGCTCAAGTTTGGAATGAGCGTTTTCCGGAAAATTTTTGGGAGCGCTCCGTGACCTATCGAGTAAGAGCTTGGAATTACTCTTAAAATTTAGTACTCACGGAGTAAAACAAAAATATGTTGGTCTGCCTGGTCAAATCTGAGGCTAAAGCCTTGGCAGA
Organism: Thereva nobilitata; assembly: GCA_963855945.1. Lineage (NCBI taxonomy): Eukaryota > Metazoa > Arthropoda > Insecta > Diptera > Therevidae > Thereva > Thereva nobilitata. The sequence continues at coordinate 79,035,182 of OY979695.1, forward strand.
CCACTTTTTTTGTTGTAGTTTTGGGACCGCAACTGACCTATCGAGTAAGAGGTTCAACCGAAAACCAAATTAAAGTTGGAACATTTTTATTCTAGAAAACACAGGTCTGCCGGATCTTAGCCGCGGCCAAGTGCTTGGCAGACCACCTTTTATTTTAGTGTTTCATGACTACTTAAACTTTAATTACTCCTACACCGATTATCGTAGAGCAACATAATTGGGCTTGTTTTTTAGGTAATTGTGAATCCTTTTATTTGCTATTAACAACACAAACTTGAGGGACTCCATTTAGAAGGTTTTTTGATATTTTCCGTCTGAGCCTCCCAAAAATTATCGTTTTTTGCATTTTTCTCAGAAAAATGCATTATTAACAGTACTTTTTTTCTTAACTTTCTGATGCACCAAACCATTCTCTAAAATAGTTCCATACACGAGAATGGTCTAGGTCGTACACTTTCCATGGTAGTGAGTATTAACGGGAACGGAAACGGGAAAAGTGATAAAAAACCGAAAAAACGCACCTTTTGCAAATAATCCATCTAACCGCAACTGACTTGTCGAGTAAGAGTTTCAACCGATAACCAAATTAAAGTTGGAACATTTTTATACTAGAAAACACAGGTCTGCCGGATCTTAGCCGCGGCCAAGTGCTTGGCAGACCACCTTTTATTTTAGTGTTTCATGACTACTTAAACTTTTAATTACTCCTACACCGATTATCGTAGAGCAACAGAATTGGGCTTGTTTTTTAGGTAATTGTGTATCCTTTTATTTGCTATTAACAACACAAACTTGAGGGACTCCATTTAGAAGCTTTTTCGATATTTCCCGTCTGAGCCTCCCAAAAATTCTCGAATTCTCGAAATTCTTTTCCACACCACCATTGAGGTAGAATTCAAGGCGCTCATTTCAATTCAAGGATTCTGCAGCATTTTGCCACATTGAAGTTACGTAAATTGTTCGTAAAATCTTTTGTTTAAGTGATTTCCAACATGGAGGAATTTGAGTAGAATCGAATTTTTTCACGTTTTTCATAAAATAGTCCACGGTAGACGTTGAAGTGAATTTATTTTGGAAAATTAACAACCTAGCATCATTGACATTATTACAATTAATGCCATAAAGCCTACAAGTATATTCTTGTAATATTTCCATACTTTTAAGGTTATCAATTGCTTCTATGTTATTCAAATTAGCGAATACCTCTTGAATTTGTGGGTTTCTTTTTAATTCTTTTAAGGGCTTAACTTTTCCTTTTTTTATAAAAGCTAGCTGTATAATCGCATCCCGTATATGCATGAAAACCGGGCAAAGAACGACACACAAGATCACCAAGTGTTGTAGCTAGTTGAGTGCAATTGATACAATTTATAACATTAGGCTTCGATCCTATTGCACTTAAATACACTTCTAATGTTGCTAACTTGTGTATATTTCCAAGTACTATTACAAGAATGTCAGTGTCAGAAGCTTTAATCATGACTTTACTATTATTTTGCAATTTACTTAAATGATAGATGATTCGAGTATCGGCCTCTTCATGATTACATGCAAAATCTTCTTCAACAGTTCTTTTAATAGAATCATCTACACATTGATAGGAAAAACATTGGTCTTTATTTGTAATATAAACTTTTTTATAGCGCAAAACTGACGCCATACTATTTAATAATAATAATTGGGGTAATCCCCAATATTCTGTTAAAAAAGCTACTAAAGCTTCTTTGAATTTAATATTTTTTAAAGCTTTATAAAAATCGTTGGGCCTTTTTTGTGATGGTCCTAATATTGTATAAGGTCTATCAATTTCGTTACGATTATATCTTTCTGCGTCTTTAATTGAAGGAATGAAATACTGATCAAAAATAATAAATCAATATTAAATCTTTGATAATATTAATTTTCCTATTTTATCGAAAGTTTGGGGAACTGAAGGACCTAAATGGTACAAATAGTAAAACCCATCAATTAAATCAATATCAACTTGGGTTGGTGATAAATATTCAGTAGAAGAACGTAAAGTTTTTGCCAAAGCTGATTTGTCTGTTTTATGCATTTCACCAGTACACTGAGCCAGAGTAGGTGGAGCTGGTGATAATGGATATGATAAGCATTGTGCCATATCTATTTTCTTCTCTAAAGCAATTGCCAATAAACGACCAAAAATATCACGTCCCTTTGCAATTAATACTTGCTTACTACCGTCTTTACTTTTTTGTGTTTTTTTTAAACATTCTGACGCAAAATTCTTAATGACATTTTTTTATAGGCATCTCGAATCTATCATGATTACTATTACAGGCTACAATGAAGGCTTTCTTCTTTTCCTCACCTAAATTATTAACATTTAGTAGAAAAGAAGCTGTTTCATCAGATGCAGCCCGACCGCTTACAATATTAAATAAATAACCATCATCGATTTGCTTACTAAATGGATTTATATTTCTATTTATTGTGTCAACTATACTTTCTAAGCACTTGCGATCTTTATTTATTCTATGTGAATCTAATTCTTTTATGGTATCATTCTCGTTGGTCATTCTTAAGTCTTGTAAAACTACAGATATAATTTTTGTTCGTATGCTATGACTTAACGCCCAACGTTGCCTTGCAGAGATAGAATTAGTAAAATGGCTTATTCCTGTTAAAGAATTGGCTGCATCTGCATTAATGGTTTGTTCTAGAGTTAAATCGACCGGTGCTCGAGAAAAATTATTATTAGTTCTTTTGACGCCAAATGCCCCGTTCTTGAATTCCTCTAATAATGGTAAATTATTACTCTTTAAATGCAATAAATTACTAACATAATAAATAGTCCACCTAGCATAGTTTGGTTGGTTCATAGCAAAAAATAGATTTGACATTTCATACAAACTAAGTACATACAACTCAAAATCGCTATTTCTAATACTACGTGAAAATGACAAAAATAAATTAACAAAATATATATACCTCATATAAAACTTAGCAGTTTTTCCGTGCACTCCTGTTAAAGTTAATTGTGCATAATTTAAATAGTCATTTATAACTATATCTAACGATGGGCGTACATTTATGGGCTTATTATTTTCTACAGGATTATCAGAAATGTCTTTTAAATCTTCTAAAAGAATATTATAATCTACTTCATATTCATCTAAAAATTCTTTTATGTGTAGAGTTTGAAGTGCTGCTGATAATAGTGGATGCAATCGTTTACAACGGTTGAAATGCTTTCCATCTATAAAGCCATTTGTAGAGCCTTGAGCTAAAGTTTCAGATTGGGCAAGTACATCAACGATTCTCGACGAGTCTATATATTTTCCGAGGGCTTTGAAAAATGCCATTTCTATATGAAATGCTCCAAGATTAATAAACAAAGTGTCAAATTTTGGTTTTTCAGTTAACTGTATTTGCATTGCCATCCTAGCAATAGCCAAATCATAGGTCACAATTATATTTTCTTGATGGCATTCCTCAGCGATTGTTAATGCCTGGATCATCGTTTCATGTACTATTGTATATGAAGTGGGAGAAGAATTAATTTGAGGCAAATAATCTACGATTTGTCTCTGGCTACTGTCAATTGTTATTTGACTGTTAAAGCCAATCCACATTGGGGTGGAAAGTATTTGAGACACAGAAAGAGCCCATATAATATTTTTCTTATCTGAGTACACTTTATGCGTACGACAATCTTCAAGAATCTGTAACATTTCATTGTATGGCATCAAATTTGTTTTGGCAGACGGTTTGTTATAGTATGGCTGTATTTCGCGACTAATTTCTTCTAATTTTCGTCTTTTGTTTGGCGGCTTGTTGCTTGTACTACTTAAACGACTAGTAGATGGGAGATTGGGCTCTTCAAGAGATTCATTGTTTTCTGCAAGTTCAGATTCGCATTGTGGTGTAATTTCATTGTCATTATTAATATCATGATCTGGTTGAGCAAATTGGTAAATAATACCTACTGTATCGTGCAAAGTATCTTTACCGGATAAAGTTTCAACGAAACGGTCGTAGTTATCATATGCAATATTTGTACTTAAATTACCAACAAGACTGATACCAGAGGGAATTAATCGAGTTTCATGGATAGAAGAATAGGTGACTTCTGTCTCTAATTCCTCAGCTAAAGTGTAATTAATGGTATGCCCATATCTATTTAACATTGTTAATACTTTCCTACTGCTTGTTAAGGACTTTATAGCTAAACCTAACGTCAAATGCTTTGAAGGTTTTATGCGACCTTTAGTTATAATGAAAATAATGTCAGAGCATAAAGATTTAATTTTTATAGAATCTTCATCAGAATTTTTCCACCTAGCATCAGGTCCTTGAACTAAATTGGATATAAATTCGAAAAGTAATTCAGGAATGTGACATTCTCCTTCAATGATATAATTCACATCTATTTCATTCGAAATGTTTTGTTTTTTTAAAGATTTTACTGAATGTCTAATTTCGTATGCTACATTTTGGAATCTACATTTCTCTGCATTAAGATGTGTGGCTGACTTGTGCATAAGGTTTTCGATTTTTAAGCCTTTCTTAAAAACTAATTTTTTTGAACTATACGATGGAGAATTGACAATGGCAATTTCATCCCCATATGCATTTAATAATTTATCCGCAAATTTAGTTGTAGTGTACATTTTAATATCGTTGACGCTACTACTGTTGTTTATTTCTAAATATAACATTTTATACTGAGAATGTAAATCAGTTAAGAAATAAGGTTTTTCATTTCCGATGATTTCTGTATCGATAATTTCACGGAAGGCCTGAAAAGTTTTTTTGTGGAATTGCCTCACGTTATGCCAATCGCTTTCTGGTTTTTCTTTTTCAATACATTTCCAATATTTTTTTATGAGATTAGCTTTGCAATTTGTATGATAATAAAAATAGGTTAACTTACTTAATTTTTCACTTAACCGCTCATCACCTATGATTTCTGCAATTCCTCTGGTTTTGTGTATCACTTGTAGTGAGGTGCATAAACATATCTGAAGAATTTTTTTCCCTACTCTTTTGCGAAATTTTTCACAAAAAATACATGGCTCCTTCGTTAAAGTTGATTTGGAATGAGGTGGATCATCTTCCGTGTATTCTTTTGTAATCATTGTTGTATTTTCTTCAATCTGTAAAAAAATATGGAGAACATTTTATAAACAATTATAATAATATTATGATAGTTATCATTATCATAAGTCAAGACTTTATGCTTGAGTTTATGAGTTTTAAAAACGGCTTAGAAAAATTATATAACTATATAAATAGAATAATTTACTGACCAAGCTAGACTCTGCAACATCTGCAGATTCATCCTCTTCTTCAAGGGTATGTTCTTCACGGGCGTCCTTTGAACCAGAAGTGCTCGGTAAAACCTAAAAATTACATCATATTCTCAAATTATACATTATTATATGATACTTGAATGAGTTGAAATATTGGATGAGTCCGTAAATAATGCGTCGTTGGCGAAGGGGTTATTATTACCGAAAATGGCGGTACAGAAGAAGACGTCAGTTCCAGAATAAATAAAGCAAGAAGCTCATATGCATGCCTGCAATAATAGAATTAATAAAAGCTCTTTACAACAATTCCAAATGCAGAGTTCTTCACAATGGAAAACTATCCGACAGCTTTGAAGTGAGCTCAGGAGTACGGCAAGGATGCCTACTTTCGCCATTACTATTTCTTATAGTAATAAACGACATCCTTGTCAGCGCTCTAGATAGTAGAACAGGTGGCATTCAATGGGGATTGCTAGACCGCCTTAAGGATCTCGACTACGCGGATGATATCTGTTTGCTGGCCCACAGACACCAGGACCTCAAAAACATGGTAAACAATTTGGCAACAGAAAGTAGATCGGCAGGCTTAAGGCTAAATCCGACTAGAACTAAAGAAATGCGGATAAATGCAAACACCATTGAACGCACAGCGCTGAATAACCGTGGCGTGGAACTGGTAGATAAATTCTGTTACCTCGGTAGCATCATTACCGAACATGGCGGTGCAGAAGAAGACGCCAGTTCCAGAATAAATAAAGCAAGAAGCGCATATGCATGCCTGTTTCACATATGGAGATCAACGGAGATCTCAATTAACACCAAATTGCGGCTGTTCAACTCCAACGTTAAGGCAGTTCTTTTGTACGGCTGCGAAACATGGAAAGTCACCCAATTCATCACAGGGCGCCTACAAGTTTTCATCAACAGATGCCTACGTCGCACAGTGGGGCAAATAGCTAATTTTTTGGACAAACGATAATTCCCAAGCCTGGAATCAAGGAAACTTACAAGTTTTTTTTAACTCTTCGTTATAAAATTGCCTTTAATTCTATCGAGCCGGAATTTTGAATTTTCAAAATTAAAAATGGCTAATCCAATATGGCGGACATACATTTTGTAAGTAAATTAAAATTTTATCAAAATATTCTTTAAAATTATTGAAATTAATAATTATAAATTAATTTTTGGTTTCCAAAAAAACCCCTAAGTAACATTTTTTATTATTGTGTAAGTCGACAAGAGCATGAAACCAGAAATACGCACACGCAAATTACTACTTGCTTTTATAACAATTGATGCAGGTAGTTTAGCCCGCGACCATCGGTTTATGCATTTACAGAAACTGCATTATTTATGGACTGACCGATAGTAAATAAGTGAATGAAGCTATTACCTAATCATATGTAGTTTTAGAATTGTACTTACATTTTCTAGCTGGAACATCAATTGAAATTCTTTATTATAATTTCCTTTTAGCACCATGAATTTTCTGTAACACTTGATATGATATCCACCATCGATCCTCGATGAAGGAAAATCTATATCGTGATATTTAAAAATTTTTTTTTCACGGAACATTTTCATCTTTCTATACTTTTCAAAAGCCGATTCACTGAAGTGTATTAAATTGTCACTAAGACCACAAACAAAACACACCGTCATTTTCACAGATTCGTAACACTTTTTTTCCCAACAGAAAATAATATTGATATTACAAATTTTATGTTTAAAGCTTCAGGCTTCAAATAAAACTGAAGCTCAGTTAGAAAAATTGCTAACTTGCTACCTTGCACCAAAACCCCTCCTTAATGTAAACAAATTTGTACCTAGATTTTTTTACGCATAAAACATAACTTCAAATATATTTTTTATTATTATATATTTATGAGTTATATGGATCTGTGTTTATAAAAAAACCCGCAATAATAAAACAAAGATCTTCTGTGATATTTTATTTTACCGAAATTTACCGGGAATTGAGAAATTAGAGGTATTCTTTGTGGTTTGGTTTTTCCAATTTGTGCCTGTTTCCCTTAATATTCATTACCTGGAAAAGTATACGACCTAGACCATTCATGTGTATGGAACTATTTTGGTGAATGGTTTGGTGCGTCAGAAAATTAAGAAAGAAAGTACTGTGAATAATGCATGTTTCTGAGAAATTTTTCCAATTTGTACCTGTTTCCCTTAATATTCATTACCTGGAAAAGTGTACGACCTAGACCATTCTTGTGTATGGAACTATTTTAGAGAATGGTTTGGTGCATCAGAAAGTTAAGAAAAAAAGTACTGTTAATAATGCATTTTTCTGAGAAAATTTCAAAAAACGATAATTTTTGGGAGGTTCAGACGGAAAATATCGAAAAACCTTCTAAATGGAGTCCCTCAAGTTTGTGTTGTTAATAGCAAATAAAAGGATACACAATTACCTAAAAAACAAGCCCAATTCTGTTGCTCTACGATAATCGGTGTAGGAGTAATTAAAAGTTTAAGTAGTCATGAAACACTAAAATAAAAGGTGGTCTGCCAAGCACTTGGCCGCGGCTAAGATCCGGCAGACCTGTGTTTTCTAGTATAAAAATGTTCCAACTTTAATTTGGTTATCGGTTGAAACTCTTACTCGACAAGTCAGTTGCGGTTAGATGGATTATTTGCAAAAGGTGCGTTTTTTCGGTTTTTTATCACTTTTCCCGTTTCCGTTCCCGTTAATACTCACTACCATGGAAAGTGTACGACCTAGACCATTCTCGTGTATGGAACTATTTTAGAGAATGGTTTGGTGCATCAGAAAGTTAAGAAAAAAAGTACTGTTAATAATGCATTTTTCTGAGAAAAATGCAAAAAACGATAATTTTTGGGAGGCTCAGACGGAAAATATCGAAAAACCTTCTAAATGGAGTCCCTCAAGTTTGTGTTGTTAATAGCAAATAAAAGGATTCACAATTACCTAAAAAACAAGCCCAATTATGTTGCTCTACGATAATCGGTGTAGGAGTAATTAAAGTTTAAGTAGTCATGAAACACTAAAATAAAAGGTGGCCTGCCAAGCACTTGGCCGCGGCTAAGATCCGGCAGACCTGTGTTTTCTAGAATAAAAATGTTCCAACTTTAATTTGGTTTTCGGTTGAACCTCTTACTCGATAGGTCAGTTGCGGTCCCAAAACTACAACAAAAAAAGTGGTCTGCCAAGGCTTTAGCCTCAGATTTGACCTGGCAGACCAACATAATTTTGTTTTACTCCGTGAGTACTAAATTTTAAGAGTAATTCCAAGCTCTTACTCGATAGGTCACGGAGCGCTCCCAAAAATTTTCCGGAAAACGCTCATTCCAAACTTGAGCCGCACTTCCGCCCAGGCAGACCAAGACTTTTCTTATGGTCGCTGTGAGTACTAACATTTCAAAAACATTTCATCCTCTTACTCGATAGGTCACGTTTTTTGCAGCCAGCTCTTGGACTATTAAGAAACATGTAAATATCTATCCAGATATAATAAGTAGTTATTTATATTTAAGATATCCAAATTGTTAGTATATAAGGATTTTGAATGAATAAAAGAAATATTATTTTGTAAGAAGGTGTTTGTTCTCACAAGACCTTGGACAACTCAAGAGCCCCCGGCAACCCTCCCTTAAATAAGGAGGTTTAGAGAACTACCGGACGAAACACCATTACAACCCGGCTCAAAAACAACAAGGCCTCGGGTGCATACGGCATCCCTGCGGAGCTGGTTAAATATGGAGGGCCTATATTATACCAAGCGATTCATGAATTAATTGTGCAAGTATGGGAGCAGGAAGCAATGCCAGAAGACTGGAGAAAAGGCATCCTCTGCCGGGTACATAAAAAAGGAGATATCACAACGTGCAGCAATTATCGTGGTATAACGTTGTTGAGTCCACGTATAAGATATTCTCCGCCATCCTACAAAACAGGATGGCCCCATACGCTAGAAATATCGTAGGCCAATACCAGTGTGGCTTCAACCCAGGCAAATCAACAACCGATCAGATTTTCACTTTGAGGCAGGCTATGGAAAAATGTCGAGTTTCAAAACTCAATCCAACACTTCTTCATAGACTTTAAAGCCGCCTATGATAGCATAGCCAGAGTAGAACTCGACAAAACCATGAGAGAATTCGGCATTCCCAACAAGCTGACAAGACTATGTAGGTTTAGCATGACTAATGTGACAAGCCAAGTAAAGGTATCCGGAACACTGTCCAGACCAATCAACATCTATAATGGACTCCGACAAGGGGACGGTCTGGCCTGCCTCCTTTTCAACCTGGCGTTGGAGAAAGTGATCCCAGATTCGGGCGTGACATCAAGGGGCACAATCCTCCACAAGTCCACCCAATTACTGGCTTACGCAGACGACATTGACATTATTGGAAGAACATCAACAGCTGTACAAGAAGCTTTCATCCAGATTGAGCGGGCGGCAGGAAATCTGGGACTGCACATCAACGAAAGCAAAACAAAGTACATGGTGGCCTCATCTGCAAGAACACCTAACACTGGTCCCACAATCAAGTTAGAGGAACACGTGTTTGATGTGGTAAAATCATTTACCTACCTTGGGTCAATAGTAGCAGCCGACAATAGCATGGAACCTGAAATACGCGCTCGACTGCTAAAAGCCAACAAAGCCTACTATAGCCTGTCAAGGCTCTTCAAATCCAAGCATCTAACCATAACGTCTAAACTTTTACTATATAAGACGATGGTCTTGCCGGTCCTCACATATGCATCCGAAACGTGGGTGCTTAGCAAAAAGCACTCTAACCTCTTGGCGGTGTTCGAGAGGAAAATACTTCGCCCCTTATGTGAGAAATGACGATTCCGGAGACTACAATGACGAGATCTACGCGCGCTATCGCGACATAGATGTGGCGGAGAGAGTGGCGGCGGTCGGCGTGTGACAAAAGGGGTGCAGGCGGAGGTGGTGCGGGTGGCAGCGAGCGTCCTCCTCCGCCCACCGCTGCAGCCGCTCACCTTTCTCCGCCCGCACACCTTCCGCTAGACGCCCGCCGCTGCCCCGCCACTGCCCGTCTTCCTCCGGCTGCACCGCTGCGTCTCCGCCCGCCCTCATACAACTGCGCCCCTTCCGCCACACGCCCACCGACGCCACACCCTCAAAAAAAGGGGTTACAATAAAATTTTTCAAATGTTTTAGTAATATTGCATCAAAAATAAAATTTCCCGCAAAACAAATTTAAATTTTTTCCAAATTCAACTTTAATCTAGGGGTAGTTTTACCTCCTTAAGTGTTAAAAATAATTAATTTTTGGCTGATAATACCTATTCAACCCAATTCCAAGCGAAAAACAAAAAAAAAATTAAACTTCAATCTAGGGGTAGTTTTACCCCCTTAAGGGATGAAAATATTTAATTTTTGTCTGATAAAACCTATGCAACCCAATTTCAAGCAAAAAGCAGAAAACCAATTTTTTTTTACAAATTTTTTTTATTTAAAGTTGTTTTTTCAAATTGTGGGGTAGCTTTAATCCCTTTAGGGGTGAAAATAATTTATTTTTGCCTGAAAATACGCATACAGTCGAATTTGAAGCATAAACTTAAAAAAAAAATTTTAAATTTTTTTTTATTTCCTGTCAATTTAGGGGTAGTTTTAACCCTTTAGGGTCATCCCTTATCATGAAGTTTTGCTTGATTTATTATAAATCAACCACCTTCGCCAATAAATATTGAAAAAAGTGCATTTTATCGGATTATTTTTCATTATTATTGAAATTATAACAAAAACCCCTTAAAAAGGGGTGTTTTTCGCGATTTTAAGGGTGACGCCCATATTTTAGGACCGCAGGACCCCGATTTTCGTGATCAGTGACCCAAAATCCTTGTAGGGTTCGATTTTCTTAACGGTGTTATGTTGGAACACCCCCCTCCCACGTTTTGAATGGACTACTCCCGCAACAGATTATTGTTGGCAGACGAAAGGCTTTCATTGACGAACACTGGAGAGTCGACCGTAAAACCATCCAGCTCATGGAGTGGAAATTTTAGTTTACGATTTACCTTTAAGGCGAGCATGAACGCCTTTGCTTCTCGCTGTCCTGAAAATTTTGCGATTATTGGGCCACTCTGATTGCCAGAAAGAGAACGCAGTCGAAAAGCGTCAGCATACGAAGAAAGCTCGTGATTCACCATAGAGCTGGTTTAGACGGTGCGCTCCAGCGCATGTGCCACACGAACTTTGTGAATAAAGGGAGAAGTGGGGTGGAACATCTCTTCATCTCCACTCCTCCCTTCATCGACAAACGATCGTGAGGCACATGCGCTGGAGAGCACCGTCTAAAACAGCTCATAGTTGCGATTTTCGCAACAATTATTAAAGCTGGTGACATATACAAGCGTACATGCATTGCATTCAGCGGCTCCCTGATATGCGGAGATTTTCCACTGACACATAATTGCATGGTTGCGTTCCGTCCCGGCTCTCACAGATAGCCCAAAAATCTGAGTAACGAGTCGCATGTGTTTGTTGTGTATGCTTGTGTGCCCTATGTCGAATGCGGCAATGCAGAAAAAGTTGAAAGTAGCCCGACATTTGCGTGGCATGCGGAACATTCACGGAATATTTCGTCAGGTCGTATTTGAATACACACACTTCTATATTATCTGTCATCGAATGCAACGCATGTACGCTTCGATATGTCACCAGCTTAACGGGGACTCGTCCGGCTTTACAAGGAATCCTTGAATGATCACATCACTCAGTCTCTGCACACGCTGCATGTCGTTCAGTTGCACTGAATTATCAGCAAGTTGTGAGCTGATAGTTTGAAGGTACTAAGAGTGATCTGTTGACATGGCTTGATTTTCTAACACAGAGATTCTCTCATGCAGAGTTTCGATGCTGCTATTGACGACCTCCAGCTGACTAATGTGTTCCTGAGATGGACTTTAACCCCTTCGTTAGACGACCTTCTATTAAGTCGAGGCGATCGGGATATCTACTCAATAGATACAATCCCGATACCGATTGATTCTGATGATGCTCAGCGCGTAGTCCCTGTACAGAAAAAGGCTGAAATAATGAAATCGTACTATGACAATGGGACAGCAGGACATTACGGGTTTCAACGGAACTACAATCGCGTCGCCAGCCGCTATTATTGGACAGGAATGCGAAAGTACATAAAAGATTATATCAGAAGCTGCCTTCATTGTCAACAATACAAAGGTACCAATAAAAAGCCAGTGGGACTCTTGCAGACTGCAGTTAGTAGCCAAAAGTTTAAAACCCTATCATTTGACTTGCTTGGATCTTTGCCCGGATCTCAAGCTTATAAGACCGAGATTTTTTCCGTGGAGGACCTTGCTTCAAGTTGGATCGAGCTATTTGCGCTAGAGAACGCTACTGCCGATGTTTGTGCGAGAGTACTAATCGACGAAATTTTCTTGAGGTACGGTTTGCCACGGCGAGTGGTGAGCGACAATGGGACATAATTCGTTAGTGCTGTCATGCAAAAGGTAATGTTTTGTCTTGGTGTACACCATTCATTTACGGCAGTATACCATCCAGAAGCTAATCCGGTTGAACGAAATAATCGAGGTTTGAAGGCTCAGCTATCCATCCTGCTGGCAGGTGACCATAGAGACTGGCCAGACAAACTCCCAGCCATAAGATTTTCTATGAACTCAACCTACAATGAGAACACTGGCTGTTCATCCGCATTCTTAACTTTTGGAAACCAAGCAGTTAGGAGATAGTTTCGGCAACATTTTCGACTGAAATACTTGGGGTATATCACAAATCAACTCTTACTCTATATATTGGACCAGGACCTCCCATGTTTGAACCCATATCCCGAATGCGCAATCGAGGACCACCTAAGAAGGATGACCATCCAAAATCTTCTGGCACCTCGTCGACACGACCACGGAACCAGAGGAGGAGCATGTAACGCCACCACTGGCTTTTCGACGCCATTGGAGAAAGTTGAGCACCGCTGGCTGAACATGAAACAATTAAATTGGTTATGTACCTTTTGTACATAACAATTCTTTACTTTTTCTAATTTGTTCTTATGTTTGCTATAATTACACAGGCCAACGATGAAAAACTTTTTTAATGGTTTTGCCTGATTCTTATGTTTTTGGGTGTGTTGAGTCCGAAAAAAATAGTAAAAAAGTCGTATCACCCACCATTTTTTCACATTTATTGAATATATGAAATATGATAAATTCAAATATCCTGCTCACGATTGGATGATACATAGAGATTTGAGAGATTTTTTGCATGCTCCTTGGACCACAAATGGGGTTTACTAAGTTCCCATGTTTTATATGTGAGTGGGACAGCAGAGCAAGAGATCAACACTGGTCCACAAAACAATGGCCTGCAAGGAAAATCTTAACACCTGGATAGAAGAACATTTTGCATAAAGCTAGTGGTCAATGCAAAAAAGGTTCTTCTGCTACCTTTTCATATTAAACTAAGTTTAATGAAACAGTTCGTAAAAGCCTTGCCTGAAGATGGTGAATAGAGCCGATTTGCCCATAGGTAATTGGAGTGTCTGTGTGTGATTTCAAAATAATTGTCTTTTTCTAAGCTCTGGCTATTTTCATGATATTAAAACAAAATCAAGTATTTTTATAATTTTTGTCTGGCTGTTTGTCCTGGCTAATCTCGGAAACGGCTAATCCGATTGCGATGGGACTTTCACTGGAAGATTCAGTATTTTCTTGGGCATGTTTTAGGCTATCGACTATCGGATCCGATTATCGGGCCCGACTACTGTGTCGACTACGGGATTAGACCGAAAACTTGAACCTTGCTAGTTGATTTTTACCCACTTTCATATAACCGATCAACTTAAAATTTTGCACATATGTATAGTAAACGTGACAATGCAATCCGACCATTTTTAAAAAAAATCAAGATGGCGGTTCCAAGATGGCCGCCGAATTTTGCAATTGTATTCCCTGACCCTCCAACATGGATATCAAATAAAAGGGTAAGACAAGTAGAATACAATTAGCTATGTGGGGTTATTCAAAATTCAAAATGGTGGCCAACACAGAATGGCGGATTACATTTTCCTTCGGTATGGGTATCAAATGAAAGCGAGTATAGTGCAGTAAGCGGTGTGCCGTCATTTTAAATCTAATATGGCGGTCACTACAAGATGGTGGAAGACATATAATAGACTAAAATGTGGAAACTAAAAAATATAGTTTAAAAAAACTAAAAAATACGCTTTTATTTCAAAATGAACTAAAAAGTAAAAAATAATTTTGAATGTAAAGTTTTTATTCCTCCAGCCAGAACATAGAAACAAAACAACCTACCTTTCCAAATGTAAAACAGCGTGTTTGTCCGGGCTAATTTGGAAGCGGCTAATCCGATTGTGATGGGACTTTCACGGGAAGATTCAGTATTTTCTTGGGCATATTATAGGCTTCACTCGATTCCGACTATTGATTCTGACGGAAAACTTGATCCGATAGTCGGAGAAAAGCGAGTGGAAACTCTTTTTATCATTCAAATTGTAAACCTCAAAGCTCGGAACGGTTATCTCGATTTTAGGACTTTCACGGGATGATTCAGAATCTTCTTAGGCGTTTAGCCTACTTTTCACTATGATCCGACTATCGGGTTAGACCGAAAACATGACTCGATAATCGAAGGAACGCGAATGAAATGATGTCACGGCGAGATATTGTTCTTTCAATTTGCGAAAATACTGTGAAGATTATGGTTTGCCATCTCGATCGATGGGTCTGATGATAATAATTTAAACAGAGAATATATCGAACACATTGAAGAAGGGGAAACAAAATGTTGAGGACGCCATGGGGCAAGTTCTGCACAGTGTTAGAGACGTATTCCGAATATGATTGCCTAGGTGGCTGTTGCGCATGTAACACCAAATTTTTCCGATAGGTGGCGCTCAACATCGCATTGTAAAATAGTTGTAGCACATTTTTTATAAGTAACTCTAAATTTTTCTATTTTGTTTTATGTGGCAGCTGAGGAATCATCCTTTATACTACCAGTCCGTTCTGTCGTTTGTCACGTCATGGTGCAATGTCTAGCAGGGAGCTTAGTAAGGAGGGAATAGGTTAAGGGTTATGGAGGTTCGGGGGGTGTTGAAGAAGGTGGGAATTAACCCTGCGTTTGAGCTCTTGGATGTTGTAGGAGTTCGGAAATACTGACTGCGGGAGATTGTTCTACAGTCGAGTTATGTGCCCAAAATTATGTTTTGCAGATTTGTTATTTTTTTATTTTTACGTTTTGCCGCTCCCGGACTGTGCACACATAAGTTTTTTTATGAAAATGCGTTGCAACGATATTTTTACCGATAAATTAATCGAACTATACCGATCTGAAATAGAATGAAATATTCACACCAAAAGAAAAGAAAACAAACGAACTTTTAGAAAAGAAAACACATTTATTGCGATTGTAACGGATTGAAGTTTTACGACAGACTAACTATGCTATTTCTACTTTTCAGTGTTGCACTTACATTTTCAATTGTCTTTTTGACAAGGTAAGCATTTTCATGGTGGCGAGACCATAGAAATATAAACTAAACACGGAATGGCTGTAAGCCAGATTAAGCGTACCACAATTCCTGATGTGTTTGAGTTCACTCGGTAGTAGTGGCAAGGCAGTGCAGCCCAAAGTATGTAGAAATAATAAGCGGGAAGTTTTAAAAGCGGAGCGATTAAAATTCCTGGCATAAAATCTATGCCCCCCGGATATTGACTTGGCACGCCACCATTCACTCAAGAAGCTACCCCAGACAGTTCGGCAATTTGTGTCCCACTTGTGCACATTATTGCTGTCCTTTTAAACAAGCTACCTTTAGAGTGGTCGCTCACGTACAGGGTTTTTACACGACACAGCCGTTCCATGTTAGTTTATATTTCTATGGGCGAGACATAATTTGATATCTTTTGGACGTGACTTTTTGATGAGAAAATATTTATGTTTTTAAACGGAAATTATTTGATAATCTTTTCTCGGTGAGAAAATAATAATTAACAAAATGTTATTTTATTTAATTCTGGGAATAACGGAAAAGCTTTTCCGTTACCACGACATTGGTTTCACTTGAGTTTGATGTGAACCAGTCTCAGTAGTGTCATCTTTTTTTGAATCATCAATATATGTAATTCCTCCCCGCTTTAGGTCAGGAGTCTCCGGCTTCGGATGTAATATATTAATTGTCTTCTTTTTAAATTTCCGCGAAATGTAAAACATTATGATTATTAAGCTTGCTACCATCACCATGATTATGCTTACATTTGTTCCATACATAATTTTTTTATGATATTTAAATTCTTTAATTGCATTTATATTGCTAATATTTTCTAACATAATCTTATCAAAATTTATTGGTTTTACAAAGGTTTGGTTAACTTCTTTTGAAGGATAGTAATATTTATCTAAGAATGAAATTTTTTTATTATAAAATTTTCTACTTCTGACTCCTAAGGTACAGTTACTAAAATTGATCAAATAATTACCTGTTAATACAATTTTTCTCTTGTCGCAATTTTGCCATAAGGACTCATTATAGGAATTTTTTATTAAAATTGTTTCGTCATCAATTTCTTCTAAACTTGTAATATTATTATATATCAACTTACAATTATTTTGTGCAACACAATTTTGGCTTAATTTCAAATCTTTTAAAAGAACTTCTTCTTCGTAATGATACATTTTATTATTTATTTCTAATATAAACTCATCATCTGAATCAATTTCTAGATTTTCCGAATTGGGTATTGGCTTAATTAATTGCAATTCTTGTATAATATAATTTTTTGGGATTTTGATGGCAAAGATCAAAAGTTGATTTTTATATCTCATGACACCAGATTTTAGCAATCTCAATTTATAGAAGTCTACATTGTATGTTTCTAGTTCTTCTAATGTTAACATGCTTGGATGTATTATATTATTTTTTGTTGCTATTATATTGTCTAAAATCTGATTTATTTTATTTTCAAGATATCTGAGTTTAGTTTCTTGGTCTAAGAATAGGACTTTATAATTTAATTCTTCTACATTCTGATTAATTGTATTTATTGAATCCAGTATTTTTGCTCTGTCATTTTCAATCAAAATTTTTATGTCAGATAATGTCTTGTTAAAGTGTTCATTTATTTTAATTTGTTTATTAAGATTATAGATAGCTCTAGAATTATTTTCGTCAATAGTCTCTAAATGTTCAATGATTTCTTGTCTGTCTGTTTCGTCCATAGTGCCGAACAACCATTTACTAGCTGAGCCAATGAGATTTATTAATCCTCTTCTCTGCCTAATGGGATTTTGAATTGTTCTAAGTTTACTTTTTATTAATTTTATTTCTGTATAAAGTGCCTTTTTGTCTTCTAATTGTAGGTGTTCTATATTATCTTCTAATTTGTTTAAAATTTCTGCCATTTCTGTCGGATCTATTATATTTAAAATGGTGTCGGTTTCGTTTGCTATTTCTACTTGTTTAATCCTAATTCTGACAAATCCATGTTCTTCCTTAATGGGATGTACCTGTAGTCGCCCTTGTACTATGCTCACCATCATCATTAGAATTATTATTACCTGAAATTTTAGTTACTCTTTTAATATTAGATAAGTGTACATTGTGCAATGGATATTTCCTAAAATAAGGTTCATCCTTATGCCTAACCCTTTTATAATTTTTAATAAAACCTTCGTTCCTCTTTTCAATATAAGTTTCCCTGCTTCTATTTAACTTGTTTATATATTCGAGTGTGGTGGGTCACCTTGAGGGAATATTAAATGTTTTTAGTATTAAATCAAAGAGTCAATGTTCTTCAATATTCTTTATTCTAATAATTATTAATTGTAAAAAGTGTAACGCACAGTTTCGCGTCCGAAGGGAGAGTGAGGTTCCTGCTCCACACCAAAAACTCTATCTCTATCGAGGTTGAGGTCACCTTGCCGGCGTCCTTTGACTCGTAGTGTGGAGAGGGAAATCTGACGCCACATCACTCCCCCCTAACAAAAAGGTTCTTACTACTTGGTTTTTATGTGTACAAAGATATAAGTATAATCCTTTTCAGTTACAAGTTTTTTTTTTTTTTTTTACATAGTGTATGTTTAGTGTTAGTAAAAAAATTTAATTAATGGATGTTAGCTTATTTTTATTTGTATCTTATGATCTAACCTTGATTTCTTGTTTTATTTATATATTTATTGCTACATATTGCTTTTAGTATACAATGTTCTGAGCTGTGTAAATCTAATTCATGAAATTCATTGGAAGAGGAGAGAAACTAAAATGAATTGTAAATATTCAAAAGAATTAGTTTTTTTCTTTTTTTTTTTTTTTTGTGATGCTAATAGATACGTTTCATTAATAAACTAATTATGAAAAGAAAAACTTATTTACTAAAATTATGAAAATTCAAAATTTCTTACAATTGAAATTGGCATACGAAAAATAGCATTCAAGTAAGAGAAAATATGCCTTTTATTGTATTAGATTTTAAAAGTTACTTTCGGTCTGTTATCGGACCTTGTGCTTCGGGTTGTATATATCTCTGAATTTAATATAAAAGCTGGCTTTAATCTATCTATGTTTATCGTTTCCTCCTTATCGTTTTTTAGGATCTTGAAGACTTTATCGTTTCTGTTTATGACTTTATAAGGACCTGTATAAGGTGGGTTGAGACATCCTTTAAGTGTTGCTTCTTTAACGAAGACGTGTGTGCAAGTTTTTATATCTTGTGGTAAAAAAATTTGCTGTTTCCTGGCTCTCGGAAACCCAGGCCTTATTTTCGCAATAGTTTCTCGTAACTCTTTCGCAAGTGGGGTAGTGATACTCGACTCTGGACTGTCATTTGCGATTAATTCGCCTGGTAACCGGAGGGATTGACCGTACATAAGCTCGGCGGGTGAAAACCCAAGGTCTTGTATGATAGCCGATCTGATGCCTAAGAGGATCCAAGGCAGGTTGTGGTACCACTTTTTGGGCTCTTGTGAGGCTCGGATGGTCGTTTTGATTTGCCGATGAAATCTCTCAATTGATCCATTCGATTGGGGATGATAGGTGGTGGTTCTGATTCGATGGTTGCCAAGAATATTGCACAGCTCTTTAAAAAAAGGATTCAAATTGTGTCCCTTGGTCGGTGGTCAAGGTTCGTGGAACACCATAACGCGAAATCCACTGATGAAGGAATGCATTGGCTATAGTTTTTGTTTCTATATTTTTTATGGGGATGGCTTCTGGCCAGTGAGAAAATCTATCTTTTATGGTTAGTAAGTAGAAATGTCCGTTAGATGGTGGAAGAGGTCCTACCAGATCGATGTGTATGTGTTCGAACCTACCCGTTGGGACCTTGAATGTTCCTTGCGGTGATATAGTGTGCCTATTTATTTTGGCCTTCTGGCAAGAGATGCATGTCTTGGCCCATTTTCCTATGTCTACGTTAATCTTTGGCCAGAAGTATCTTTGAGTTATTAGTTTCCTGGTTGCCCTTACACCAGGGTGAGAGAGGTTGTGAAGAGTTTCGAAAATGTTTTGTCGTAGGCTTAGTGGTACGTAGGGTTTATTATAACCTGTGGAGGTCTCACATCATATTTCTATGTTTTCATTTGGGAAATTGATTTTCTCGAGCGTGAAGCTGTTTTTATCCTTGGAATTGGAGAGGATTTGTTGGAGTTGTTCGTCATTAAACTGTTCTTTCGATAGTGTTGGTAAGTCTAATTTTGTAGTGCTACCCACTGCATCGATGTGCGCTCTAGAGAGAGTGTCAGGTACTATATTTTGTTGTCCTTTTACATACCGGATGTCCTTAGTAAATTCTGAGATGTAACTTAGGTGGTTTGTCTGACGAGGCGATTTTTCCGATTTCGAAAGGAGAGCGTTCGTTAGGGGTTTGTGATCAGTGAATAGTGTAAATTCTTTTCCTTCTATGAAATGTCTGAAACGTTTGATAGCTAGGTATGCTGCTAGTAATTCTCTATCAAACGTTGAATATTTTTTTTGGGCTGGTTGTAATCGTTTCGAAAAGAAACTGAGAGGTTTCCATTGTCCTGAGCTGTATTGCTGTAAGACGCCTCCCACTGCGTCATTTGACGCATCGACCCATATGCTAATCTCCGCTGAAGGATCGGGGTAGAATAAAAGAGTGTGTTTCTTTAGAGATTCTTTGATTTTTTGAAAAGCTTGTTCCTGATCCTGAGTCCATGTCATTAAGATTTGTTTGAAATTAAGCCGAATCGATAAAAATTGTGGTAAACGATGTGAATCAACCTAGCTTTGCATCATCCCAGAAAATTCAATTTAATTCTATTTAATTTACATTGCCAAAAGTTCCTGCGATAATTGATAAAATAGTCTACTGTCAGAGAAACAAAATAAACTCTCCAAAATATCACAAATACGAAAAGGTGATGAAACGATATGCTTAGGTATATAGTTGTTAAATTAAATGTAAATTGTTTTGAATATGATAGGAAACAATTAAATGCAATTTACGTCACTGAAAAACTAGATATCTTAAGTATTACGTTCTACTTTAATACTACTAGCTTTAATTGAATATGTTACCTTATTGATATCCACCTAATACACACATTAATATTTTCATACTCAAAGCACTTTATGAGAAAAAAAAAATATATATATTTAAAAGTTATTCGTTTACCTTGTTTTACACAATAGAATATTTCTCTTAATTGATTCTTATTTTTCCGTTACTTGAATGTTATTTTTCCGTCTTGTTCCTAAATTCTGTTTATTTATTGCTAAAAGGTAAAATTCAAGAAATTTATTATTAATTAACTTAAAGTTAGAATGACAAAAAAATATCTTTGTTGCTTCTTCCTATCTCTGCAATAGTTTTTTTTTTGCGCCATGCGTCAGCATTTGTCACCGTTAGCCACTGTTTTGTTACATTTCTTTTTAGACAATCCAGTTAATTGATCCGTTGTACAGCATTTTTGATTTTCGTGTATGAAGGATTTTTTTATTTTTTTGTTTGTGGTTAAAGATTTTCCACTATGGTGTTTTAACGGGTTTTGCATGTGCTCCAAAACCTCTTAAGAATAATAAAGCCGTTAACAAATCGCTCTAACTAAATCACTTTCACTACACGGGTTTCGAACTCTGTTTTTGTTCTAAGGCGACAGACCACTTTTGCTTTTTTTATGTTGAGAACTTCACTATGATTTAGGTAAATTGTTTGCAGGTTTTTTTGTAAAGAAATTTTATTGCTGACCCAAGCAGCACAATTTGGTTAGAATCCGGTTAATTAACCAGAAACCAGAGTTATTTAACCATCATAACTTAGTAAAACGTTTGTAAAACGTTTCCTAGACATTTATTAAACCGTAAATGGTCAGTTATTTTATAACTCTAGTTATTAGATTACCTATGTCTAAGGTTTATAGAACTTCTAAAATATACCTCTACACAACTTAGCAGTTACAAAATAACCTGAAGCAAACGTTTCTAAAACTTCTATCATTAGCCTGATGTAAACGTTGTTTAGTAAATAACCTGAAGCAAACGTTAGTAAAACCTCCATTATCAACCTTTTATAAACATTGGTTAGAAAATAACCTGAGGAAAACGTTTTTCAGATAGTACATACTTACCGTTAATTAACCTAAAAGTGATTTTGTAACAGAAATCTAACTACAAATTTGATATTTTATAACTGTTATATAAGAATGCAATGAGTGAAAAAAATGCAACGAATTTACGTAAAGAAAATATGTTTTATTAAATAATAATAATAAAAATACAAGTATTGTTATTACTAAATTAAACATTTTAAAAAGATATTTGTAGATGGTTCTTCCTGTCCTATTCCCCCAAACCTGTAGAGCATTTTTACCTAAAAATATAAGAAAATTAAAAAAATATGAGTTTTATTAAAGACTTTAAATATGTATATAGAATTAATAGTAATTAAAAACTTACCCACGTTTACTTTCTCCAAAAAAATATTAATTGTAGATACTTTTTACGCCCGTGAACTTCTTCACTTCACTGATGCTTGGTTGTAAATGAACACGTTTCGGCAAGCTTGTTCTTATATTTTACTTTTTCGTACAATTCTAACTTATAATAAACCTAAGCATTAATAGCGAGTATGTTTCTAGCTCGCAATAAACTCTTATGTTACGCTTAGGTATATTTCCAACTCGGCCTAACCCATGCATTAATAACGAGTTATATTTCGAACTAGATATAAACCCTTATATTAATTTCTTTACATCGCGAAATACTGCTTCTCTTTTCCTTACTTTCAGCGACGTCTGTCTGTTGGCTTTTTCACATATTCAAAAATTTTGTTTCATTTCAATCATCGGGTTATTTTCGAGTTTATTCCCTAACTGTTATAGGAGAGTACATTTTTAACTCATAATATGATCATACGTTATTTTGTAGAATATTTCTAACCTGCAAAATTACTTGTTAAATCAGAATATATTTCTAACTTATAATAAACTTATACATTATTTTCGAGTTTTTTTCTATCCTCTGAAAACCCAAAACACGTTTGCATTGTTAAGTTTGTGTATATATGTAACCAAAAGTATTACAAATTAAAAATAAGTGCTGAAGTAACTCAGTAGCAACGGAATTTTGAAGTTATATTCTAACTTAAAAATTAAGTAATATTCTAACTTAAAAACTAAGTTAGAGTTTAGTTAGAAGGTAATCCGGTTAGATTATAACGCTTAAGTAACCTGTTTTTAACAAAAGCGAAAGTTATAAAATAACCTAGGTTAGATTTTGCTACTTGGGGATGCAAAATACCTCTATTTAGTTTTTGTTGTTTTTTTTTATTTTATACCTGTTCCACTCGGGGTCACCATTTGTGGTGGGTCACCTTGAGGGAATATTAAATGTTTTTAGTATTAAATCAAAGAGTCACTGTTCTTCAATATTCTTTATTCTAATAATTATTAATTGTAAAAAGTGTAACGCACAGTTTCGCGTCCGAAGGGAGAGTGAGGTTCCTGCTCCACACCAAAAACTCTATCTCTATCGAGGTTGAGGTCACCTTGCCGGCGTCCTTTGACTCGTAGTGTGGAGAGGGAAATCTGACGCCACGTCTACATTGTATGTTTCTAGTTCTTCTAATGTTAACATGCTTGGATGTATTATATTATTTTTTGTTGCTATTATATTGTCTAAAATCTGATTTATTTTATTTTCAAGATATCTGAGTTTAGTTTCTTGGTCTAAGAATAGGACTTTATAATTTAATTCTTCTACATTCTGATTAATTGTATTTATTGAATCCAGTATTTTTGCTCTGTCATTTTCAATCAAAATTTTTATGTCAGATAATGTCTTGTTAAAGTGTTCATTTATTTTAATTTGTTTATTAAGATTATAGATAGCTCTAGAATTATTTTCGTCAATAGTCTCTAAATGTTCAATGATTTCTTGTCTGTCTGTTTCGTCCATAGTGCCGAACAACCATTTACTAGCTGAGCCAATGAGATTTATTAATCCTCTTCTCTGCCTAATGGGATTTTGAATTGTTCTAAGTTTACTTTTTATTAATTTTATTTCTGTATAAAGTGCCTTTTTGTCTTCTAATTGTAGGTGTTCTATATTATCTTCTAATTTGTTTAAAATTTCTGCCATTCCTGTCGGATCTATTATATTTAAAATGGTGTCGGTTTCGTTTGCTATTTCTACTTGTTTAATCCTAATTCTGACAAATCCATGTTCTTCCTTAATGGGATGTACCTGTAGTCGCCCTTGTACTATGCTCACCATCATCATTAGAATTATTATTACCTGAAATTTTAGTTACTCTTTTAATATTAGATAAGTGTACATTGTGCAATGGATATTTCCTAAAATAAGGTTCATCCTTATGCCTAACCTTTTTATAATTTTTAATAAAACCTTCGTTCCTCTTTTCAATATAAGTTTCCCTGCTTCTATTTAACTTGTTTATATATTCGAGCTTCTTTTTATTTACTTTATCTACTAATGCGGTTGTGTCGGTTAGTATATTTGCTTCTCTCGGGGTCATTCCAATCGTAGTGTGGAATCTGTCATTATAGTTGCCTATAGCTTTTTGTATTTTATGTTCGACTGATATATCTTCTTCTATGGCTTGTATCTTTTCAATTATCGTAGAATGTAGTCTTTCCACATCTGCATTCCCAGTGTGGCTATTGGGTTTTGTCCAATGGAATTCTATATCTTTTTCCCGTAAAAATTTCTTAATTTGTTCTGATTTAAATTCGTTATCCGTTATGATTTTTCTTGGTTTACCAAAAGTGGCTAAATACCCTTCTATTATGGCAATTTTCCTCATCCAGTTTCTGTCATTTATTAGATAAGCGACGGCGAATTTTGTTAGTTTATCTATAATTGTAATAAAAGTTTGCTTTTTATAATGAAATGTGTCTAAGTGGATAATGTCGTTCTTACTTTTTGGAGTTTCAGTTATATTTAGCTTTGGTTTTATTGGATTTCGGTCATATTTTATCGCCTGACATTTTTCACAATTATCGATAATTAATTGAATCTGTTTCTGCAATTTCGTATAATATATTTTGTCTTTTAAAGTTTTGTATGTTTCGTTAATTCCACTATGCAAGGATTCTTTCGTATGATATAATGAAATTTGTTTATGGCATTCTTCTTCACTTTCCATTTCTCTAGCTCTCTTGGTTGATCTTACAAACTTGATTTTTTTATCCTCGGCGAATAATTTTATGATGCATTGTTGTACTTTATTATAATCTGTATCATTTACTTCTGCATAAATTCCTATTCGACCCGATTTTATATACTTTTTTAATATATCTATAATTGTATTTTCGTCTTTTTGGGGGTTAATTTGTATGATTTTTCTTCCGTAGATTATCTCCATTTCTTTACTTGGATTATAACTTAGAATTATCTGCGTTTTATATTTATTTATTATCTCATCTTTTATGCCTACATGATCTAATAGTTGCTCATTTACTGAGTGAATAGTATCAGACAGGTCCATATTGGATTCACTGCTGTTTTGCTCATTGATTTGAGGGCTATTTTCTATTCTACTCAAAAAGTCGGCAACTTTGTTTTCTTTGCCCTGCAAGTACTCTATTTCAAAATTATATTCCTGTAATTTCAATATCCAGCGTTGGTTTCTTTGAGAAAATTCTTTACCTTTATACTTTGCATTAAGGTATTTTATAGGGACATGATCAGTAATAATTTTAAATTTTTGTCCGTACAAATATGGTCTAAAATAATTAACTGAATATACAATGGCTAAGAATTCTTTGTCTGTTACACTGTAGTTCCTTTCGTGATTATTTAACGTTCTCGAAACGTAGCAGATTGGATGACCGTCTTGCGAGAGAACTGTCCCAATTGCATAATCACTGGCATCAGTTGTAACAACAAACTGTCTTTCGTAATTAGGAAATTTTAGAATAGGATGTGATATTAATAATAATTTTAATTGTTCAAAGGCTTCGATATACTGAGGATCTTTGGTGTTTATTTTCATATTTTTCTTCAGATATTTGGCATAATCCTTGATAAATTTGCGGTAAAACCCTGTCATCCCAAGGAAACTTTTCAATTGCCTATCGGTTTTAGGTAATTCGATCTCCATTATATCTTTTATCTTATTTGGGTTTGGTTTAATTCCATGACTAGTTAGAACATGGCCTAGAAATTCGGTTTCTCTATTCATAAAGCTGCATTTGTCAGCTTGTATTTTTAAATTATGTTCGGTTAGTCGTTTGAATATTTTTTCTATTGCATTTAAATGTTCCTCTAGAGTCGTTGAAAAAATTAAAATGTCGTCTAAATAGACAACACAAATTTTATTTATATAGTCTCTAAGGATTTCATTTATTAAACGTTGGAAAGTTGCGGGGGCATTTTTCAGCCCAAACGGCATTCTTACAAATTCATAAAGACCTGAAGGTGAAATAAAGGCGGTTTTCTCTATGTCCTTTTTGGCAACCAAAATTTGATAGTACCCTTTAGCCAAATCTATGGAACTGAAGTATTGAGCTTTGCCCAATTTGTCTAGGATACTTTCTATGTTTGGGAGAGGATATTTGTCGTCTATTGTAATTTGGTTTAATTTTCTATAATCGACTACCAGTCTATATTTTTGAATTCCCGAATTGTCCTCCTTCTTTGGAACTACAAATATCGGTGAACAATACCTACTGTTGCTTTTTCTTACTATGCCCTGTTTCTCCATCTCATCTATTTGTTTCCTTAGTTCTGCTTCATGTTGAGGTGGATAGCGAAATAGCTTAGAATTGACTTGCTCTGTAGTAGTTGTTTTAATTTCATGTACTATACTTTTAGTATTGGTTAATTGATCTCCTTCTTTGAATATCAATCTCTTGTATTTTCCTAATAATTTTAATATCCTCAATTTTTCTTCTTCATTTAAATGATTTAATTGGATTGTTCCCAGATCACTTTCCTCTAACATATTCACTTCTTCCCGAATTATTCTGTTAAGGAACGGTATTTTTGCTTTATTGGTTAATACAATTTCTTGTTTCACGATATCTATTGCTTCTACATTATTTTTCACCCAGTCCATTCCGATTAAGAAATCGTAATTTTTGTTTAGACTAATTTTAACCCATTTCATTCTGGCATTCTCAACCTGTTTAAATTCTTCAGGACATTTCGTTTTAACTAATTCCGACTTTTTTTTTACTTCCCCATCGATAGTATGAATTTGATTATTTACTTCCCCTAATTCTTCATAAATTTTATTTAATATATTTCCCGAATTTAGTAAACTAATAGTTGAACCGGTGTCTATTTTAGCAATATACTTCTTTTTATCTATGGTTATTACGATATATATTTTTTTGTTTTCCGAGGCTAATTTATAAAAAAAATCATTATCACCAATTTCATTAACTTCATTGGGATTTACTCTACTTATGGCGTCTACCTCCATTGGGAACACTTTATTGTTGTTATTTGACTGATTCCTAACTTGGTTAGTGGAATTGCTATAAAAATTTTGTCGAGATTGTCTGTAGTTATTGGGGTAATTATTATGTCGTATTTGTCTTGAATTATCGTTAAAATTATTATTTCGTGTTTGTCCCGAGTTATTATTTGAGTAATTATTGAACTGATTATTTTTTATTTGTCTGCTGTTATAATTATTATAATTTGATCTTGGTATATTTTGTTTTTGAAAATTCTTATCTTTTGCAACTTGATATATTTTATGCCATTTTAAATTGTATTGGTCTTGCCCAATGTATTTATTAATAACCTTTCTAATTTCTTCTAACCTGAATTTATCATATAATTCTGCCGCTAACGTACCAGCAGTAACTTCTTTAATCTTCAATATCAAAACACTACTTAAATTATTAACTATCTCTGTTCGAAACTCGCTAAACATAGCACACTCCGATATATCATTAACGAATATTCTAATTTTGTCTACTAATTCTTCAACTGTACTTACTTTCATTAAACTAATTTCCTGCATTATTCTTCCTTGATCCTTGATTGGCCTATATTGTAGTTTTAGTTTTGCCTTGCATTCATTCCAAGTTGTTGGGGGTGCTGTATCCAGATAGTTTTTTGCTGGTCCCAGAATCTTCTCATTATAGATGACAACGTAAGCTTGGGAGGCTTGTTCTCCATAGTCGAGTAAAACTCTTTCCACCGATGTGATAAATGCTGGTAATGTACCTGGTTTTCCCTCAAATGCTGGTAAATACCGAATTTCTTTCTCTATTCGACATCTTAAGGAGGGCTGCTGAGTCTGCCGATTTAAAAGATCCGTTAGAACAGCCAAACACTGTTCCATTATATTTGCTGGCTGTGCCATCCTTCTAAAATTGTCGATGATCCTTTCTCGTTGATTTCTTCGCTCCAGTATAGTTATTTATAAAAATATCTTTCCTTGTTTTGCAACTGTGCTTGTTTCTTCACAGTACACTAAAGGTTACTTTACACTGCTTCGTTTTCTACACTTTTTTGTTGCGTTTTTGTTTTTTTTTTGTTTTTTTATAAGTGAACTTATATATTTTTTTTTTTATTAGAGAACACACAAAAAAAAAATTTTGTTTTCACTTTACTAATAAGCTCGTATCACTGGATCCTATATCATCAGGATCTAACCGACTGCGCCAGTTATATTTTTACCGATAAATTAATCGAACTATACCGATCTGAAATAGAATGAAATATTACGTCAGGGCACCTAGCCCCCCGACTTCCGAAAAATAATAGTTTGACCCGCTAGAAATTAAGTGCTTTTTTGGTGCTTTTTATGGCCCTCGATAATAATTTTTGTGCTGTACCGGATACAGGACTTTTTAGGAAGGGGCCAGCGGCACCGTGCCGCGCGCCCCAAACTCACAAAAATAATGAGAGTAAAAAGGTAACCATTGTACCAAAATTATGTGCTTTTTATGTGCTTTAAGATTCCCAAAGAAGATACCCTAAAAACTGCATAGGAAAAGAGAAGCGGAAATTACCATATTTTTGGTGGCGAGACATAATTTGATATCTTTTGGACGTGACTTTTTGATGAGAAAATATTTATGTTTTTAAACGGAAATTATTTGATAATCTTTTCTCGGTGAGAAAATAATAATTAACAAAATGTTATTTTATTTAATTCTGGGAATAACGGAAAAGCTTTTCCGTTACCACGACATTGGTTTCACTTGAGTTTGATGTGAACCAGTCTCAGTAGTGTCATCTTTTTTTGAATCATCAATATATGTAATTCACGCGGGTTTTTGCTAGTTTTAAATATAATCAAGGTCATATTTTGAAAGAACTGTGGGTGATACAAAAAACTGATGCCAGATACGACTCCAGCACCCAAAAATACATAAGATTAAGCTGCATTCGTTTAAAAAGTTTTCACAAAACCTTTTTCGTTGGCCTGTGTTATTATTCGATGTTATTGTAGTTTACTCAGTTTTATCTCTGACTTCTTTACATAAAACTACATAAATAAAACAGAAGCCCCTGCATTGATTATATACTAAGTAGATATGGACAAACGCGAGTCAAAATAACATCAGTCTACGGCGCTATGGGCTTCGGGCGCTAGTATCGCATGGTTTTGTTCTCCTCTATATGGTTAGTTTCCGAAATAAACTTTTCCTTGTTTATTAAAAAGCCCTTCGCGCATTTGGAAAAAAAATCAGAAGCCACCGCGGCTTTGATTTTAGAGGCTGCGCATTAGGGTGGTCCTTATTTTCAACTTTTACTAGATGAAAAACGGGGAAATGTGAAGTTTGGGGCAAACCCGAAGATATTTAGAGGTCGATACCGGCGGTCAAAGTTTCGAAAAATGTGATTGATTTTTTTCCGGTTTACCCACCCCTGAAATATATTATCCAACCCTGACCCTCAAAATATTAATACATATTTAATAAACCTTTACAACAAGCCAAATTTCAAATAAAACGGTTGACAAATAAGGAAGTTATGGCCTATTATATTATAGAAAACCAAACATTTTAATATCTACTAGTAGGGAAACTCGGTCACCAAAAAATTACTAAATAAAGTACACCCTTTGTTCGAATTTAAATTCGGCTATGTCCACGCCACGCCGTTGACTTGGCATTTCGAAAATAAAATGCAAAAAAATACAAACAAATTATTAATAAGCAATAAAGCCAAAAAACTACAAAATAAAATTAAAAGAAAATCACTTAAAGCATCAAAATTAAAATATTGAAAAAAATAACGTCGCAACTTGCCTCTTTAAATTCAATTCAAATAATAAATGTATTCTATCACTTTGCACTTGTTTTCACTCGCCAAAAAACGAACGGCAGCACCTTACAAAAATACAACACACAAAAGAGTATAAAAAAATGCACGCACAAAGTGACCGAGTTTTTGAAGTGAAAACTTCTATAGGCACGTTGGGCACTTTTCGGCCTGGGGAAAAAACTAAAAACTCGCATCACGCGCACTTTTTTGTGTGCCATCACGCGCACGTACCATCACGTGAGAAAAATGTTTCCTTTGGGGTTTTAGTTTTAATTATGTAGTATGAATTATATATTATATATTAAATATTATATATTAAATATTATATATTGAATATTATATATTTAATGCATTAAATTATATATTTAATGCATTAAATGCATTAAATATTATATATTAAGTATTGTGTATTATGGACTATGTACTGTGTACTACGTACTATGAACTATGTACTAATTATTATGTTCTATGTGCTATGTATTATGAATTATGTAGTATGTACTATGTACTATGCACTATGTACTATGCACTATGTACTATGCACTATGTATTGTGTACTATGTACTACACACTATTTACTATGTACTGTATATTATGCACTATTTACTATGTACTATATACTATGTATTATGTCCTATGTACTATGTACAATGCATTATGTATTATATACTATGTACTATTTGCTATGCACTATGTACTGTATATTATGCACTATTTACTATGTACTATATACTATGTATTATGTACTATGTACTATGTTCTATGTACTATGTACAATGCATTATGTATTATATACTATGTACTATTTACTATGCACTATGTACTGTATATTATGCTTATTTACTATGTACTATATACTATGTATTGTGTACTATGTACTATGTACTATGTACTATGTACTATGTACTATGTTCTATGTACTATGTATAATGCATTATGTATTATATACTATGTACCATTTACTATGTACTATGTACTATGTACAATGTATGCACTATGTACTATCCACTACGAACTATGGCGATAGAAATCCACACATTTGAAAATTAGTATGTGGGTATAAAGTTTAATCGTGCATTTCCGAAGCTTGGTTTGGCCTTCCACGCGACTCATCGGATACCAAAAATGTATGTACATCGTTCATTATATTTATAGGAAGTGAGTAACTACTTTTGACTGCATTAAATTTGTTATCCTAAATTGATGTTAAAATGTCTGTATCCATCAATCTTTCTCATGTAAGTATAG
Source organism: Thereva nobilitata (assembly GCA_963855945.1). NCBI lineage: Eukaryota > Metazoa > Arthropoda > Insecta > Diptera > Therevidae > Thereva > Thereva nobilitata. The sequence goes on from OY979695.1 coordinate 79,066,441, forward strand.
TTATAATAAATATAAAATTATAGGTATATATATATATATATATATATATATATATA